>VSDK01003452.1:149535-178032 GCA_009767595.1 Symbiodinium kawagutii | reverse complement strand
TGGGGCTCGTGGTTGAGGTCCGGCAGCAAACACTCGGCGTGAATGGTCGTGGTTGAGGTCCGGCGAGGAGAAGGAGAAGGAGAACGAGGAGAAGGAGAAGGAGAACGAGGAGAAGGAGAAGGAGAACGAGGAGAAGGAGAAGGAGAACGAGGAGAAGGAGAAGGAGAACGAGGAGAAGGAGAAGGAGAACGAGGAGAAGGAGAAGGAGAAGGAGAAGTCAACTAACATAAAATCTAACAACCCTCACCTGACAGGTGGGGAACAATGTGGATTTTCCACTGCTATCCCCGATCACCAATGGATACCCCTAACAAACCCTATGAAGTCCGGACTGTTGCTGAAAAGTGAGCCCTGCACGGTTCGCTATCCGTGACAGGGCAAACATTAGGCTATGGCTCGGGCTCCAAAAGGAACACGCTGGGGGTTAATCCAAAATCAACCGTTTGTTGGTGGTTGACAATTTTGATTCCAAGAACTGAGAGTCGCTTGGTAATTGTATGAACCAGAATGACTGAGCTTCCAGAAATGTCCCAATGCTGGAACAGGGGAATCTGCTCCTTCTAAAATGATTTGCTACCAAATAAAGGCAGCAAACAACCCCTATATTAAGCACAGGCCTGCCAGGTGCTGGTTACACTACGGCATCAATCTTAGCGCGATCAACCAGCCAAGGTAGCCAGGTAGCCCCTCCCTGCTGCGTTGCGAGGAGATTCACAACACCCACAAGCGCATCGATCGGTCTATATGGTGGTTTCTCAAGCCATAGGGGTACCCCCAAAATGGTGGGTTTATTATTATTAATGACTAGTAAAGGATGATTTGGGGGTACCCCTATGGCTTGAGAAACAGCCATATCTTGCTGTGGTTGTGACCAGTTTTTGTCCGTTCTTCGGAAATCCATCGTATAACCTGTGTCAAACAGTATCGAAAATCATTACATCGACCCCTAGCAATCTTCGTCTGCTTTACAGTGATGAGACGTGACTATTTGACTGGCAGTGACACAAGGGTTTCTCGACTTGCAATGGCTGGTGAGTGACCAATCTTTACCAATCACCTCATGAAGTTGACTATCTTCAACGAACCAGTTGTAGCTTGTTTTTCCCTCTTGTTGTTATGGATCATGTTCCTTAATGTTGGCAATTCTTCCTCATTCACCAACCGAACAAGAAAAACCAACCAACCAAGCAAGCAACCAACCAAGCAACCAACATTAACCAACCAACCTCGAGTACGTAGTTGTTCCTTATATCACTGACCAACCAACGAACGCACCATAACCTTAACCTCAAATTCTACTTTAACCGACCAGCCGACCGACACCTGGAGGCTGGTCGTTCGCAAGACTTTCCGCTGACTTCGCTTCTCGGCCTGATGGCGGCGCCATGGAAGCACACGAGCGAAACGTTTTCGTGTTGAGGCGAGCGTGAGCGGTTGGGCTTGGTGGATGGGTGGGGCCAAGGAGGGGTACCCATGGGGGGTGGAGACATGCAGATTGTAGGAACGCAAAGTTTCGAACATTTTTTAAAGCAAAACATTGCAAAATTACAAGTTTCGCAATCCCGCCCCCCATGAAGACGCGCTCTATGAAACATACTGGTAACATATGAGGACATGCATAATGAATATGTGTATATATATATATATAATTATATAACTCAAGTATAACTACATAAGTTGCTGTTTTCATGTTGCATGCGTACCGACTATAGCATATAGGATCGTATACTTTAAAACACCCATGATCAATATAGGGTAGTTGATAGGAACACTGAACGTGATGAACAATGCTGTCATGGCACGAAGTATCCGGTATCATACGATGATAGTACAGTACCTGTGAATGTACATGATGCTGGAAAGTCTCAAGCCAACATCACGTACTATTCTACGGGCATTATATGCTTGTGACCTTAAAATGATGTTTCCCGAAAAGTCTCGCAAAGAGAGGTCACGGATGGTAATGGCATCATATGGAGGTTTCTCAAAATAGGGAGCCCCCAAAATGGTTGGTTTATTAATAAATAATGATTACTATGGGATGATTTGAGGGTACCTCTATTTTTAAGAAACCACCATATAATATAGATCACCAATAAGCTGGGATCTACCACGCAAAAAAAAAAACGGTTCATGGCTCAGCAATAGCTGGATCTACCGCATAAACATCAGCAATCTGGCATGATTTTAGTTGATTGGCCAACAATGTGGCGGTTTCATGTGGTTTCTCAAAAAGTAGAGGTACCACCAAATCATACAATATGAACCATCGAAAGTAACAAACATCCATTTTTTGGGATACTACCAATTTTTAGACACCACCACATGATTCAAAGCCTAAGCAGTCCATAATGAATTCACCAGCTTGAACAGTCGTCAATCACCACCTAAACGAACTCTCAACAATTGACTAAAACAACTGGCCGGTGGTTGAATCTCCCCGTCATGAAAAATATGTTTCTCAACCAACTTACTGTACCATTTTCTAATACATTTGGGAAATCAAAAAGTGTTTGTAACCACCAGGCAGAAAATGATGTTTACACCCTCTCGAACCCTAAACAATCCATCTATGAACAATCCTGTCTGACTGGTTCTAAAGCCTGGAGAAAAAGAATCAGCTAGCCAGCTTGGGTGTACCCCCCCATCACAGCGACAATGTTGAGACCATTAGAAACAGTTCATGATGCTAGGTGCTTCATTGATGGCACTCACCAAGCTGATTGTTATGTAATTACATCCGTTGAATATAGTTTTACAAGGGTCAATGGTCGCTGTTGACTCAGACTACTAACACCGTGCTAGCACCTCTGATTATTACTGTATATAGGTAACAACGGCAAATGTTCCTTGGCTACAGTCTATCAACAATCAGATTGAGTAGTTGTTCAAGGGAACAAATACAAAACATGCACCAAACATAAACCATCATCTCGATGTGAACAGTGACCAATCTTGGGGCGTATAATTCTTCAAAACTCAATTGAGAATCTTCAGGCAGCCCTTTGACACCAAGAGGTTTCCCTGTCATGTTTTGTTCTACCACCAGCATCTTTTCGTTTTCTCCCACTTACCTACCATTTGTCTGCCGCTTGTCTAGCCATGTTGTCTGTCATGCAAGCTGCGGCGCTGAGATGATTCGATGCCTTAGGTTCGCCCAGCAATTATAGCATAGCTATATCTACCAAATGCATCCAAATGCCGGGTAGTTAAGCTCACTAGCATTCACTGGATGACTTGAGAAAGCATTACTCACGCTGCCGGATCGATCAGATCCGGCTGACAGCATTGTGGGGCACCGGAGTCACATGGGCAATTTTGCAGTGGATGTCTCAGGTGCAGTGGGACACAGATGCTTCTGCTTCAAACGTTCGTACGGGCACCACATGGTTCGAGCTAGCCTATGCATTTTTGGTACAAACAGGTAAGCCCATAGCAATCAATTTGGGAGGGACTGCTCAAGCATTCAAACCAGTACAATGCTTTCCGACCGATCGAGACATACCTTTCGGCCGCTTTGTTTGGGCCTTTGCAAGAATCTTGACGCAAGCACAAACACTGCTGGGGTATCAGCTCCTTCCAGACCACAGAGGACATGTTTTTCATTTGACCCTTTTGGGCGCAAAACATGGTTCCAAGGGTTTGCAGCGACGAAGCATCTATCCGTCACAAGCAACTGTACATACCACATTGAGGACATACTTTCAGACAAGGCATTTGCAATCACAGACCAGTCAACAATATTTTCCTGGATATCCTGGTGATACACCTGAACGTCACCTAGTTGCCACACCTGAAGATGAAGCAGATCTGAGTGTAGGTTGGGCCGTGCGGTGGCAGCGTCATGCTGCTTTTTTGCGCCGCGTCAAAGCACGCAGGGCTGGGGACGTGAGGGAATGATCTATCATCTAGAAATACCAACTTTCAACATCAATCACATCCCCCGCGGACCCTTCTCACTTTTCAGGAACACGAGCTCATCTCTGCAATGGTGCGGGGGATGGGCTGGACAGCAAGACCGATACCACTATTTGCCATATTCTCCTGGTTTGTAGGTGGTTTATAAGCCATTGGTATAGCTATATCTTCCATTCCCCTCGTAGCTACCAGCCACCCTCGTTTGGGGGGGGCGGTTCACCGGTGCCGGTGGCACCTCATGGTCCTGGCACCTGGCTGCATCACGTTGAAGTTGAAGCAGCTGCACCTGGAGCAACGGGGGGATGACTGAAAAGCGTTGAACCAATGCGAGTGATGGTTAGTCAAATGGTTTTTTACCCATCAATAACTAAGGATCATAAACTAACCACCAATAAGGATCATAAACCAAATAGCCATTTCAGATGGTCATATAGGGGACCCCAATAAGGTCAAATGGGTGTTTCTCAAGCCATAGGGGACCCAAAAAATGGTTGGTTTACTATTGGATGATTTAGGGGTACCCCAATGACTTGAGAAACCACCAAAAAAAGGTTATGATGGCTTGTCAATCAAATGTTTTTTTTGTTAATCAAATAATGGTTGAATCAATTGTTACTTTTGTTAATCAAATGGTTTTTCACCCTCAAATAGCCATCTCAAACCATCAATAAGGATAAACCATCAATAAACATCAAATGGTTTTTCACCGTCACGAAACATATGTGCAAGTCGAGCAAGCAACCATTTCTTAGGGAAAATAAAAGTATTAGTGAGGATTAGCGATGAATGATTGCATTCTGAATGTTGTCATCATTGTTTTGGTTGGTTCCAATGTCAAAAACAACTCCGTCGGGAACAAGGAAACAGGAAAATCCTCATTTTTTTCATTCAGTGGTATGTTGCATAGTGAACAGTGGTTGAAGCTGTCATTTTTTTTTACTTTCACTCCGCCTGTCATGTAGTATCATTCTTGACCACATTGTGTCATCCCGAGCAATTGACCATCCATTCATCAAACAACATAAGCCTTCAACAATCATCCAGCTGGGGTCTGTAAACATGTCTTCTTGGTAACCATATTTCCACATTCACATCATTGGTCAATCATAGCAGCTACACCTCTGATCTCATTGGAAAAAATGATGCAACTAACCAATCATGTTTCAATCATTGCAGCTGACCAACTAATACGTTTACTGCCTATCACTGACCACTTTAATCAATCAGCTACACCATTCATTTACCGGAAACTAGATAGTTGGAATTCATCATCATCATCATCATCATCATCATCATCATCATCATCATCATCATCATCATCATCACCATCACAATCACCATCACCATCACCATCCCCATCATCATCACCATCATCATCATCATCATCATCACCATCACAATCACCATCCCCATCACCATCCCCATCATCATCACCATCATCATTATCATCATTTACCATGGTTCATCATGATTGTTCATCAGCTACACCATAGTGTGTTATTGCTTAAACAGGACTAAACAAGAATGATTTTAAGAAACCACCATACCGCAGGGGTTATCATTCACCATTCATCTGGTGGTTTCTCCAAATCGGGAACCCCCCAAATGATCTTTTTTTTGAATCGTTCAAAGTAATAAAACATGCATTTTGAAAGTTTCTCATTTTGAAACAGCACATCTCGTTATCTCCAGGTAGTCTGACAGACCTCCCCCGCAAGCATTTCGCCTTGGGGATGATGCCATCCACTCGACCCAGCAAACGCCTGGGCGAAAAGCTGGTGACTTGAAGTACAGTTGGTGATGGTCTATGGTACCCTCTGGTAGACTAACCTGGCAACGGATTTGGACCATGTTTTACGGTGAAACCCTGGGAAAACACGAACAAATGGTGGATTTTCCATTGCCAAGTTAGTTTACCAAAAGGTATATCATAACGGTTGAAATTATCCTAAATATAAGCAAACACTATAAATGATGCGTGTATGTAAGAATATATGATGCATATATGCATGATGTGTATATACATATACATCGATTTGCAAAATTTCATACATAAATATGTGAATTATAAATATAAATAAACAATACTATGAATAATGATAAAATAATGATGAAGAGTGGTGAAGGATGTCAAAAGGATCAGTCAAAGCAGCAATTGACACCGCGAAAAGCAAGACAACTCCCGGTAGTTACACTATCTTACTTGCATGGGTGGCTTTCCATGGCTAAGCATGGCAAGTACATGTTGATACCCCTCTCTAAACTTGCAAATCATCCATGAATCAAGTAGCTAGACCTGCAAATGTGGTGCTCACCAGTCATACCTGGGAGGAGTCCCAAGAAGGCTGCTTGGAGCAGTTCGATCAACCATATGAATACACCATGGCACCAAATATCAACCATCATTTGGTCGATCATGATCATCAATGCAAATATTGGGACCCCCCCAAATCAACAGTTTTTTCCCTCAAATCATATTTCTCCCAGATTTGGGGGAAACCTCTTCCACAAATTTTCTTACACTTGGAACCCACCCAAATCAGAGACGCTTCCTCTGGCACCAAAGGCCCAGCGACCGATCTTCTCCAGCATGCTCTGTGCAGAACCAGCCCTGGCGATTTGAACCCTGGCGCTCTGGTTGTGAACCAAGGTCCGGACCCTGGGTCACCATGGTGGTTTCTGAAGCCCCCAGGGAACCCCCAAAGTTATGGATGGTTAATTAACTTTGATGGTTTATGTTGGATGATTTGAGGGGTACCCCTGTGACTTGAGAAACCACCATATCTGGAAAGAAAGTGTTGGAGTAGCATTGCAAACTATGGTTGACAATCAATTATTGTTTACCAATATAATTGAATGATTCTAGTATTTCGGCATAGAATGTGATTCTTGGCTTGGTTGTTTTTTCAAACAAACACTTGCTGAATCTACTTGTTGACAAGTAATCTTTTCCGAGGTGTAGTTTCCGTGGCGTTGACAAATACCCTTTTTATAAATGTCTCAAGTACCGTGGTGTGGCTGCGATATACAAGAAACAACGTGTTGTAGACGAATGCAGAAACATATTGATCAGTTCGAATGTATTTCCACAAAGGGGGAACATCCCTAGATCGATGCATAAACATATGAAGTTATACAGTGTATAATTGCTTTATCCAGTCCATCCTTGAACAACAACCTAGAGGTTTTGAAAATTGTGCATTTGCCAAAGTCCCCAGAACTATTAGATTCAATTTCTGAACCATTTGTGTTCTCAAATTTCACGATTTTCTTCAGATTGCTGGCAGCGATGCTACTACGGAAAAATGTGTCCATATACATATATATACATATATATAAATAAATAAGTATATATATATATATATACATACATAACATCTAAAAAAAAATTGAAAAGTAATGTATGTATAAAATCTCATTGTGTGTATATAAAGGGATCTATACAAAACCTGAGCAACCATTCAGCTTGTCCACTCGCTTAGCAACTGATGAAACTACTGATGAACCCGTACACGCATTTGCCATCCAGCAACCACTAACCACTGGTGGTCACCATTGATTAACCACTGGATCGATTTGGTTAACCACTCTGCTTGCCCAAATGATAGTGGTGAAGCACTGGCGGATCGAGCACAGTATTGACTAATCACTGCAATTTCGTTGTTTCTCAAGTCACAGGGGTACCCCGAAATCATCCAATCTCAATATTTCGTAATTCGTAGCAATAAACCACGACTATTCAATGAAATGATTTCATAGTAATAAACCACTATTTCATTGTTTCTCCATCCATTTTTGGCGTCCCCTATTCCAAGCAACCACCATTTGGGCAACCACTGCTGGTAGCTCCCAACGCCTAGCTCCTCCGAAAAAAAAAAAAAAACGAGCACACTTCAGCTTCAAGGCTCAGCTCATGGCTGACAACCAGCTATCATGACCATTAATTCAAGCCACGATAAATCATTGGATGATCAATCTATAACCATTTATTGATAATCTATAATGATTTATCATGTTATTAACCGGTTATAAAATGATTATTAAGTCAAGCCATGGATTATCAAGGCGATAAAAAATTGATATGATATACTGTAATCATCCATATATAATCATCATACTGATTTTTTAATGAAGGCACCATAGATTGAGCATCAATCACCATGATTATAAAATCCACCATTGCTTGGATAATCCTAACCATCGAAATTTTATGATAAACCAGTCAAACATTATAAGGTTAATCTTTACCGTAATCAATCAACCATGAACCACAAATCAGCCATCAATTTACCATGAATTCAAAGCATTCACCATGAATCAACCATAAATCAAACATGAATTTGCCAGTTCAAACCATTGATTCACCGACTATACTGTTTGGTGAACGGCAACTTCTGGTAGCTCATGGCACGGCTCCACCTTGAAAGGGGGTTCTGGTTACCCAGGGCTCAGCTACCTCCCAACCACCAGCCAAGCAGTATTCCACGAGTAATCATTGACTCAACCATCCCATGATCCCAATGATCGCTACCAGGGAAACCATTGATTGTAATCACTGATGCTCAACATCAACAGGGGTGAGTTGATGCTGGTCATAACTAGTCATAATCAACGATAACCAGTTACTGGTTATCACAACTAGTCATGACTAGTCACAACTGGTTGATAACTGGTCATAACTAATGACTAGTCATAACATGTCATAACTACTCACAATCAACGAGAACCACCACTGAGAGAACCTCTCAACGCGGTGCACAGTGCAAGAAAACCACCTCGTAACGCTTGCTAGCACATTGCCGCACCGACCGGCCGATCCTGAGAGCTGCTGGGAAGCACTGAGGAATCAATGGCAAACTAACCAGCTTTAATGTTGGTGAAATGGTGGCTAAGGGATGGTTAAATGCAGGCTAAATGGTGGTTAAACTATCCTGGAAGTTGAGTTCATCACATGCTTCAATCGGCAAACCAGCTATTTCTATGGTAGATTTGCCACGCATCGAGAATATTTTGCCAGAGAGTAAGCAACGATGAATGAATGGTAAATTGATGGCTATTGGTTGATCATTGCAATTCATCATCGGTTACTCTCACCAATCATTGATTGTTGGCGACCATGGCTGGGTTACTTTTTGATGGTTGCATCAATGGCTTTCAATGATCAATCACAATTTGAACAATGGTGAACTGATGTTTAGTTGATGGTTGATTCATGGGTAGTGACTGGTTAATCAAAGGTGAATTGATTATTCTTATTTGATAGTGAACAATCGACTAGCAGCAAATACACACTGGCAACTAAGTGATGGCGAATGAAGGGTTGACAATGGTGTGGATTGATTTATTGCAATCAACTAAGGATTGAGGAAACATTGTCGGTCAAAGTGAGCAAACATGAGCAATGCTGAACGATTTGCCAAGAATGACTATCATTATATACTTGCCCCTAACGTCAAATCTCATCTAATGGGTTAGTTTCTGATGGTTGAAGTCCAACAGTCTTGGCTTTGTGTAGAACTTGTTGAAGCTATGCCAGTTGACCATAGCTCAGCAAGCTGAGCCTAACCAGTTGAGTGAGCTGTTGGCTACGAACACGATGATTTAACACCAGAAAAAATCTACCGCCAATGATAGTCTTCCGACCTGTATATCAATTTACCCCTAGCCGGAGGATCATCATCATCATCATCATCATCATCATCATCATCATCATCATCATCCAACGGCCTAACCAGTTGAGTGAGCTGTTGGCTACGAACACGATGATTTAACACCAGAAAAAATCTACCGCCAATGATAGTCTTCCGACCTGTATATCAATTTACCCCTAGCCGGATCATCATCATCATCATCATCATCATCATCATCATCATCATCATCACCCAACGATTGGTCGTTGTTATTGGCTAATAACAAATCACTATTTTTGGTATGATAGTTTTTTGTTTTGATAAACTACCATAATCACTACTATTACACAACTAATCACCATAATCTACCACTATTCTTGGTTAAACACCATGCTTGGTTACAAATCACTATTGACCACCGGTATACCACTGCGCAGAGTTTGCCCACCTGGAAACTGTTTACTGGAAGGGGCAGCTCTCCACGGGTTCTATCCAGCTTGGGATGTGGATGTCAAGCGATGGAGGTTTCCCAAAAATGTGTTCAATGGTAGTGAATGTTGATTTAGAATCAACCAACAAGAACCAACAATAGTTGGGAGATGATGATGATGATGATGATGGTGATGATGATGATGATGATGATGATGATGATGATGATGATGATAATGATGATGGTGATGATGATGATGATGATCATCAATAAGCTTCATACTGTGTGATGGTTAGGTTGCAAGCCGGTTTAATCGAGATTCCTATAGATTCTTGACACGCTGGGTCTGAGTGGTGCTTCAAGCCCGTCGCCAAGCGGCTTCACTCTTGCGTAGCAACAGGAATCATCAATGGCCTGAGGGGCAGCGGTATGGCTGTGTTCCGTTGCACAATTCCTAAAAACAGTTGGTGCTTCCTCAGCATCAATGATTAAAACGACTATATTTTGGATTTCTTCTCTCGTTCCTAACCTGACAAAAACTCATCTTGTTCTCACAAAACCATGATTCATTTACTAACCATGTTCATTGACTGTCAATCTCCCATACAGTACCCTTTGATTAATGAGCTACCTTAATGAGATGAAAATCATTAACTACTTAAGTTTTGAGATTGGTAATCTCAAAGTTACCATTGGGGAAGTCAAGGTCACCGTGCTCGTTAATCATGAATCTCTCATACCCAACTTAAAGTTTAAGTGGTGCTCAAAATAAGGGTAGCCCCAAATCTCAAAATGGGTGCTTCTCAAAATAGGGGTCGCCCCAAATCATCTCACATCAACCATTCGTTATTCGCGTTATTAATGAACCAAACATTCTGGGGGTACCCCCAGCTATTGAGAAAACCCAAAATCTTCGCAACCAAATGACATCCCCACCCATCACCGCAAACCTCCGCCGCCGGCGAGAAGCGCGAAGACAGCGCCTCATCCTTGCACCCCACGGCTTTGTAGCTATGGATGGCGATGGGTTGGGAATGGGAAGTTGTAGGGAGCCATGGTGGGTGATAGCGGCTATCCATGATGGTTGATGATGAATGTTGATGGTGAGTAGTGAGTAGTGTTTAATGGATTTTATTGGCTAATAATGGTTGTATCATGATGATTGTTGATTGGTAGTAGTGCTTACTTGTGGTTGGTAGTGGCTGTTCAGGGTGATCAGTGATGATGGATATTGATGGCTATCAATAATGGTTAACTAACGATGGTTAGTGGTTTTTTTATGGTTTTCGAATGGCTATTGACAGGTGCTCGTAAATCATTGTCAAATAATGGTTTATCTATTCATCATTGATGATTTATTCTGGCTCATGATGGTTAACGAAGCATGGGTAATGAGGACGGCCGAGTAGTAGTAGGTAATTAGTAATGACGATTAATCACGAGTAGTCAAGGTGAATAATGCATAGTAGCATTAGCAACTATCATGAAACAGCTAATAACCATCAGCCAGTTGGTATTGAGCGGTCCATAAGAGCGCATCATGATGTTCAAAGATGGCTGATAAAGCGGTACTGCAACCAGCAATGATAGGTAGTTTGGAGCAATATATGGCACATACCCATACATACCCTGGATAAATTCACCAAAGAACCACTCCCAGCTATGGCCCACCATGGTCTGCCAACTGGGTCCTAAGCCTTTGAAGGTTCACTGAACGGAGTGCATGTAGCCCAAAAAAACAAAACGAATCAACATCCCTGGGGAGGAACTTCACAGCAAGGATCACACAGCAATTGATTTTCATGTAAGAATGGTTGTTAGCTGCCAATAGGGGTTTCTTGCCAAAAGTCACTTTTGTAATGTGTGACATGGAATATATTTCAAGAAGTCTTTAATGGACATTGCTAGTGAGATTGACTTTGGAAATGTATGCTACCCAAATCTTCAAAAATCATGTTTGATTTACTTTATATGGCCATAAACCGCTACACAATTGATATATGGCCGTTTCACAGTTTCACAAAATAGGAGTACCCCTAAATCATCCTTTCTCAACCATTTATGGGTAATAAACCATCCACAACTCCATAACTTTGGGGTTCCCTATTTGGAGAACCCCCCACGTAGCTTGTGAGTTGTATAAGGCGGCCATGTCTCCCAACAGGCACCCCATATCACCAGACGCTGCAGGAATCATGTCCCACCTTTCGCGGCACTTGCGGTGCTTTCTTCACCTACAACCACTCACAACAGCGATGGCGATAGACATTGGTTGATAGTCGCCAATAATAAGGGTTCATACATGTTAATACTAGGGGACAATAACCAAGAATAATGGTTAAACAACTACTAGTTGATCGTATATGCCTGCTGACTAAGTCTCGCAGAGAACTGCCTGCAAGCACAACTCCACTTGTCTGCGTGGGCTACTATCAACATCAGTGTCTTGCTTCACTTTTTTTTTCAACACTCAGCCCAGGCAAATTCCTCCCATTGTGTCAGCAAGAACCAGCAAAGGTTACGACATGCCTACACTTCTAGTCTTGAAAAGGATGCTCCAATTTTGGGTTTCAATATGTTTCAGTAAAAATCTTAGCGCACATGAAGCAACAAAAACATTTGATAGAAGCAACCAATCACTGTCATGAAGCCAGCAAGACTAGGAGTGTCATGGTACAATCTATCTATAATGATATGGCATCTCGTTCAAGTCTTCCCCTGGGCAAGCCCACTACACCTTGTGGCACCAGTCAACAACGTCGGCAGAATCAGAATCCAACCTTGGGCCATGCCATGACTAGATGGACATGGTGCCCGAATCATGGTGCCCGAATAAGTGATGGTTAACCCGAGCTGCTGGCTGGTGGTTGAACCACTCCTAAAAAAATTGCGCAAGTCTAAGTCAACCAACCAAGCATTCCAAATACTGGGGAAACAATGGCCTGTCCTCAATTAGAAGTTGCTGGATCATTCATCGAGCGATACTTGCATCCTCCAGAATGCAGCTTCTTATCCCAAACGCTGATCGTTGCAAACTTTGATTGCTCATATGGTCAAAGCAGGGCTGTCATTCCCTTGCTCATCAATGAGTTGAATAGATTGTTTATTAACTGAATATTGACCGTAATGCCATATTAACTAGCATCAGTGGACTATCTATAAGATGACCAACACAAATGGTTGATGAATTAACTATCAACCAAAACGTCATTTCAATATTTCATATAGCATTTCAGTTGATTCATTAACCGCCACAATGATAGAATGAACCATAAGAGATGGTTGAGTTCCCAATCATGAACGATGGTGATGGAGGTACCTGTAGGGATGAATTGACATGACCATTGTTGGTGACCTTAGTAGTAACAATTGTTAACCATCCTGTACCATCATGGGCCATCATCCAGCATTTGTAAACGTCATTTGTCAGTAATTCCGACTATCTATCATTGATATTGGGAGTTGACAGTTATAAACCATCGTGAGCCATCATCAACCATTGCTAAACATCATCAACTATTGTTAAACATCCTCAACCATTGCATACTCAGCATACTCTAGTTATCTATCCCTAACAATGACTAACCATCATTTCCCCACATCAACCACTATTAGTAGCAATCATTGATCATTATTTCCCAACATCAACCATTGATTTTTTACCCATGTCAAGCTGCATTTACCATCATCAACCATTGTTAACCATTCTTAGCCATTCTTAACCATGACTAATCAGCATCAATCAACCATTATTAACCATGATTAATCAACATCAATCAACCATCATCAACCATGTTCAAACATCAATGCACCACCATCAATCACCAGTTTCCACCCCCTGCGGCGCGCCATTCGACGCCTCCTCGTCATCCGGAATTTCTTCCACATCGACCGCGTCATGTGTTTTGGCATGGCGTTTGAAACCCATCACGCGGGGGCGAAAATGGGGGTGAGTTGACTTTGATTGTTTTCGGTTGTCATTGTGGTCCGTGTTGTTTTCATGTTGCTCATGTGCAAACATGGTTGTTGTTAAATGCTGTGTGTGTGTTTTAAATGTTGTGCTTATGTTGATGTTGTGTCTGTTGTGGGTCATGGTTGCTAATGGCTATGAAGATTGCTAATCCATTCTCACTTTTGATTAATTAGTTATGATTATTGATTGATAGTGCTAAACTTTGATTAATGTTGTTTAATCGTATGGTTTGTAGCCCTTGAGAAAAAATGTTAATGCTGTGTTGGGTTTAGCAACCGATACTGAGTTGGGTTTTGCAATAGCAAAAACCACAAGCAACATTGATTATTGCATTGGTAACTTGGATTGTCCATTTACATACAGAGCTGACTCCAAGCTTCTGGACTCTTGGGGCGACCGTCACTGGCACGGCGTCCAATTGTGGTCTTCCTCTTTGGCCATGAGGATGGCCATAAATCATCAAACATCGTTGGAACCTGGCTGGTGGTCCATGTTTTGATTCGAAGCTGCACAAGCTGCTGAAATGCTTTGGCACCAAAAAAGTGTTGGAAATACCAGAGCCCCGTTTTTGGCTTGGAAATTGGCGTGTGTCGGATTTTTAAAGATTTATTGCACACAAAAAAAACATCACCTGCCCAGCCCTGCTTGCCGACTCTCGGCACACTGTGCCATCCCCTGTTGTCTCCAAAGTGGAGGGGGTGGCCTTTGACTCTCAATTGTTTTTACCCCTTGGGCTTGACCCATTCGCTGTAGTGGGTGATGTCACTGTATCAGCCGTTTGGTTTAGGCACTCCTGGTAGCTCCTTGGCCATAACAATGCCCCTGGCTCCTTCGCTCCCTCCCAACCACCAGTCAGTACTTGCAGCATCTGGTTTGTATACCATTTACCTATTAGAATAGCAACGTTCCAGCCAGCCTTGTTAGATTAGCGGCTACATCTGGTGACATGTCAAATGCTGAAACAGTATCACCACGATGACCATCGCATTCTGTGACTGTGCACTACAAGCACACCACAAAGATAATGTTCTTGAGGACATTTGTTGTGTCATCAACCTCATCTCAGAGTGAATCTGCTATTGAAACCTGCAATGGATCCGCAAAACCCTGTATCAACTCAAAACTGCAGGCCACGGACTGATCCCTGACCCGGGCTGTGGCAACATGTTTGCCGCTTAAAGCCTGTAGCAGCCTGCAGCCACATGGAACAACCATACTTTATCAGATCACCCACCATCTGGTGGTCTATCATCCAACTAGCAACTTATAATCAACCATCCATAACTTTTAGGGTTTCCTATTGCTTGAGAAATCCCCACATTCCTCAGTTTGATTCCCCTGGTGAAACTGACGTGGGCATTTTCGCTTACCTCATCGCTTCATGGATCACAATGGGCACTTTGGCCTAGGAAATCCACGAATTTGCACCTCCAATTGCCGGTGCTAATAGGTCTCTGGTGTTGAAGAAATGTTTCTCCCAACATCTCCCAACACACTTCATTGGGAGGATTGAGGATAAGTCATCTATTTGGCAGTGGGTCAATATTAGCTAACCAATAATGGGGGTTAATAGCCAACAATAATAAGCAAACTAATGGTTAATGATGGGGGGACCAGGGGTACAGGGTTTTGACCCACTGCCAAGTCATCTATTTGACTTTGAGGGAGTCCATGAAAAGTAGAAAGGTTTCCCCTCCAAACCCATTTGTGTTTCGTTTAAATTCACCGTGAATTTGATAGCAGTTCACTCCAGTGGTGGTAGTTTATAGCATCCAACGGTCACCCCGGGTTGCAATCCTATAAATCATCGGATCAAGCACCGAACCCAACGGTGCATTTCGAGACGCATTAAGAAAGTCCGCGGGAGCCAGCTGTTAACCCATGGAGAAGTTTCACTTCAAGGTCAGTTTCTCACGGTGATGCGCCAAAATATGTACCATAGTTCCAATCATACTCTCCAATACTTTCAAATCATCCAATACACGTAGCGTACCCATCAATTCCAGGTGTGTATATCATTCATCCAAATGCTTGTTTTGACCCAATCGTCATCCATCTTCTATGATAATGAGCCCAGCAAACACCAGCAACACTTCGGCAGCCGAAGATGTCTAGAGAATCTATGCCTCACACGGGACCTGCGGAATGAGCAGTCCCTCTTCAGGTGCTGGGGTAGGCTCGGCTCTAGAGCAATTTCTGTTTTTTTCTGAATAACAAATGACATGGATGCCCAAGCATTTAGTGACACACCCGTGTGCTTGAAAGGCTTCAAACCAAATGAAACATAATCACCAATTTCAATCTACAGTATATGAGACCGGTATATGTACAGTATATGTATATCTACACCAATACTTCAATACATGCATGGATGTGTGTAATCCAATGCAATGCAGTGCAATTTGCTGCACTGTAAGACTGTAAGTGTACATACATATTTTGGTGAACGTAAATATTCAACTACTTCAACTTAGAAAACCGAAGACATATGTAGCAATGTGCATATATATTTACTTTTATATTCGAGTACTGTATGCAGTACATCTGAATACTCAATCACAAATCAAAGGGCCACTAAGGTCGGCTACTAACCTGTCTCCAGCCGATTGCCTTTAAGAGCAATACCAACGTTCAACATGCCCCGTGTTGACAAAGTGACGAGCACATCATGGAAGCTTTTCTTTAGAAGCCATGTAAGTGCAAATTCCATAATCACATGGCACACCTAGATACGCAACTATAGATGGTTGATGCTGCTGGTTCTTCCCCTTGTTCTACCATTATAAATCGTAGGACTACGATCAATCAACCTCTTGAGCGGAGCGTGTCCTTTTCGTGTCGCTTCGAAAGATATCGAGTGACCTTGGACTTGGTGGATACACCGAACGAGTGCTGGTATGGCCACATTCCTTCGAATTCTCGTGGGTGATTCTCAACCTACAACAGCATCATTTATCCTCATCAGAGCATGGCCAAGAGCCCAGCTACTCCCCTTCCAACAATTTCAATGGATCGCGAAAGATGCAGTTCCCGCAGCTCGAACCGCCCACACAACTAGCTGCCAGCATCTGCTAGCTCAACCGCTAGGCTCCAACCCTGAACCAGCCCAGCTCATCCCTTCTGAACCAGCCCGGCTGTTCGCTTCAGCACTGCTGATTAACCAGGCCTAGCAGTGGCCGCAACTGCGAAGCTTGGCGCCATCACATCCTCGATGGCACCGGCAGGCTAGCCATGGCCGACTGGATCACCAGGGTCGAATGTGGTGGTTTTCCTTCCAACCCCAAGGCAGAGACTGATCAACCAAACGAAACTGAGATAGATCGCAGAGATAAACTGGCAACCTTATTCCTGAAATAATGGACTCAGTTCTTTATTTGAGAATTCTATGGATGTTCACTGTGTAGAAAGCACCAAGCTTCTGAACCAACATCGACCAACCATTCACAACTCCCTGGCATGGTAAGCGGTATATAGTGCCGGTGCTGGTGGTGGTTGTTCTCTGGTCACATGGCTGGAACATCTATTGCATCTTCGGGAGGCTGTCTGTGAGGCTTGGCATGGGGGCACGCTCAGCTCAGATATTGCTGCCTTCCTCAAGATATCGCTTGATTGATCTTGATTAGTTTCCCAAGAAATGACTCAACTCAGGTTCATTGAATCCAGGTTCGGTGTGTCATTCCAACTATCGTCACCTGCTCGCTCACATGATCGCGTTTCCACTATGCCGCATGAAAAATCCATACAGAACGCCCATCTCCATATCAACATGGCCAGCCAGTGGTGTACATGGAGTTACATGGTATCTGAATCGCTCCACACTTTGCAGGGCCAATCATCCTCTCCCTTTCCGAAAAATGTGGTCACATATTATGGTCACCACCAAGGTCTTTTGTGTGGCGCGACCGCTTCTGAAAAGAGCTACAAAAACAAGCTGTGCCTTTCGTGAATCTGAGGGGACCAGGGGAGGGTTTAGGTACAACTACAACCAAATGGTTCGTGGCTGCAGCATACAATCCCTTGACAATCCGGGATTTGTGTTTTCCCAGGAAAGGAACATTGGATATATTTCATCTATAACATGTTTTTTTCCTATAGATAAAAAGCGGAATGATCAAAGAACAGTGGTTGAATGGTGGATGATATCCCAAGAAATTGTAATTGTTGGATATCCCAATTATTACATTAACTAATGCTACTGTGAACCATTACTGTATCCTCTATTATATACTGTTAACCATTGTCCCCTATTAAAAACCATTATCATTACTTGGATGATCTCCCAGCAACCCTTCACAGCCCATCACCAGTGGTGCCTGACATCTTCCACAACGGTCTGCCGAGGCGCCGAAGCAGCGAGGCGCCGATGGCGCTGGCGTTGGAGACGTCGTTCCGGGGCCCACGGGTCACAGGTGCGGTAAAGGCGGGGCCAGGATCCTTCCGAGGCAACGAAGAAACTGGACCAACCAACCATGAAGATCCATGAAGCATCAACCTTGGTGAAGCATCAACCTTGGTGAAGCATCAACCTTGGTGAATTCATTGTCAAAAATGGTTTGTTGATGATTTATCAACTAAGAAACAGAAAAAAAACAACAACCAACTTGTGAAGCATCAACCTTGGTGAAAAGGTAAGGTGACTTTGACTCAACCATTAACCATCAACCATAGTGAAACAGAAAAAGAAGATTAAGCAACCATGGTAAGCATCAGCCAGGAAAAACTCCACAGAGCACGGCTGTGCGATGCGGTTGCTTTCTTTGGTGGTCTGTTTGCTTCGTTGGTTTTGCTTCGCTTCTTGGTTGCTGTCTCTCCTGCAATCGAACCAGCATAGCGTTTGTGCTGCTAGCGCCATCTCCACAGGTTCACTGAAGCTCTTTGAGTTGCTCCACCTGCCCTGAGTGTGTGGAGTTGCTCGGAGTGGATGGCCGCGTGTTGTGTGTTTTGTGGTTTTTTGTTGGTGAGCCGAGTTGGGTGCTTCGGTTGCTGGGTTGGTACACCCCGATGGCGCTGAACTTCCAAGCTCACAAGCTATGATCACTTCCAAGCCTTGGCCTCCGGCTGGAGCTGATTCCAGGGCTAAAAATGATTGGTTCGAGCGGTTGATCCGTCTAATCATGATGAAGTCTGATTGTGATTCTGAGATTCTGGTGTTGCTATATATAGTTTTTGTTTGATTTAGTGAATGATTGAATACTAGTGAATAAACCAAAAGGTTTTCCAGGTTTATAAATGTTAAATGTTCATAGATAGCGTCCAGCAACAGTCACCAACAATCGCGGCAGGTGGCACTGGTTGGTTCCAAGGCTGTTGATCAGTGATTGCAGCTTGCAGAAACGAAGATTCTTCTCGCTGAGTGCTGCAGCCGCAATAAATATCACAGTGCGAAAAAACCTTCCTAGCCGTCGGTGGGCCGCCATCAATCATGATTAAGCAGCTGGCCACATGTACCATGATTGAGCTTTAGTGGTCAGTTTTGTCTAAAATCAGCCATAACTAACCACCATCAATCATGGTATTAACCAGTATCAATCATCTTGAACCAGTAATGAAGACCTACTAACAATCTGAACCAATATTTATCCGTATTAACCATTACTTCCCATTATCATCAACCATATAAAATCATGCAAATATCCAGTGATAACCGTTGTATAAGCAGTATGTCCTACCCGTTGAAAAGCTAATGCTTGCTTCCCTGCCCAACCTCCGAAACCTGTCCTGCGCCAAAAGAAACTCCAAAAGCCTCTCGGGGCGTGTAAGGGAAGGTTGTTGAATGATGATGCAACTTGCTGGGTTTTTTCATGGGCATTAGTAGCTTATTTGATGGTTTTCCAAACTAGGGGACCCCAAAGTTATGGTTGGCATATTTCCAAAAATGATTCATGTCCGATGATCTGAGGGTACCCCTATTTTGAGAAACCACCAATCGATGGAAACTTGAATGACCAAAATTTGATTGTGAATGATGGCTCTTAGTAGTGCCATTGATCTCTGAAGCATTTTCAAATTCTAGGCGCTAATTATGGATGATTTTTGATGGCTATTGATGGCTGTTGATGGTTTATGCTGGTGGATGTGCTATGCGCCGTTTTCATAACGAGAATGAGAACCAGTTGCTTACGGCGAACCGTTCTTTAAGCCGTTCTAGAAATCCCGAACTAAATCACGCTTCTGCCGATAACTGAGCCATCATAGCTTTAATTTTTCGTCGTGAAGTATATCAACAATCGTTCTTCCCCAGCAAAATGCAACCACTGAACGGAATGACAATGAGCGACTGGAAGCACTCAAGCCGCAAGTGAGAGAAATTCACATTTACCTTCCGGCTTCGTGCGGAACCAGTCCCCACCACACTCTGAGAGGAGTACCACTACTCCTAGAGACGTCAATAGTCAAGCAATTGTTGTATCATTGATCCAAACATGTCCAGAAATGGCGGCGGTCGGTCGCAAACAATATTCATTGATGATCATGATCTACCAACCAACACTAGGATAACTTCATGTAAACCTCACACCTGATACTGCTGGGTCCAATCCCAGTTCACGGGATATGAACATGTTCAAAAAAAATAACCATCAACCGATGCAAACAACAATCATCATCATCATCATCATCATCATCATCATCATCATCATCATCATCATCATCATCATCACCATCATCATCATCATCGTCATGACCTAAGAGCCAAAGAACCGTTGATCAATTAAGCAATAAGTAACCATTGGCATCCATTGACCATTAACTAACCATTGATCCACCAGTGATCAACCAGCGATTGACCCTGAGCCAACCAGGGGCCCTGCCCTTCCCAATGGCTCGCTTGCAGGACAGGACCTTGCCTGTGGTCTTGACCCTCGTCCGGATCCTTCACCTGTGCTGCAAATGCTCAATGCTGGTTGATTAATGATGATTTATGATGAATTATGATGGATAATCATGATGATGGCAAATATGATTTATGAGGGAAATTGTGATGATGATTGATAATGATTGATAATGAAGATGGTCATAAAATCTGATTGATGATCTGGTTGGTGGTTGAACCACCCCAGTCAACCAACCAACCAGTGACGTATAATGATGCTTGATGCTGGTAAGTCATGTTTTATTGTGTTGCTTTCATCATCGGCAATGTTGGGCAATGATGGTTAGGAATGCTTAATGATGCTTCCGGAGGGATGACCAAGGAGAATAACCAAGAATATAAGTCTAAGGATTGTGGTCGAACCCCAACCCTATCCGGCAAATCTCCGCATTTCAGTATGGTAACGGTGGTACCTCCATCCGCAGAAGGCAACAAGGGGTGGTCCAAACTTAGCCACTCCTGTGTCACTGCAAGCGACCATGCTGGCCTAGTCAACATGTTCATCCTGGTCCTGGTGGTATGGGTTGAACATGGATTTTGGGAAACCACCCATCGATGTTGGGTTTATTTTGTTCAGTACAGTCTCTCAACAATCTCTTGCATGCCACAACTGGAGCACCTTTGAATCAAACCTGGCCAACCGACGATTGCTTACCTGCTCAAAACCAACCTCAGCGGCACAAGTCCTGGTGTTCAACGCCGCCCAAAAACTGGCTCAGAAATGGAGTAGCCAAGTCATCGGTGGGATTGCCGACACATTGGATGCACCATTCATGTGCCAATCCTTGTTGTATACCCATCTTTACCAAGCCAGGCAGTGGGAGCTTTGGAGTTCTGGCAGAAAGAAGCGAAACATCCACGGGCACCAGGATCACCCAACAAATCAACCCATCGCCCAAGCATTGCCCAACGGTTTCCCCTTCGCCAACCCTCTGGCACCTCCGGGATGGACACTCTTTGAGACCGACCCTTCCTGAGGGAAGGGCTGAGCGTTTCAGGTGGGGAAAAATGGAGATTGGTAGATGATGATGGTGAAATCGATGGCTAGCGAAGGTAAACATTGATGATGGACATATTTTTGAAGCGTTTCGGAGTGCGAGTGAAATCTGTGTCGACGAGCTATTCTGCTGCCTCTAGCCCACCCAAGAACAGTGTGGATCAGTAGTTTCAGGGCTGGTTGATAAAATCAGAATGGTTATAGTGATAAACAGCACATGAAGCCGGTGTCAACCAACATTTCACGATTAACCATCACGAACTTCGCGCAATCAAGCATTGACCATTGCTTCTAGGTCCAAACCATTTCTAACCTCCAGTGGCCCATGTTTCCGGGGCTCAACACCTACCTTTCTCACGGGCTCAACTGGGGACCCATGGCTCCTGGACAGCTCCCTATGATCAGCACCACCAGGTTGCTTTTCGCCGGCCCTGGCGCCATTGCTGATGTTGCAAAGTGATTACCCGGCGCTGCGGAAGTTGAGCGAAATACATACTAAATCTAGTACATATTAAATTATAGACCTGCATACATAGGACTATACAAGTAAATATGCTATAAAATATTCTGAATCATTACGACAATAGGTATGATTGGGAACTGTCAGTATTGAAACCAAGTACGACCTATCAACAAGAAACCGCAACACTAATCAACATGAGCCACCTCTGAAACCAGAAAGAATCTGGACACTTGCCAGCGAAATGACTAGGAGAACCATACGTGCAAAGATCTCAAATGGGACAATTGATTTCCTTATAAACGTTACCAACCAAATAGGAAATTTATTGTAAGATTGTTCATGAGAGGTATTTTGTAGTACTTCTACTGGAACATTCGAAAACCATAGTTCATCTACAAGACCCTTGGACTATAATCAACCAACAAATTTCCTGTGATGGTGCCTAGTGCCGAGCATAAAGCAAATATCTGATGCAATAATGTAGCATTTTTCTCGGCAAACGCAGAGACAAAGCCAAAGAATTGGGTTTGCATGCAACAAGAATCACTGCTTAAGAAACACAATTCTACATGACATATGGTCAAAGATGATGCACCCCCAAAACTGGTGCTCCTTATATACACTGTCAAGATTATTTTTGGATGGGTGGCTTGGCACACTTGTGGGCACACCCATGTGGCTGGTGTTCTGACAAAACATGGCTGATAGTCATGGTTGGTGCTGCACACCTAAGCAATGATAGATACACATACTTACCATTAAGCTACCACGTAGATACACTATTCCTGGTAGCTCCAAGTCACTCACATGTGTACCCCAAACGGACCCTTAGCTCATTTCCAACCACCAACCATTAAGCCCTCAGGGAAGAGAAGAACGGTATGGCTGTGATCAGTTTGCACCCAAATGATATGAACTGATGCACCACTGGTGGCTGGTACCCACCAGCATCTCTGGTGGATAATTGCTGGTAGTTTTTGATTGAGGTCCCCAAACAACATCCCTGCTGTATGAAACATTGAACCAACTAGTCAAGGCTAGTGGAGACTACAACACTCCTCTTGCCGAGCAAACTCGAAACTGAGCAATTACGTAAGTTACACCAGTTTCAAGAAAAGTTAACTGAGCAACTAGGTGAGTTACAAGAAAAGTCTCCTGGAAAAGTCTCCTCTGTCCAAGAAAAACCCACCAGTTCCGATGGAAAAATATGGGAGATGTCCATGAGGCTGTCCATCAAGTCATCCAGGGGCTTGTCACATCTTGCCACGATCCCCCGAGAGTTGCGACCTTCAAGGACCCTGCAATGAACCCTGCCTATGTTAGGTATATCGACCATGATCAACCTGTACACCAAGTAGTATGCCTCTGTCCACCAGTTTTCAACCGCTCTCAACAATTACATCAACTCTCAAGCATAATGTCAAAAACCTGTTATCAACCGAACTAATTGTGAACATAACCCATGTGCACCAATATGAACCAATACCAACCATCACTACACAACCCTTATCAACATCATTCACGATTATTAACCATTCGTTACCAGCAATACCTGCGTAGTTAAACATGAATCTAGCAATTGGGGATTGAACCCTCCTGGTGGCTCCTTCGCTCCTCCTTTAAAGGCCCTTTCAAGGGCGGCCCGCACTGGCGACTCCAGGCTCCGCTCCCAACCTTACCCCCGCTTCAGCGTGGCAGCCTGGCCTGTCATCCAAACGCGACTGCACAGCCTCTTCGGGCGTCAACGGAAGAAGTTGACGGGTGGAGCAAGATAACCAGAAGTGGGAAATGGTTGATATATGTTGATATTCTTGATCATGGTCAATAATGGTTCAAAAATGCTCAGAATGGTTGATCATGATTGATCATGCTTGATGCTGGGGTGCTGGTTGGTAAAGAAAAACGCAGTGGGTATGTACAAGTATATATATATATATACACACCGAAATGCTTGATTACATGCTTGATTTCAAGACGGCTCCATGTATACATATATCATGTTTCATGTTCATCATGGATCATCATGGTTGAGCCAGACGTATACATACTATATGCATAGCATGGTCAACATGGCGGTGATCATCATGGATAATCCCCAGGTTCAGGGACGGACAAGGTTGGCTGATTCAAAATCGCCAAATCATCAGTGGGGTTCATGGGGTTCATAATGGTTGATTAATATGGTATTAATATGGTTGATTAATATGGTTGATTAATATGGTTGATTCATCATTCAAGCTTACTAGTTGGTGGTTAGTTGCTCCACTGATGGGAATCCTTTTCGATTTGATCAAACATGTCTCTAAATCAGGGTCTACTTTATGATGCTCATAGCGTTTCCCCGGGAAACCAGTTGCAACAGGCCACCCTGGTCTCCATCTGCTGGTGGAGATTCGCCACCCGCCAACGGTCACCCGAAACAAGGGTCGACTCCAACCTGACTACAATTTGAGAATCAACAATTGTGCAACAGAAATTAATCCAAACGTATTTGGAAATATTCCAAAATATTATCACATATGATCACTATCAAGGGTTGGCATACCTTATGGTCAACCCTTGTGCCCAACCCTTGACCAACTGAAAAGTTTGCCCCTGGGCGGCCTCCTGCTCTGCGGAACGGTCAGCGGAACGTGAGGACACCTCGGTCGTACAGCGACCGCATAGTTTGATGGATAAATCGATGGCTCATTGATGAAATGGCTATGGGTCAATATTAACCAACCAACTAATGGAGGATTTACCAACAATAATAAGGGAAAACAATGGTTAATGATGGGGGAACCAGGGGTACAGGGTTTTGACCCACAGCCAAATACCAAAGAGTTTGATACCATCGATGAGCCATTAATAGCTAGGAGGATGATGGATGAAACCTCAATAGCAATGATTATTGATGGTATATGGTGCTTTCTCAAAATCTGTTGTGACCGCAAATCATCCAGTTAACCATCTATAGCAATAAACCATCCAGAACTTTGTGGTCCCCCATGGCTTAAGAAACCACGATTTGGGTGTTTCTCAAAATAGGGGACCCCCCAAGTCATCATTATTTATTTATGTTTAAAAATGAACCAACCATTTTGGGTGGTCCCCCATGACTTAAGAAACCACCATCTGATTCATTGCTGATTGATCAATGATGGTTGCTCCATTCATCTTTGGCAGGTACAGGTGGGCTCTCACGCAGTCACCGCGGTCGAAACTCTTCGGCTCGGCTCAGCTCAGCTCCACCAACTACTTGGCCCTATGCTTTTGGACTGCCATCCCAAGCCCTGAGCTAGTTTGCAACTGAAGGAACAACAAACACACTGAAAACCAGTGCCATCCAGTGGCCATATTCCTCGCCCCTGCACATTCTCTGTGCCTTTTTACCTCCGCCAAATGAACTCACATTGGAGTCTTGGTGGCAATCCTATGACAGGGTAACTTCCAAGGTACCCGTGGCTTCTCCATTAAACTTCACGGTGAATTTGCCATTCACGAGACATAAATTTCAATACATGTAAATCACCAAGTATCTATCCCAAATGCTTCATGGCATATTTACCTATACGGCTGTGGGTCAAAACCCTGTACCCCTGGTTCCCCATCATTAACCATTGTTTTCCCTATTATTGTTGGTTATAATCCCCCATGATTGGTTGGTTAATATTGACCCATGGCCATACATTTGCAGGTCAATGTAGGGATAAATATCCACCATACACGGAGGATGTATGGTAAAGCCGAGGGGCCACTGGAGCGCCAGTGAAGTCATCCAGTGGTCTCTCGGTCCTGTGGGAGTTGCGCGCCGGGATGATGTCCCATGATTCGCGGCGCATCCGCTGGAGATGATTTGCACATTCCGATTTTTGGACCATTAGTCATTAACCATTAGCAATTAACCATTCGTAATGAACCAGTAGTTATTAACACAAGTACTGGTTGCTGACTAATGGTTGATAACTAATGGTTGCACTAATGATATTTGGATGAGTCTACTGATCGCAGGAGCCACACTGTTGAAGTTCCCTGAACGACCAGTGGCTTGAAGCAGTGAGGCCAAAAGATATGATCACTCCAGGGAACGCCAGTGAAGCGGGATCGCGCATTCACTGGGCCATACTGGGCCACAGGATAAGTGGAGTAGTTGCATGACTATCTCAGCAATCACTCATCGATAAGTGGTTTAATGGACCCATTGGGATGATCCCGGCTGGAGGAACTGGCTGGAAATAAGACTCATTGGTTCCATCACGGCTGGTTCACCATCATTTGACCATGGCTACCCCATATGAACCAATCATAATTTACAGTAGCCATTATGTATCACTATTGGCCATCAATTGACCATTACAAACAACCATCACCAATAAGCGGGAATGCTTATAAGGGTCCCTGAGTGTCAATATGAAGGTATTAGCAAGGCAATAGTTGGGGATCATCAGTTCAGGATGGTCAATAATGGTTGATAAGAAAATATCATAATCGACCTTACCCGCAATCATCAATAAGTGGTTGATGGTTGATGGTAGCCAATCATGATGTCGGATGACAAACAAATAGAAATATATGACGGTGGTGAATTCCCAGAACAGTGTCATAAGTGAGGGTGAGTAAGCAGTATTATGCAATTTTCCTCGTTATCAACACTTAATATCAAGCACTATCAACCATCTCTCATCATCTTGCACCATTTCATACCCACAGTGATATGTCAATTCACAACTACCTGACAATCAATCACTACTCCCCATCTGCTGAGTTACATGAACCATCAATTAATTAGCCATCATTGGCAATTTTCCACCATTACTGGACAATTGCCATACCCACAAATGTAACTACAATGATATACTATCTGAGAAGCTACATTAACTAACCACCATTAGTTAACAATTGCCATACTCACAAATCAACAATCAACCCCATCAATGAACATGAATTAATCCATCAGTCAGCCATGCATTCACCATCATCTCACCGAAACCATCATTCAATCCATCAACCATAATTAACTCAACCATCACTAAACCACCATAACCAGAACTGAACCATCAAAGGAACCACCACTTCCCAAATTTCACCATCACTGGGTGGAACACTACAGGCGGGCAGCTACTCCTGCAGTTAAGGGGATGAGCGACCCGGGTGCTGCCCGGTGCCTGATCCACCATCGTGGCCCCCCCAACCAACTCCGGAGCCCCGCCTTCGTGGCTCCTCGGTGGCCTGGACGTGGACATCCGGGCGACTGCCAGTCACAATCAATAGATATACCAGCAATCACCATTATATGGTAGTTTCTCAAAATAGGGGACCCCCAAAAATGGTTGGTTTATTACTATAAATGACTAGTAATTGATGATTTAGGGGTACCCCTATTTTGAGAAACACCCATATCTCTTCCCACTGGCACCGGATACATCCCAAAGGTGCAATTCATATCAATGCATGGTATATCTCTTGATGGTCTATATCTGTTGATTGCTGGTATATCTATTGATTGTTGGTATATCCCGGCCCATGATCCTTTTTTCGGATCTTATCATTTGTTTTCATATTTGTCATTATTCACCGTGGTCACTCACAACATACCCATTCCTATTATCATTACTTACAGGCCATCTGCCACCGCTCAAAACGATGGTCAGCGAGCCCTTCTGGGCCTGAGTAGTTCTCTACAGTTTCCAATTTGGATCATGACCTGGACAATGACGTTCATCTCTGATCAAATTCATGGAACATCTAGCCCCACCGATCATCATTAATTCATTTTTAACCACCATAATCTCCTATAAGACACATACAAAATCCCCATACAACCATACAAAATCCCCCGTAAAACCTGTACGATCCCCATCCGAGCTATCACACAACGTCACAACTGGCAGCGCCGCGGCCGCGCCTGTGCCTTCACTTGTCGTGCCACCTCTTCGGCGATGCTCAGCGACACCTGGCGAAGGACCATGGGTGGTGTGACGTCGTGGTGCGACCGCAGAGGTGTGATAGTAGATCTCATGGATCAATACAAGTACCACATTTAAACATAAAAACATATCATCATCAATATAAATAAACAAAAAACCACACATATATATGAAGATAGCTAGATAGCTAAATAGATAGGTAGATAGATAGATAGATAAATATAGATAGATAGATAGATAGATAGATAGATAGAATATCGATAAATAGATAGATAGATAGATAGATAGATAGATAGATAGATATAT
>VSDK01003452.1:99769-146782 GCA_009767595.1 Symbiodinium kawagutii | reverse complement strand
ATAGATAGATAGATAGATAGATAGATAGATAGATAGATAGATAGATAGAATATCGATAAATAGATAGATAAATAGATAAATAGATAGATAGATAGATAGATAGATAGATAGATAAATATAGATAGATAGATAGATAGATAGATAGATAGATAGATAGATAGATAGATAGATAGATAGAATATCGATAAATAGATAGATAGATAGATAGATCGATAGATAGATAGCTAAATAAATATAGATAGATAGATAGATAGATAGATAGATAAATATAGATAGATAGATAGATAGATAGATAGATAGATAGATAGATAGATAGACCGATAGAAAAATAGATAGATTCCACATTTAATATGTCCCAACCACCACCGGACCGATCTGCAGGCCTCCTTCCGGACGTGCAGCATCTGCTCACTGATCCGGCTGCGACAGTGGGCCTCTCGTTGGAAGTGTTGGCATGTTGGGTAGTTGACTCCGGTTGGGACTGTCCAGCAATGGTGGGAATAACCTACTAACCATCCAGTAGTAATTAATTAATTAACCATTATTAGTAGGAAAACTAATCATATGTTAAGGGTGATGGTTTGTTGATTCTGGTTATTGATGGCTAGACATGGTGGTGCCTACCAATCATCCAATCATAACCATTTTTTGCAGTTAAACCAAGCAGCTCTAGTGTACACCATTTTTGAACGAAATCGGATATTGATGGCTAGACAATGGTTGACAAGCATCTCATTAGTTGATCAGCAAGGAGAATGATATGGTAACCAACAGCAATATCATGAATATTGACAATAATGTTGCTGTCGCGTCACTATTGACTATTGATGGTTCAACTTGCTGCTTGCCGTGCCAATTTCAGCTAGCAATCAACTAGTAGTAATGACTGATTCAATGGTTGACCAGAATCAACAACTATGTAACCCGTGCTCGATTCTTGGCGGTTCGTGCGTGGACTATCTGCAAGGGACCTCAGTCACAATTACAACCTCTCCGTGTTGAATAGTTTCCCAACACCACCAGCACCAGCACCAGCACCACCAGCACCACCAGCACCACCAGCACCACCAGCACCATCAGCACCACCAGCACCACCAATCACAACAACAGCAACAGCAGCAATGTCATTCCATTCCGTTCCACCCTCAACGTCACGAATCGCGGCGCGAGGTCTCCGCCGCTCCTCGGATTCTCTGACCATCAGCGTCAACTGATCCAGGTAGCTTCCCACCTGGCTTCCAACTTCGGAGAATGTTGGGAGACCACCAGGTCGATCCAGGTCGTACTGGAGACAAAGAAACTGCTGCACCATTTAGTACTACCCATTTAGGACTGTAAACTTTGGGGAGCGAAACCACCATTTGTAGACCCGAATTCTATACATCTTGTACTGAAGATAAAGAAGAAAAAACTTGATCGTTTGGTCCATGAAGCTATTAGTTGCTGATTACCATTCAGGATATCCTAGCTCGTGTGGCCTAGACCAACCAGCAACCCTGACAAACACGCAATGGCAATAGTGGCTGATTGTTGTGAATCACACATGTCAATGATCACTTCTACCAGCCAAATTGTGAAAGTGCCTTTATTGATGACTACTGTATGTCAATATTGATATATGGTCAAGGTCATCTATGTAACGATCTATGCGTGAACATGATGAAGAACGTGATGATGATGAAGAACGTGATGATGATGATGATGAAGAACGTAATGATGATGATGATGAAGAACGTGATGATGATGATGATGATGATGATGATGATGATGATGATGATGATGATGATGATGATATCGATGATCGATGATCGATGATCTTCTTTGAATGCTGGTACTATCGCCCTTGAGCACCAACTTCGCCCATCCCCATGGCTGCCACGCCTCTTGACGAAAGTGTCCCAGAGATCGATCCTTTTCCATGACCGGCACCAGTTGACACTGCACTTCCATCAGCTGTTGGGATAAGGAAAGCCTCAAATGTGCAGGGCAGTTGTCCAGCCGATTTTGAGGAATGATCTCGTTGAAGTATGTTGAACTTACGTGGATATTCTGTAACAGCTGTTCTTTTTTTGGGAATCAAATACTGTAATCTTTAGTAATAACGAGCCGTTGAGAGTTTGGCTCATAGCCTCCGATTCTCCCATTAGTGGTTTCATCATCCAAAGTATGCAATCGAGAAGCCAAGTGAAGCAAAGACTTGCAGCAAAGGACAGTTGCCAAGTTCAAGACTTCAAGGATTAAAAATTCCCGAGATCACTTTGAACAGAAGTGATTTCTTAGTCCACAAGATTGGCTTCAATGTGGCCGCCTTACCCAGGAATGATGATAGCGTGGGATGATCGTTGACCGGAATCAATGGGACATCAACAGTGTAACCACCAGGCATCACTCCCTCTCTGGCTGGTCCCCACCGAGATGGTTTGCCATTCGTTCATCGTTACCCTTCTAGTAGTGACCGGGATATTTGGTAAGCAACGGAAACGAGAAGCATGATGAAGCCTTTCAGATCAAAAAGGAGTACCATGGGACATCACTCACGCTTATCTATGAAGGCACGAGTGCCATGCTTAAATAGATGCCTTGATAGACTAACCCTTGCCATCATCCCTTGCCTTTGTGATGATCCTGCGATGACACCATGTGATTCACCCCCTAAAAAATCAGGTGATACCTGATGTAACTGGTCACCCTCACTAGTTCAGATTGATGCCTCTTAAACTGTCACTTAGCATGAGAGCTGTTTGTCTGGACGTCAGTCACCGTCAGTCAGGCAATTGACACTTCAGTTGGTTCAGCCAGCCACCAAACAACTCTTACTCTTGAACCCACACATCTGAAATACATGGTTTCAAAACAACCCAATGCATATATATATATATATATGCATATCGGTTCGTCAGGCCTGATATGGAAACAAATTGTCACGAGAAACCACTGAATCAACCACTTGCGTCCATGAAAATTGGTAGTCCAATTTCAAAACCATTATGAAAGCACACCAGTGACTTGGGACTACCACCATTTTTGAACAAACAGAGGCGACTTACCTTGCCAAAGTTCCTGAAACGAAGCCGCCTAGCAGCGCCTAGTAATCACCTTTCCACTGAGGCTGGTCCCCCCTGGTCAGCCCCTGGTCCCCCCGGTGGCTATACAGATCCCACGGGTGAAGCGCCGCCCAGTGGCTGAGATTCTTGGATCTCGCGCATGTGGCAGGCATGGTGCTCCTGAGGGCTCAACACAGCACGAGGGTTCAATGCAGCTTTGAAAATGCTTAAGAATGGTTGATCATGGTTAGTTCATAATGGTGGTTAATAATGGTCAAGGATAGGCAATCAATGGTTTAATAATGGTTAATTCATAATGGCGGTTAATAATGGTTCAAGATAGGCAATCAACATCAATGGTTCGTCATGGTTCAATTCATCTTGTTGATGAGTGATGGATAGTATGGGGAGAAAAAAGACTTGGGGAACACAAGGGTAAATCATGGTCGACAGCTTGTAACTATCCTTTGACGGGTTCCAAGCCTCAATGCATGGGATCAAATCAAGCCTCAGAAACCAGCCCCCCAGTCCTGAAGCTTAGGCAGCTTAGGTCACCATGTATATCCCACGAATCCCCTGTGAATCCTATGAATGTTGGCTACACCCCATGTTTTCAACCTATTGGCTACACCCCGGGTGTTCAACCCCAGCAACCAGTTCACAATTCCCAACTTGTCAGCTGCGCTGCGCTCCTGCAAATGTGCCAGCTGATGGGCCACCGTGGTGGCATCATCCACACATCTCTCGGCGACCTCCTGTCGCCATGGGGGGCCCAAGGCCAGGATGGGCCAGGATGGGCCAGGTCCCCAGCAAAGTCATCCCTTAACGGATCAGTTGGATGAAGCACTTGAGTTTACAGCGCTCAAAAAGTCAGATACGGTCAGAATATAACTTCCAAAATCATCAGGACCAATGAATTCCAAACCCACTGGCTACGATCATTGAGATCAGTACTACTATGGCAGGTCTCCGCTTTCAATGGTTACACAAACCTCCAGGGATGAACTCTCCAGCAAGTCATTCGTCGGATCACGCAGTGGATGAGGAGATCATGAAAGGCTGGATTGGCTAAGACATGAAACTTGGCGAAGAGGTTTACAGCGTACAATTGGACATGTGAAACAACAGGTTCCATCAACAGGCGCACTGCCATTCCAACATAGCTTGCCAAGCTTGGATTGCAAATGGATTGTCAAGTAGAATAGTTCTCTTCCGGTGATGTGGATTCAATCAAATTAAGGCCATGAATCCCCCTGAAGTTGTGACGAATTCCTTTGAAACATGTCAGAAGCTGCAAAAACTTCTTCAGAACTTGGGGAGAACTTGGAGATCCAAGGTGCACCGCACCGCTGGGGCAGGTTCGGATCAACTGCCTGGTTCCCAACATTTCAGATCTGCCCGGCATCGTGGCACCGCCCACAGTTGACCTATATTCAATGCGAACCTATCCCAGATACGGGTGATTTCTATCAATATGCACCAGACATCAACAACATAGTCATACATAGTCTAAACATACTTGATGACGTTCACTAATAGTCATAGTCTAACATAAGTAATTGATGACGTAACTATCATAGTCGTGCAAAGTCTAGCATAGTGATGTCGATAATTAGTGCCATGCCATAATAGTCAAACACTACGTCGTTCACAGCAAGCCTTCGGGGCCGGCAGGGGAGATCTACGGAGAATTCCAAGCATGACGTTGAAGCCATTTTCATCGGCATGGCGATGGCGATGCCATCCTGGATGTTGATCACGCCCAACAAAATATCTTCGAAAACGCTCCAGAACCAGTCTGGAGTGTCATTCATCCAAAGAGGTGGACTGTTCATCAAATGTTTCCTATGTAGCTTCCATGGATAAGCCTTCGTCTACCTAATAATTCTTTGCAGTTTCCGGACTGCAAGGTTTATTCCAAAATATATCACTTCACTGGGGAGTTTCAAGTGGTCCATCCACCGTTGCTGACCATAGTATGTGTTTGGTCATTCCAGTCCTCATGCCTCCATATCTCTGCTATTCATCCCGATAAAACAGCTGACATACCATCAGCCATCCACCAGCATCAATAACTATTAGCCATCATTACTGACCACCATGAACCAATGATCTACCATCATCAACCATCTTCATGCATTTGTCAAGCGTCATTCAATATCATCGATCTTTCTAACACAAGATTCAATATTCTCAGCCATTGTTTCACAATGTTCACTATGTTTCACCATTTCTTACCATCACATCAGCAACCCATCTTCCACTCAGCCATCATCGACCACCTAGCCACCTATCGGGCAGCGTGGATCCTGCTGCAAATGGATGAGATCCTGCGGTGCAAAGCATTGTGAGACAACCAAGATTGACCAATTTCAGCACTTCCTAGGCTTCGTGGGAGCATAGCATAATATAGTATAATTATCAACCATTTTTCGCCAAGGCGTTTATGCCCATCCCAAATCAACAAAATTTCTGCTGTTCTGTTCCGGAGGTACTTCCACTGATGCGAATATCCATCTGAAATTTGATGCTTTCCTTCATAAAATTGCAGTCATTCGGGGTGAGTTGCGAGGATTTATGGACAGAGACACGATTCTCGAAGCAGTAGCTAGCTTGCTCCTGAGCAATGAACCATATTCTGGTTGCTGGATATAACCCTAAAAAAAGAAACATTAGTCAGTCAACCAACCAATCATTTGTTGAAACCACCAACCAGCATCTTATGTGGTCGACCACTCTCCTTTGGTGGGAACTCAAAGGGCTTGGGATACTGTGGGACAGCGTAAGAATCTGGAGCTGGTTCTGTCAGGATCTGACTGTTGGGACAGTTCAAGACAGGTTCAGCTGGTTGTGCACAGTGTGGACAGACCCGACCATGTTCCCACACTCCTTGGTACTTCCCCAAACTACCAAAAGTAAATACTTGCTTCCAACTCGTAATAATAAGTATTTCCTACATGAACAACGCAAAGAATCATGTGCTTCTCTTGTCTAGAGTGCTAGCAGCTTCCCCCTGAACCATGACATTTCATTGAAATGAGTTCAATCTCCCATGGTGATTTCGTTTGATCTTGATGTCGCAACATATACTTGAGCTGCCAAGCTGAACAAGCTGCCGTCCTTCAACTTACCTTGTACCCCTCCTAATCACATCCAGATACAATCATGCTTAGAAAGTTCAAAGTCACCCCCCACTATAGTGATATATTTGATTTTGTCCAGTCCCAGCTGGCTATGAGTCAAAACCCTGTACTCCTGGTTCCCTCATCATTAGCCATTGTTTCCCTTATTATTGTTGATTATTATCCCCTACGGTCGATGACTGTGTTAAGAAAATTTATTAAACAAGAAAATAGACTCTAATTTTTGGGGAGAGTAATTTACTAGACTCTATTTTTGGGATTTTTTTTACAAGTAACTACGTTTATAACTACAATTAATGAATTACTAACAAGCATATAATATGATTTATGAATAAATAATTGTTTGATGTAAATGCATTTGTAAGTGATAATAATTATCTGATTTTGATATGTATTCAACAAAAAAATGTAGAGCTCGATGAGGGCCGCCGCCGCGTTGTCTTTCAGCCTGCAGCCGACGAGGAGGAGGTGAATTTCATGGGTGAATTTCAAGAATAGGGGAACCAGCATCATTAATAAATTGTCGGGTGTTTTTTCTAAATTAACCACAGGGAGTGAGCTGCTAATAGGATTCTCTGCGCAAATTGGGATCTGAAACTGGTCTGAAATTCCTTGAAACATCAGCCAAACATAGGCCTTAACTGCAAATGAATGGACGGGCAGGACCCAATATAGGAGGTTGTGACCTGCCTGGTCGGAACCTTCCGTTTTCCTGGAATTTTAGGAAGTTGCGACGTGCCATCATGAATCCTTATCTTCATCTTCCTTTTTAAGAGGTTGTGACCTGCCTGGTCGGAACCTTCAGTCTTCCTCGAATTTTAGTAAGTTGTGACCGGCCATCATGGAACCATATCCAAAACTTGAACCCGGGGCTCGTGTTTCATGGTGTTGGGGACCTGTTTCAGACCCCTGCTGGGAGGGTCACCTGGCTATCATGAAGGGCTATCATGACCAAGGAACGTCTGCATTTTTGAAATCTATTACCCACGATTTAGTGTCAGCATTGGTTTTTGAAGCCTTTGATTGCCACGTAACCGAAATTGTTTACATAGTAAAGCCACGGAAAAATTCTACAAATTAACCAACAGATGTCAATGCCTGCCCCGGGTCTCCAAGGGCGCAAGACATGCAACTAAGCTTGCATATCCCCCCACCATCCTTCGACAGAGCCACATCACCATGGGTCATCCAGCCTCGTACTCCAAAACAGAGCCATCGTCCCTGACGTTGCCCCTGATGATGGCCTGGAGAAGAGACGGATCAAGGCTGTAAACCTTGATGGTTGATGGTCCATGTGTTCAAGCACGCTAGAAATTTATTACAATCATGATTGCGGGAGGGGCGCTTAACATCTCATACTTGACGGTTTCAGACCTGTTTCAGACCTGTTTCAGACCCCTGGTGGGAGCGTCGCCCGCAACGATGCTTGGCAAGGCAATTTGTGCGCACATGGTCCCGTGGCCCCGGAAGTCCAAGAGCGCACGCGAGTCATCCTACGAACATGCTGCCAAGAATCAGATGGCATTGAGAAAAGGCCATTCCTATTTGTTCAGTTGGAACGAATTATAGTGCCTGTTGGTACCAAATCAGCCAGTATCAACCGTTATCATGACAAACGCTCCAGGCCCTCAGCCCACCAGGCAAACCGCGATGTATTTTTTGGTATTGAGCCAACCATTTCATGATTCCCCCTTCGTTCATTGATAGTTCATGATCAGCTCACCTCGGCAAGGCCGCGCCTGAGGCAAATTACTCAGCCGCCGCTGGCACTCCCACGGGCACTCCCCTTAGTTACTGCCCTGGTTCCCGGCAAGGAAGGGCCCAAAAAACAGGTCTGAAACAGGTCTGAAACTCCTTGGGTTTTACTTGGCTGATTGAGATTCTTACATTGATTGGGTGCTTCTACACACTTACTTACCAGGTTGGGTTTTTCTTTTTACTAACCATTCCAACTTGTTCCTATGTTCTTGACATTTAATATTATAGCTATACAACTGCCATCAACTATTATCCAAGGTGATGCTGCGAAACATCGTTTTTTGAAACTATTAAACGAATAAAACAAAATTTTGAACATTATATAATACAACGGTTGAAGATGATCAGCCCGAAAAAAATCCCATACGCCCCGGAAACCCAAGGGCATGATGTTGGAAACACAATGAAGCCGAAACCCTGCTTCTAGAGATTGAAAGCAAAAAGCATCCGGCTGTTGGGAAATATCCAACTTAACCAGAACATTCCCACGGCCGAACACCACAGTGCAACCAAGCAGCGGAAAGAAAAATAGTCACGCGGCCGTAGCTTCTTGTCGCCAGTGCCAGAGGTTGGTTCGCTCAGCATCGCGCGCGCCCCGGAAATCCAAGGGCAGTTTGTGTTAAACAACGTCAAAACCCCCCGACTAATTCCAATCACCGAATTAAGAAATCCAGATTAGAGTCTATTTCGGGGCACATATTTCTTAATCACAGGGTGTGGATTAAGAAATTTTTTAGACTCTAATCCAAAAATACGTATTTCTTAATACAAGCATCAGCCGTAGTATTGATTGGTTCATACTGACCCAGCTCGCCAGCTTCTTTCAAGTGACAACTGCAAGCCGCTGAAAGCCCAGCTCCTGCTGGGTTCGAGTCACCAAATCCGACACTTGGGCCATCTCTCGTGACAAGTGTTCGAAGTTTGAGTTTACCTGGACCGGTCTGGCAGCAGAAGAAATGATCCACAGGTGACGGGTACTGGGTTGCTGGAGGTTACCAATAGCTCAGTGTGGTGGCGGATCGACAAGGCAATGAAACCCTGATTGACCATTCGCTGAATGTTGGGCTTAGTGAAGCGAAGTTTTGCTAGTCTCATATGTTGTGGCTGTAGCTTTTGGTTGACTTGACACACTGCGTTTCAGGTCAAAGAATCAGTTATAAATGCTATAAACAAAAAGAAATCTAATTCCATCATTTTCAACAAAACATAATGTTTTATGTATGTCTATTCAATCTATCGATCAAACCGAGAACAAGATTCTACCAACTAATTGAGAATCAGCCGATCGAAAAAAGAGGTTATTAGTTGAGAGTTTAGTTGGTAGAATTTGATAGATGAGGAGGTGTTGGTACTGTTATTAGAGTATCCCCTGTCTTTTCAACAGTACCAACAGCTCCTCACCATTCGGAGGCAACCTTACCCTCTGGTAGATGCTCACCTGACCATGGAAAATCATCCAGTTATAGATGTTTTCTGAGGTTTCCCAGTAAAATTTGGTGATGTTCCGTGGTTTCCTATGGTTATCCCACGGTTTCCTATTATAGTTTTCCTATGGTTTTCCCGTGGTTTCCAAGCAAAATATGATGAGGTTTTTCCTCTCTCCAAGTGACAATCCACCAGGCTGGGTCAGCAGTATTAACTGCAGCACAACTGTTGCTGTCATTGTTGGGAGCTGATGACATGCTCAAACTCAGGGTGTCAAGTGCTTGTGGCTTAGCCCAGCTCCGGTGATATGGCTGGTTGGATAATTTCAATTTCTGGTAGGCAAAACATCTACAGCTATGCTTGGAGCTGTGTTTTTGGCTATGTACTGCTATGTCGTCACACGTATTAGAAAATCGCATGTCAAAGTGTGTCCCTGAATCATAGGCAATATAGGGGTTGAGCATATATGTACTTACGAACTCATTAGTTTGAAGAAGCTTAGAGGCACCGTCTATCCTCATAACCCCGAGCGGTGAGTTGGTTCATAAGTGACCGAGTGAACCTGGTTGTCTTAGCAACTTGTTTTTTTCAGTGATAGTCGGCTTTGATTGCACCAGCTTTCACCACTCCCAAGGTCAAATCCACAGCGAAATCCAGGGCTTTCCAAGGCCCAATGGTTTGGCTTTTGATATTTGTTGGTATAGATTCGGACTCTCACGTTGGGGTTCTTTAAATCTGGGGTAACCTCCAGTTGTGATCCTTTATAGTAAGCATTAATTAACAGTAATTCACCATCGTTTTGGGGGTCGCCTATGAAGTGAGAAACCACCATGTCATAGCTATGGCCAGTTTCATGGGACCGACCGTACAGGTCTGACCTTAGCTGCACCATGCCTGGTTGATGACTGACATGAGGTTGATCCGCTCGTGCTCTTGGTCCGAGGCCGTCTTCTGAAAGGCTGCGCGTGCCTGCGCAACGAACACCGCCACTGTTGATGGTGAATCAACAGAATTTGCGGTTAGCGGTGTAACCACTCTACAGCAACAAAAACAACCATGTAACCACTCTAGTAGCTAACAAAAACCAAGAACTGTTGTTGCTGATGGTGCTGATATCACTGCTATGAGTTTTATTGTTCAAGATAGATGTAAAATAGTGTTCATGATCTACTTGCTGTGATTGCTGCCACAACAAACCATGAAAACCAAACCACTATTTCCAGGCCCAATGCAGCCATTGAAGCGCAATCTCATCCACTGCAGGGATTTGCAAACCTGGGATAACTGCACGGGTTTATGGTAGATACATCTAATGGTGGATAAATTATCCTTGGGGATAATGGTTACACCTTAATGTAATACTGGTTATGGTAGATAAGTTATGTACTGTATGATGGAAGATTCATCAGCAATGATGGTTCAACCGGGGAACACCACTCTGCATCCACTGATGGGAAGCCCGGAATGATCTGACCAGAAGTCATTTGAAGGGCAATGTGGGCAGGTGGTTATGATTAATCATCTCACATCATGACCAACTTTTGTCTTCTCTTATAGGAACCTGTTATTAATCAATCATGTTTAGTCAGCGCTGTGTATTAACCACTGTATGAAATCAATGGCTTCTGAACCAATGATTTTCAGCCAAGGGTCATCAATTGACTACAAACCAATATAGTAGTCACTGGTTCATCCTTTTCCATGACTTATCATCATAGGGTGTGTCATCAATCATAGTCACCAAAACGAAAACATTCCTTACATAGTCACCATTCAACCATGAACTGCTATCAAATCAACAGCCATCAACGAGTTGCAATCAAGTCACACCACACTCCCTATGAACCAAATCTTGGGTTTACCCTACCATTTGGTGATTTCGGGCACTCCTAGGGGCTAACCTGGCTCCCCCTTTAAAGTGCCAGTGGCCAGGATACCCCCGGGCTACCAACCACCGGCCACCGTTGCAGCCTGTTCGATGGCGTCGTCGGTTCTCTCCTGCACTTGTCGCTGGGTCTTCTCGGCCTGCGCGAGCGCGAGCGGCCATGGTTGGGAGGGATTGCCGAACAACCAAGGGTGACTTCTAGCTGGTTAGGGATGATAATCAAGAATAGTAGTTGAAGTCAACTAATAATAATGATCAAGGGTGAACTAATAATAAAGGATGACTAATAGTAATAATCAACAAGGGTGACTAATAATAATAATCAAGGGTTGATAATCAGCAATCAAGGGTGACTAATAATAAGGGATGATAATCAACAATAGTAGTGGTCAACTAGCTGGTTAACAAGAAGTGATGATAATTAATAAAGGGTCAACTAGCTGGTGAATGGTTAATCACCTAGTAACCACTACTTAATAATAGTTATTAATAGCATATACAGCTGGTATATCCACTAACTGGGATGATAATCAACAATAGTAGTGGATATACCAGCTATACATGGCTATGGGTCAATATCAAATAACCAACAAATGGTGGATAATAACCAACAATGATAGGGAAGACAATGGTTTTGACCCATAGCCAAGAATCATCATCGAAAGATTTTACCCATCTTGCTATCATTGACCATCATAAACTACGAGTAACCATCACCAATCACCAACATGTTTTCGCATGGGGGTTTGTCAAAATAGGGGTCCCCCAAATCATCCCTTTATAATCATGTAGAGGAATAGACCCACCATTTTGGGGCTTCCCTATTTTGGAAACACCCACATGATTCACCGTGCTCTTCAAAGAAACCTTGGCAGTAATAATGATCAGCCGAAACAGATTCTTACATGCCCTTACCAAGCATTCTGTTTACCATCCCAAGCACCCCATTGTTTCACCACGAATTGGCAGGATGGTTTGGACTCCCAAGCACATGCTGGTCAGAGAAATCTCCCCATCATGCCTACCGGTAAGATGGGACATGTGGCAAAGGATCGGCCGTCCAGCCGTCAAACAGTGTCAAATGGATCAGATTAATGTCTCGGAAGGGAAAATAACCAAACATCATTTTGAGGATGTTAACCATCTTTGGGTGTCGTTTCTTTTTTTATGATATTTACTTTGTCTGGTGGGAGAGGGGTGTTTTTTCAGCAAAAAACATCAATCGGATGATTTGGGGAGTTTCTGGAAGATTTTTGGCAAACCAACATTACTTGGATGAACCAACCCTACCATGATTGGAGAACAATCCTTGGAGGAAAACTAGAACACTGGCTGGACAACACGATTTGTAAACCTCTTCCATCCAACCATCAACTGAGCATTATGTAAAATCACTTGACCAGCGTTTATCAAAATACTTATTACAGATTATTAATTAGTGATAAATCAAGGTCAAGTTATGGAAATTTAGTCCACATTATTTTCGCAATTGGATTCACCTTTGCTTCGAAACCATGCCAGTAAACACCCCAAACATGAAGGGAATCCGAGCTCTCGTCGGGATGTGCCAAGGTTTGATCGTCAATCAGCTGATGTTCATGTTCACTTGCCATTCAGGAGTGTGGATGCCCATTCTGATTAACTCTATCGATTTGTTTTTGTTTGATTTCACATGATTTCACTACTCTTCTAGGAAAAAGTTGAGATAGCTATTGGGAATGGGAATGTCTCCAGCTGAGCCATGGTTGATGTCCAGTGTATTTTTGTTGGGATGCACTTGGCACACCGATCTACGGGCGCTTGGCGCCTCAAAAACCCGCTCTGACAAGCAGTCCAACCTCACAGAGTTAGTTCCCAAACAAGAAATCAGTCAACTGAAGCAGAAAAAACAAAACAATCAACGACTGATTTGTAGCCATTGTTGTTGTTGTTGTTGTTGTTGTTGTTGTTGTTGTTGTTGTTGTTGTTTTTTAATAGCGATTGAGACTTGATCCAGTTCATAGCCACAGGGATTTCATAACCATTCAACGACTAGAGAACCACTCAATTGAAACGATCCATAGAGGTTGTTCGATTGTAGTGATCCTTGGCGCATGGTTGATCCAGCAAGAAGGAATAGGGTGACTTTTGACCTGGCCTTTTTGCGACATGCGTAGCACTTGTGCTTGGTTCAATGGGCCGCAATTTTGCTTGACTTCAATAGATCATCAAAGCGCAAAGGCTGTATCTAGTGGTTTATGAAAAGCGGTGAAGAGTGAATGGTGCACGTAAGAGAAAGGTGACCAGCAAATGGTGCAAAAGGTACCAAAAAAGATGTGCAAATATCAATGCAACCTCTGAGCACGTTTGATTCATCAGTATGCACCATTGACTTATCACACCTTATCTTCCCCTGCTGAACGTGATTGACATGTAGTACTTGTAGCATTTATGTAATTGCCCCGATTTGTCAGAATATGTTATTCACAACGAATGAATGTATAGCCAATGCATGCCAATGATGCAAGCCCAATTTAGCTAACATTACGGCTGCCCAGAAGTGAGTCTTGTCAACTGTTCAAAACCCTGCGCAGGCCCGTTGTTTTGAAACTCTGAGAATCAAGAAACCCTAACCCTAAACCCTAAACCCTAAAACCCTAAAACCCTAAAACCTTAAAACCCTAAACCTAAACCCTAAAACCCTAAAGCCTAAATCACTGCGTTTCTCACTGATTCTTCGAGCAATGTTCAACACGCACAGGCAGCCGTGGTTTGCCCTCCGGGCAAACCACGGGGTCTGCGCGTAACATTATATTAGCGTTTGCATGTTTGATCCAACAATCACTAACGATCGTCATTAGACACGACTCATATCTGTATGTATATATATATTATATATACTAAGTGTTATCATGTGTCTTCATTATGCTTCATTCATTAACCATAATAACTAATTAACAATCATTAAACGTCACCCTAAACCCGCCAGTAAACATTCTTACCAACCGTCATTAAGCGGAATGATTACCCATCATCAAGCATAATGGCTAAGCATCACTGACCATGGACCATCATAAACTTTGACAAGCATCTTCACCATCACAATCGTTAATTAACAATAATCATTGGTAACCATCCTTGATCATGATTAACAATCGTCATGCTTCACGATTGTGATGGTTACCAATTGTGCACTTTCAACCTTGTCAAATGATGGTTCATCAATCACTATCCATGATTCATGGCTAATCTCAAATAAAATCATACACTTTCACCTGTCAGTTTGCTGGCCATCATAGACCATCATCAACCATCCCGAGGAATCATCATGGTCAATTATGAGTATGTAGTCTTTGTAGTCATAATCGACCATGATGAAACACCATTATTGCAAAACATGATCATTCAAATTGTCAAGCTTAATAATATAAACCATACTGTCATTTTTTGTAATCAGTAGATTGATTCCCAAAGAATAAGTTGGGCAACATGAAAGCAAGCAAAGGTTTGATTGAGTGCAACAATTTCATATTTTGAGGCAAGTAAGTTGGACGACCATTTTCCAAGAGGAAGTCTGATTAGTATTTAAAAAAGAACAAGATTAAAGCAACCACTTGTCAATAGACCAAAAATATCATTCACCATGATTGACCATCATAAACCATGATCAAACATCGTCATTGATTGTCACTACCCTCACCGCCCACAATTATTATACAATTATGGATTATCAATCATCAACTAATTAACCCACTTGACCGTCAATTCACCATTGTAAACCACCAACTAACCTTCAAATCAGCACCATGTCACTACTCTTAGCCATCAGCCGTCCATGAAATCAGCACCATGAACCACCATGCTCAACCATCAATTCACCATCCATTCACCATCAAATGACCATCATTCACTCATGACTTCACCACTCCTCTGGGACCCCACTGTCCCCGGCGGATAGCTTCAGCATCCTGCTGGCATGAATGGTTGGTGGTTGGTGGTTGGTTGGTGAGTGATTGGCTGGTTGATGGTTTATTGGTGCTTGGTTGGTGGCTAATTGGAAGTTAGTAGCTGTCAAGTGATGGTTGATTCATGTTGATGGCAGACTCTGATTTCTAGTTAATTGTGGTTGGGTAATGATGCTTCACCAGGACGCCAACCGGTTAAGAACAGTTAGAAACCCACCATCGTTTATCTTGGTGAATTACAAGCCCATCAACAAAGCTGGTGATCATCAATACGAATCATCAACTAAATTAGCAAATGAGTGGTTGACAGTCCCTGTCATTGATGGCTGATCATGCTTCGTGATTGATGTTGGTAGCGTTGAGGCCATGGTGAAACGCCACTTGGCAGGATGATCACCAGCCCCAGCTGGTTGCTAGGCTGCTGGGGCACCCGACTCTTGCTTAACTATTTTTTTTTGCGTTGAACATAATGGTTGGACTGTTGGACCATCAAGGGTTGTCATGAAAGTTGTTATTACATAGAGTCACTACTGATTACTGATTACTATCAAGATAGTTATCGATACAACTCGCAGAAACCAAAAAGAATGTCCGAAACCAAAGCGAGATCATGTGTCTGCGGTTCCCAAGACCCTGGACCACTTTGGTTCGTATCACAAAAGACAATCGACTTTAGCCATTTACAGGCGGTAAACTTGAAGAAAATCCACACATGTCTTGTGACCCTACAGTCATTTTACAGGCATTTTGTAAGCATCTTACAAGCATTGCACGAGCATTGTATAGCCATTTTGTAGCCATATTATAAGCATCTTAACTATAAGCATTGTATAGCCATTTTAATGAGCAGTCCTTGGCCAGAAAAATCGCAGAATTCTCCATGCCTGCCCCCTCCTGCTGTTTCTGCTCCATGGCATCTTGCTTCTTCCGCAAGGCCGACAACTCCGACTCCAAGGTCTGTGCGCCAAGGCTGCCCGAAAGCTACGCTGGACCGATGGACCATCGAACCTTGGGGTTCTCTCAAGCCATAGGGAATCCCAAAAATGGTGGGTTTACACATGGGTGTATTGTTATAAATGGTCAATATTCGATGATGGTGGGTTTATTGCTATAAATGGTGGATTTATTTTATATATGGTTAATATAAGATTTAGATGATTTGAGGGTCCCCTATTTTGAGAAACCCCCCTCTTGAATGATGGGTACTTCAATGTGCATACCAAGTGCTTGTAATTGGAAGCTACAGTAAGCATGGTTGGAGGTATAGGCGCGGTTCATCCAGCCGACACCTTACAGGCTGGCCATGTCAACCATGGTTCGCTATCCTACTTATATCCTCAGCTGCACACCTGTGGAACACAGCCCGAGCGGGGACCGGTCTTTGGGAGCGCACTTTGGATCAGTTTTAGAAGGAAACTGTTCGGAAGTTGCGGACGCACTCTTCACATCGGCATGGCGTTTTCACCGCAGCCGTTTCTAGATGTCCGAATCTAATTCATCGTGGTACTACCAATAGCTTGCAAGCCTGCACTTGGACACGAAGGATCTTCAACATATTTGCGATGACTGTCTTCATGTCAATGTTTCCAGAAGTCATTGATCAGAATATTTTATATTGATGGGTCCGAGGAAAACTGGTATGGTGACTCAACAAATTCGTACTCAGCATTGATGGCTAGCATTTCACCATGATGATCTGGTGACTCAACGAATTCGTACTCAGCATTGATGGACGATGATCAACAGTAAGATCAACCACGTTCCCATTAAATGTTTGATATATGTTGCTCAGCCACATTTCGTGGCTGCGTTACCAACCCACCACAAGCCATGGCTAACCGAAACAGGGCTCCCAAAAAAAACCATAGTCCCCGATCACTGTCAAGCCTTTAACAGCTTCGTATGATCACAGGCGTCCAATTTGGCGGTCAAGGGCCCCTTGTACCCCTGGCTTCTGAGTTCACATCCCAGTTCGCCATGACCAGTCACTGGTCACAGTGTTTGGATGTTCACTTCATGCATTTTGATCAACCACCATCATTGAACCATCATTAACCACCGTCAACTGGTTTAATGATGCTACCCAACCATTTGGGCTGGTTAATTATTGGTCATCAACCATGCCCGTTGAGCTACCAAGTTGAAGGTTCTCCAACGAACAAACACGCTGCAGCATGGGCAAATCACCACCATCATTCATCCACCTCGCTCATCCAGCCACTTGGGGTTGATACTGTCATACCGACCATCATCAAGCATATACTATCCCCGCTATCAGCCATTGTTAATCATGAATAACTCCAAATTCAACCATCATTAGACATGAACATAAACAAATCAGCAAAAGCAGCAACCTTTGAGCCAATATCAATAAATCAGCACCAGTTCTACAATAGAAAGCTCGTACATGACCATTGGGTTTGGGTGGTTTTACATGGCTTTACCATCAATGACCTTATATTGAACGTCTTGACTGACCACTACATGGTTGTTTCTCAAAATAGAGAACCCAAAAAAAGGTTGGCTCACCACTATATATACATGATTAGTAAGTATTGGATGATTTGGGGGTGCACCTATTTTGAGACACAATCATATCACTCAGTATTAGTTTCTCGTTACTAATCAGATTTCATACTTGCAGTCATCATTGGTCGATATAGAGCTGCCATTGGCCGCAAACCATGTCGTCACCATCAATAATCAACCTCACAATTACCCCCTTGTATAATAACCGATGGCTAACCCTCCAGAGGCACTATGAATTCTTAATGATTCAGCGCGAACACCAGCAGAATCCACGGCCGGTGACCCCACCAAAGGCCTCAATGCGCTGAAGCGTGGAGGCACTGCCTATCAAACGAGCGCTGGCTGGTGAAGATGAGCTCCACACGAGCCGAAAACGTGGAGGATAAAGCTCTAAACTTCCTAGAAAGGAGGATAAACCACATATATACTGTAGCTGTCAACTTGGGTCCAGCTGTGGTATTTTTTTCCAATTTTGGAGCCGTGTTTTGATGTTTAAGATACCCACACTTAATAGATTCAGCAGATGCAGCAGCTTCAATTTGCCAGCTGCTGGTGATCTACCATAGCAGGGAATACAAGCATAACACAAAGTCATGTCTGCACACCAGGAACTCTGGTCACACCGATTGACCCTCAAAAACATCTTCAACATCATATGGATCAATCCCACTCCAATCCCGTCTTGAGAAGAAACTGAAATACTCGAAACTCGGTCTCTCAATTGCATTCCAAACATTCCAAACCAAGTTCCCGATGGTAAAATCCTTTTCGTTCGTCCATCCTACGGTTGCAGTTGTGGAACAAGCCAACCACAACATGACCTTTGCGAATACATGTGTGTGTGTCAAGTAACAACCACTGATACAATCTGCGTGGAATGACACTGCACTTAATCATGCGTTGCTAGTGTGAATTTGGTATGCTGATGAACAATGACGTAACATTGGAACTGTTCCAACAACTTGAACGATTAAAAACACCCAACAAATGTTGACAAAGAATTCAATGACTGGACGCACAATCATTTTCATCCCAAAGATTATATCATTGACTAGCCATGGTCCAACGACCAATCCCAGGAATGGAGACTTGATCACGCTCAATCATGGCAACATTGATCATGCAATCTCCTATCATGGTGTTCTGACAACCAATATCCTGATCATGGAATCTGGAATCTCCTACTGCTCACCCGCACCAAGACCAACTCACACGGATGGCCTGGCTCTACTAGTGCAGCCTGGGCAAAACCCATGGGCCATGGGGAAAGCTGCAGCTGGCACTTTCCCCAGCGGTGGCTGATGAACTTGATTTTGATGAAGTGGTTTCACACCCGTTTCACGGATGAGCAACCACTCATAACCATGAAATGGTCCACTGTTGATGAAGAACCACAACCGTTTATATTAGGAAACCATGCAATGATCCACCTATTGATTCTCAAGCGATGGATTGCTTCAAAACGGGCCACATGCGACATGATCATTGGCCTCTCCTGGTAGCTCCGGTCCCCAGTTCAGCACCACGGCAGCCCTCGACTGTCGTAAACAGCCAGGTATCCAACACGCTTGGTGAGCTGCAATGCGCTACAGCTGCTGATCAAATCATCAAGTTGAGGCTACAGGAAAGTCCTCCTTGGGTAAAGTTGTGCACCATGTTTTCAGATATGTTGATATATTACAGACTGCATTTATCAGCTAAGGTCCCAAAGAAAGCATGGTCGAGTTGTGATCCGTGATGCCCGAGCGACAAGCAGCGGAAGATCACTAGCTGATCCTGCCTTTCCCGGTTGATTCCCAGTTTGGGAACAAAGAGTGACAATCTCTTGCCGGGTAGTACAATCCTCCAACAAACAACCAACTGCGTTTTTTCACCACTGCTGGTTGTCAGTTGGAGGATTGTCGAAACACATAGTTGAAGTTAGTCAACTAATGTCAACTAAACTGCAGTTCATCTATAAACAGTTTGTGTTTGAAACTTGTTGAGCGACATGGACTCGACGGGTGCATGTTTTTGGTGACCACATCGCATGCTTTTTGGTGATGCAAATTGGTATATCTTCAGCCATGGGGAAAGACTGCTATATCCACTCATCAATTATGATATCATAGGGATGACCGATGACAATCTGATTGTGAGCCACCAACTTCTAACTCTACCAGCAAGTACCTACATCAATGGATACCTGTTCACCAACCTGAACTCCTGAAGTCATGGCGATGCTGAGTGCTGTTGCAATTGTAAGCACAATTACAGGAAGTGACGTCACATTTTGAAACAATTTGTGCATCCCATATCTGCATAGGCAAAAGCATCCACCGGTCCCCTACCTGTCACATGCAGCCCCTGCCTTCGGCATTGGCACTTCAACCTTGAGACTTGGATGGGGGATCCTCCCTGGATGCTTCCCTACGTTATGGACCGCCAGCAGCAGCTGTAGCTGTAGCTGCCATGTTGTGAAGAATAAAAACCATATGTTTTGAATGAACATGTTTTTGTTATTTTCATCCAAAGCATATGGTGGTGGGATTTTATAGGGGATAATATTGGTAGTACTAGTAGGAGGGGATAATAACCAATAACCAACAATAATCAATGGCTAAACAACTACTATAAAGTGGTTTTTCAAGTCATAGGAGAACCCCTAAGTTATGTTGATGGTTCATTACTACAGCTGGGTAAGATAAAGGATGATTTTGGCATACATCCAAGAAACCACCGTTTGGCCCTCCTTTGCATAGTGCTTTGGTGATGCAAATCATCGGCAGGGTGTTTGAAAGTAACGATCATGAATGTAGCACCCATGTTCATGATGATGATGATGATGCTGGTGATGATGATGGTGATGATGATGGTGGCTATGACATACAATTCCAGTAATGACAGTGATTATGACCGTCATCCAACTCACCTGGCCACCTTGCTGCCGCCGGCCTGGCAGTCCCAATCATTGGGATCCAACTTATTGGCTTTGTTCCTGAGCCCAAGTGCTGGGAAGCATGATACAACCAGCAGCCACCTGCGTAGCAATCATGGTGTACACCATGGTGCTGGTAGATCAATGGTTCACAAGGGTTGACTGATAAGCCTGGCACCACTCACACCCGCCAGCAATCAGGATCCGCCAGAGGCATGGAACCAACATCACCAAAAAATACAAATGAAAATGGTTGGATGTCCATCAAAAATGGTTGCCAACAGCTGAACATCATGCGTTGGCAGTGGCCCCAAAGTATGGGACATGCAGTTTCCGTGCAAAGAAGTACTCACGGATACAATGAACCAGCCAGCCAAGTCCAGCGAAAGCCAGCATGTTGTTTCCCTAGCGACCCTACCCCAGGGCATTTTATGAAATGAACCATGGTTTAACGGTTTGCCAGGTCAAAGTCTAGTCATGGTTAAGTCAATAACGCTTAGTAACAGTTAATAATGCTTGATAGCCATGGTTTGCCAGGTCATAATCTTTCTGATTATGATTGAGAACAGTTAATAATGCATGATAGTCCTTGATAAGGATTCATAACAGGCTGGCGATGGATCTGGTTGGGGGTACGAAGTGACTGCACCGGGCCACTGAGCACTCCCCGTGGTCAAGCCATTTCCTCATTCTCAATGGTTGATGGGTGGTGAATAACCACCAATATCATTGATCAATAATTCATCATCACTCATTAATTGATCCCAGAACCATTGCAATCACAACCGGAAGGTCTTCGTAATGCACATTTTGAACGATGCTCAAAGCTCATACGCCTACAAAACAGCTTCATGAGTACAAGGGCGGAATCATCACAATTCGAGATCTTGGGGTCACAGTAATCAGTAGGCCATAGCCTTCGTTGCAGCTGCGAACCACAGATCTTTCCGAAGTGGTCCAAACCATTAAGTAGATTGGTTGATCTCGGTGGAGGCCTGTATGATTTGTGAGTTGCTAGTTGTGGTACCTGCTGTGGTTGTACAATGTTGTGTGATGTGGCCCAACCGTAGGTGCGCCATGCGAAGTTGGCCTAACGGTAGGGGTGCCTTCGTTCTCCGGACATGGCACAGCTGCGGTCAACGAAGCAATGAGATGATATTGCTGATGGTTTTCAAAGACAAATTGCTTGTTAGTATTGGTTACTAGATTGGTTACAGCATGTATTGAAAAAAAAGTTTGGGCGAGAAATGTAGCAAGTCTGTTTGTAGGGCATTTTCCAAGGTATGCTCGCGGATGGTCGCTTAACATCGATAATAACGATATTCAGAATAAGATCATTCCAAGTCCAAGGTTCACAACCAATAATTTCCATTGCTCTTGATTGCAGTATTTGTTCCCTCATGGTGACATGGCGGTAAATAAGCAACAATGACCATCCTTGATCCCTTCGGAACCAGGCAACATAGTCCAAGCAGCTCTACCAACTACGGTTCTGATCTTGTCAACTATAGTTCAGAAATGATCAGCCTCGAGCTTCCGTGAATGTGGATGGTTGAACCTGGTATTGCATTGCTTCTATCAGTCATGGTTGAGCAAGTTAGCAAGATCGGATTCATTCCCAATAACGAATGATAGGACACAAATATTGCGCTACCAATTTGGGACTTCTATGCAGTTCTATGTTTAATCAACCAGTCACATCAGGATCCTATAGGAACATGGGTGGATTTTTGACTTGTAGCCGGGCCCAAGCAATGGCTCAGCCGGGCTGGCGGCAAGCCGCTTGCTACACAGCTGCGCAAAAGAACATGTGGACATGTGGGCCATCCGTCAATGTATTAATATTGATGCAATGGAATGCACTGTACTGTAACGTAAGAATGCAAGTAAGTTTGTATGCATGTCTGTGTGTGTGCATGTAAGCATGTATGAATGTGCCATTACGTATGTTTGTATGACTGTGTGTGTGTGTGCGTGCATGTATGATTATGAATGATAGATTGTGATTGTATATGCATGTATGTAGCAAAATGTATGTGTGTATGTAACAAAGTGGATGTACAAAATATGTGTAACTATGCATGTTGTGTTTGCATGTAAGCATGTATGAATGTGACACCATGTGTGTTTGTATGGCTATGTGTAATTATGCATGTGTAATTATGAATGATAGATTGTGATTAATTATGCATATGTAGCAACACTTACGTGCGTGTGCAACAACATGGATGTAAAACATGTATGTAACAAAATGTCTGTATGCGTGGATGTATGTGCGTACGTGTATATGCATGTAGGCGCGAGTGTTTTTCATATGTGTAAGTGTGCATGTGCGTATTCAAAAGTGTCTGAAGCGCAATGGAATGTTCTGTAATGTCATTGAAGTTTATGTTGTCTATGTCCAGTAATGTTATTTGTGTGGTGTAATCCAATGTATTGTGATGTAATGCAATGTACGTACGTTTGTGCACGTAGACCTGCACAAAGTATGTGAGCATGCTGTACAATTACGTCTGTAGGCACACGCGAGTGTTCTGTGTGTGTGTGGGTGCGTATGTGTGCGCATGCCTAGTTTTGTAAACGTTGGGGGCCGCTTGAAGAATCAATTTGATAAGCACCCAAAGCATCGGCTTTTCTATCAGGTGCCAAGCAAAAGAAGAACATTGGTTTCAAAATTGGACACGGTTCGCTGTTGAATCCGGAGATGAAGGAGATCTCAAGCGTACATGTCTGATGTGTATGGCCTCGTGTGATGTAGTACTGGTATGGCGTGGTATTGGTATGCATGTATGAGTCATGTCTGTATATGTGCATGCATTCGGGTTTGTCCATAGATGGCTGGTTGGTGGTTGAACCACCCCTATGAGAAAGATACTGGTCAACCAACCATGTGTTACTCGGGAAAAACACGTTCCAAACCACCAAACAATAGTTTTTTTTAACCATTACTGTTGGTGATTATCCATGATTATCCACTATTATAAACCACTATTAATGCTTGCAGCCCCCAAAAAACCTATGGTGGTTGACTAGTATCTTTTTGGTACCTTCAAAAACTGGTAGTCTCCCCGCCAAAAACAGTGAGTACAGGCACCCCCACAGCACAAAGGCCGCAGCGCGGCTTTTCGGCCATGCCGCGTGCTTTAAGCATCGCTGCAGTATGGTAGCGCGATCCGGGTCAGGTACACAGATCGCCTATGGGGTTGGTGGGTATAGTTGTGGTATGTTTAAAGCTGCAGTCATTCCGTAGGTATAGTGATAGTCATTCCATAGTTTTAGTTTTTCCATTGTTAATTGCTGGTTATAGTTATGACCAAAGGTTGTGGATTGATAGTTGTATTGTGTGTATTCCATGCTGCTATTCCCATATTTGAGATTCACAAATAATGCAAAAGCAAAATCCTATGTTCAAAGTATGGAATTGACTACTGAAGGGCTTAATGTGGATATTATATAATGAGTTTCTTCCAGATTGGGTTTCGACCTAGTCGAGACCATCAAATCTTGATTAAAAAGGGTAGTATGTATGACTAATGGTGATCACTCTTACGAGGAACCAAAGGCAACTCTCGCAAAAACACAAACATCGAATCTGATATAGCTTCGGAATGCATATGAGCTCAATAATCGTTCTTGGGTCGAATCATCTTCACATACATCAAATACGACGACAATGTGTGTATACATTGAACATCTATAATACCGTTGAGAACAATTATCCCTTAGTGATTGTGGAAACATTCATCCCCTGTATCCAGCTCGGGCTTACCCGGACTCTTGTCTGGATAATCAGCTCATCAACATCAACAGCCAGTCCAGGAGTCACAAGTGATGGAAGAGATCTACATGGGGGGGTTGTCCATATTCAACTGGTAGTTTCTACATGTTTCCAGGGTATGATCATGATTATTCTAACCAACGATTATGGGGAATACACCAATTGTCGTGGGGGCTTCTCAAGAAAAGGGACCCATGATATGGTTGATTTATTTATTACTATACTGTAAATGATTACTATTAATTAAGAATGATTGGGGGTACCCCTATTTTGAGAAACACCCATATACGGGATCCATAGTATCCAACCAACCATCAAGCCATTGCCCAGGGTGAACCCATGTGGGCCACAAACCATCGTTCACCAACATCAAACAATCATCTCAACCATGACAAAGCATCATTCACCACCTACGAACCAACATGACACGGATTGAAAATCATCAGTGTCATGTCCTCATGGTAGCTGTGGGCATCCAGCAATGGTCAGCCATCATGGGAACAACCAGTTGCATGACCAAGCACCGAGTTGGTTGATGTGTAGGATCGAATTGCGAGCAATGACTAGGTATGGTGCTTTCTCATGGGGGTCCCCATGGCTTGGTTTATGTACTATTATAAATGCTTCATAAACTGGATGGTAACTGGGGGCCTATGACTTGAGAAACCATTATCTAACTTAACTCCACTGCCGGCGTTCTGGTGAACAAATTCAACTGGCCGATATCACTCTGTCACTGGCTGAACTATTCCCTGCCCTCATCATCACCAACGCTACAGCGGTATCTACCAGGAAACACACTGAAGCTGTGAAGAGTCAGGAACCCCCAACCAGCTCCCCCGATGGTGATGGTCCCTACTGTCTGCATGATAAACACATAGACTTGTCCTGATGCCAAGCGCCCAACAACTATTGATCAAGCGTGTAACACATGGGATCAAACCACCCAACAGCACCAGTTGATACTGGTGAATCATGGTGATTTGGGTTTAGTTGATATCTACATGCAGGAATTCTCACTGATGTGTTGGGACCGCACCACAGGTCCAGAATCGCGAAACGCCGGCCGCAACGCAACGCAACGGCAACAGGTGGTCCCATCTTGGGGCCACCCTGGGGCCAGGACTTGGGCGGGAATGGCTCCTTAGGATCGATCCACATCCCTCTGAAGTCATTGTCTACTACTTCTTTGGCATACACACAGTGATATACGAGATAGATGGATATATAGATATATATATATATGTACATATATAAACATGGATATAGATATATGATGTGATATAGATGGATATAGAGTGATACAGATATAGATGGATACAAAGATTCTAGATGTATATATATATATGTATAAAGATATATAAAGACCATCCTTCACCAGAAATCAAGCATCTTGAACCACTAATCATTCCTCTTTTGTGAGCCATTCCTATGTTATGATTCTACATCAGTGCGCTTCAGTCTGAAGTCTCCAGGTACATCTCCAGGTTCGCATTCGGAGCCGCCACAAGACTGGGTACAAAGGCCATTGTCTACTACGAAACTGCACACCTACGACAAGGCCTTGCAGCTTTTGCCAGCGCCAGACATGCCTTTACAGACTGATCATGTGCAACATTTTACACATAGACGGAAGTATATAGATTTATAGACAAACACGATACTTGATCATACCATTTCATACCTTTTTTTACCTGTCTATCAGAGCAATGACACTTTAGCTACCTAGATGGATAAAACAACTTGTTGTGCATGATGGCCTGTGACAGCAGCTGAACGCACAGGGAAAGAACTGGCGAAGACTTGCCGCGGCTCACTTTGAGCGGAGCCGAGGTTCTCCTCATGGTGAAGTGAGGGTTGACTTGGAGTCCCTTCTCTGAGCCTAAGAAATGTGAACCCGTGGATGACAAGCCCTCGGTTTTAATTGGGGAAGTAACATTTGGCTTATAACATTTGGGTAACACACCATTTAATGTTACATTTAATTGGGGAGGTAACATTTGAGTAACAAACCATTGCTTTTAAGTTGCACCATACGAGTGTACCTCTCTATTGATGCAGCTTTATTGATCCTGGTTGTCATGAACCTTTCAAATAAGAGCAACAAATAGACTTGGCTGAATCTGGTTTCTGAACTACCTCCGAACCGAGATAAAACACAACTTACGGCATTCTGGGACATGTTTGCATTGTATTTCGTGTATGTTCCTAGTGTAGGAATTGACCCCGACAAAGGACCCCAATTCAAAATGTTTATGCTGCAAAAAAAAAGGCCGGGGTATGCATAGATGGATGCATAGAAAGTTGCTTGTCGAGGTGACTTTCTTGTTGAGCTTTGTCTCAAAGAGTCCTCCAAAAAACATCCTGCTTCGACACAACGGAATCAACGGGATCTGGGTTAACAGCATGTGTCACTGCGTCACCTGACTTTCTCAATCAGGAACAGTCAATGACCTCGTGAATAAGTCGGTTGTAATGGATGATGCTGGCTAATAGAATTCATTATCTACGCTTAATATCGGCATATCAATAGCCATGAGTGCAAAACAATAGGGAAAACCGACACAGAAGAATCAGCAACAAACTTGTAACAAACCTGTTGTTTGTGGGCCAAAAAGCAACTCAGCACGCAGCTCTCACATATTATACCTAGCCGAGGCCTGCATCAAACCACTACAAACAGTGTCGTTAACAAACCCGGGTATCTGATGCCAACTCTCAACCAGCTCACCAGGGTATCAAATCGTTGCACACGGGATTGATCAACTGTAGCGAAGGGGAGAATGCCAAAGTCACGATCACTTAAATAGCTGGCAAACTACCCTCATTTCTGAAGGTTAAATCAGCAACTGCATCTGTCATTAATCAAAAATTATATGAACATCATTGACCATCAATGTGCCCATTAAGTAATTAACCAGTATCATAAGCCTCCATTATTATTTGCCATTGTGAAAGCATAGACACCTCCATTATGTGGCCAAAATGAACCATTATCAACTGTACCCTAATCAGAATGAACTAGGATCATTTTGTTGGTGATGAAAAACAATAAGCATTGTCAACCACCATAAATCATGAATCAGCCATCAAGTGGTTAATAACCATTATTCTGAACCATCATGAAACCACAATTGGTCAGCAATTCACCGTAATAACCACTTTGAAGACACTATCTAACCACTACTTGCCACGACTCCCTCGGTTATAGAATGGTGTACATGCCATTGAAATATATAGTTCTCTATGAGTGTTTCTCAAAATAGGGGTATCCCCAATTCATCCAGTTTATAAAACATTTTAACTAATATTAATAAACCAACCAGTTTTGGGTCCCCAATATTTTTGAGAAACTACCATACAGTCACATGGACCATTTGCCCGGTAGTCACCCTAGTTATAAACTAACTTCACTAACATTTGGGGGCATCTCCGCCTGTCAACGGCTGACCGACACGCACCTCATCGCCAATAGGAATAGTCGCGCTGGTACTGCGTGGTGCCTGCGTCCCCAAGTCTGACCATGATGAATCATTAATGTCAATGATGAATGGATGCTAATATATGTTGATTGATTATGATTGTTTATCATTAATAACCATAGGCATAGGTAACTTGTGGTTAATCATTAACGGTGAGTCAGCATCGACTGGTACTTCGTCGTTGGACCATGTTTGACAGTTGATCTGCTGAGTCTACTAGTGCATCTTCATCTCAATGGGTTATGCTGGTTGTACCCTATTACACCCCATGGCAACTCGATCCCCTGGAAACCAAAAATCACCATTTCATCATGAGCATCAAGTAGTAACTGGTGAATTTCTGTCATGTTTTTGAAACGTGCTATGACAACGAAGCTGAATGCAACCTCCAAGCATTGTCATATCACCACCCAGAAGCACTACTCAGCAGCTACAATCATGTCATGAAGCTACAGCCATTGTCGTTGGCACCCGTTAACCATCAACCATTTATCAACCATCGAGTTGCCACAACCATTTTGCGAAACACTGGTGCACCACTAATTGACCACTACTAAACGCAATTAGCTCCACTATTAACCATCATTAATCCTTAGTCAACTTTCAATAAACCACCATTCACCACCATTAACCACCATTCTCAACCATAGCAACAAGCGTCATTGACCATAATCAACCTCAGAAAAAACCTTATCAAGCATAACCACCATATAAATGACGACGTTCACCAACATATTAACCATCATTCACCATATGGCAGTGGGTCAGTTCACCCCGTACCCTTGGTTCCCCCATCACCCATTAGTTTCCAAATGAAATTGTTAGTGAACTTATCCCCCTTTAGTTATGGTTAACTGCTTGACCCAGCTGGCCATATAGTTGGTATATATTCCCTATATAATTGTTAGTTATCATCCCCTTTTATTAACCATTAACCATTAACCACCTATTGATCATCCACTAACCAGCTATTGTTGGTTCAGTAAAGCCTTGGCCCATAGCTAGTTTAAGAATCCTCCATATAGTTGTTGTGTAGCTATTATTGGTTGAATCATAGCCAAATAACCCCAGATCACCACCACAACCCACGGCCATCATGGCGCCCATCGCTCCAGCTCGCCTTGGAAGCGCGAGTCCTTGTCCGGACAGAGAGGCGGTGCCCTGAGCGACGGGAGGTGAACGAGGGGCTGATGGTTGGCGGTGGCTAGTGGTTCAGTGGTTGGTTCAGGGTGGTTGGTGGTTCATTGGTTGGTTCGTTTCACCAAGCTATGGATATGATAAGCTATGGCTATTGGTTGGTTCATTGGTTGGTTCGTTTCACAATTAATGAGTTTTGGTTGTGATTCGTGGTTCATTGGTGGTACTGGTTTGATCATGGTGAATCAACCTGCTGAATTCACGTGATGATTCGTGAATGGCTGGCTAAGGTTCATTAATGAGCTGTGGTTCATGATGCTTAAGCACAAGTTGATACCATGATTTTAAGCATCATCAACCATTTCTGATGAATGATTTCACCATTGGCGGATTATACCGTTGTAATGGTCAATTACAAAGCTGTGGTGAATAACATGATGTTCATGATGATGACGGTTGAATTCACCATGAATAAGCTGAATCAACGATGATTGGTTGCTAAGCAATGGCACCATGATGGCTAATGATGCTGAAGCACAGGGTAATAAACATGGTTGTACCAATATTAACTATCATTAAAATGTTTAAACATCATCATCATCATCATTAGTAGTAACCATAAAACATCATTCACCATTGGTGCTGATTAACCATGATCATTAACTATCAAGTATTCAATTTTCAACCATGATTGAACAGGTTAACTATTCATAACCATGATCACAACTAACCATCATCAACCATGAGGCATTAGGCATTCATATTGACCACCAGTAACCATTTCTAACCATTAAGTATTAGTATCAACCACCAGTAGCAATTATCAACCATCATTGACCATCCTTAACCACCATCTTAACCACCATCTCAACCACCATCTTAACCACCATTAACCACCATCTTAACCACCATTAACCATCATGATTGGTGCTTCACTGGTGGTACCCTTGCTGCTTCAGGGCTGCGGCTGGGCTCTCCAACAACTTGGCTTCGCGCGGGGGCGCGGCCGGCTTCATGTGCGCACGGCGCCTCGGAATGGATGGTTGGCTGAAGAAATTCGCGGTGATGGCATGGTTCATGGATGGCTCCAGATGGTTCAGTGGTGGTTAATGGTGTTTTTTTGATCGTTAATGATGGTTAATGATGGTTAATGTGGTGGTTCATGGATGGTTGATTGATGGTTTTTCGCTTATGGTGGTTGATTGTTGGTTATGGTTGATGGTGGTGAATGAAGACTGGCAAACGGTACTTGATGATGATTGATGGCTCACGGTGCTTGATTAATGGTTGGTCTTCGGTTTATGCTTGATGGTCAACTTGTGAATAGTAGTTGATTTGGTGGTTTCTCAAGGCATTGGGAACCCAAAATTATGATTCGTTTAGTACTACAAATGGTTCATAAACTGCATGATAATCACTGGGGTACCCCAAGCTATTGAGAAACCAGTGTTCCATGATTGGTTCACTGGTCGGCAATGCTCAGTGGTGAGTTATGGTCTTGGCGTGAAAAGCGATCGGCCAATCATACTGGTTGAACCGTTGAACCACCCCGATGAAAACCATAGTATCCATCTGGTCAAAGGACCAAGCCATTGTAGTCCCGCTTGAGTTGGTCCAGTTCCCTTGGTCCTTCATGGTGCTTAATGGTGCTTCCCATCCTCCCTGGGACCTTGGTTCCCTTGGTGCTTCCTGGTGCTTCCCCCCTGGGTGACCCATCCATCGTTGGTCCATCCATCGTCACTTGGCTGTGGGTCAGTTCACCCCGGACCCCTGGTTCCCCTATCATCAACCATTGTTTCCCTATAGTTTTGTTGGACATTATCCCCCATGAAATTGGTTGGTTAACTGCTTGACCCAGCTCGCCTCCTCCAGGTCTCCGCGCATCTGTTTCTGATCAAAGCGTCGGAAATCGCGGTGAAGCACCGAGGAGCTCTCGAGGAACTTCGCGGAAGGATCCACGTGCACCGCCTGGATCCATGGGAAGCGGCGCGACAACGGTGGGGACAACGGTGGGCAACAGGGGGGGGCAACGGGGGGGGGATGGGTCTGGTGGAGCTGCGGCAGGTCTTGTCACTTTACTGATTCTATGATTTTGGAAGTTGGGATGCCGAAATTGGACATGATTTTCGAGCTATATTTCATTGCAAATCTTGGAAACGAGGGGGGACTTTTCAAAAACATCATCCGCCACGGAAGACCAAAAGCCTGTATCAACTGAAATTTGACCCCAAGACTGTCCTTTCCAACCAGTGCTGACTTTTCCTTTTCCAGCGCCTCATGTGGTCTTTGGCTTTGGCCCAGCACTGCATTGGCAGCATGGGTGTCCTGTTCGAGGCACAGCTGAAACATCCAATGACGTCCTCCCATGCCCCAATGTTGAACGACCTTGAGAACCCCAATCAGGAATTCTATGGATTTGCGGGAAGTGGGGTTTAATGTTGGGAGGGGAATATATGAGGGCTATATATACTACCAACTTGCTTGTTCACTTAGGGGTAGCCTCTCTGTCAACATGAGGAGATCTACTAAGAACATGTGCAACACAGATCGTTCAACAGCTACTGGTGACATGATGGATCAATTGTTTGTTTTTTTTACACAATTGATCAAACGATGAGCCTGCTATCCCTTCTCCCTAAGCTTAATCGTATACCGCCTTAGGAAACCTCAACATCAAGTGATTCCGTACTCTTTTCCCCCAGGGCTTTTGGGGGGATTGTGGTCTAGTAATATGAACCATTGTCAGCATTTCTTATCAACCATCAGACCATCAGTAAACAATCATCATCATGAATCAAGCATTGTTGACCTCACTACGAAGAGAGAAACGATTTGTAATCATCAATTGAGTTTCGACGCTTACTAACACCATGACATCCATCAACCGTCCGTTTGCCGTTAAAACCACCATGACCCCATCTATGGCTTGCAGGGGTCGGACAGGCGCTTCTCAAACCTCCTAAACCTCCGCCAGCGGAGTCATGAAGCCGGGCATGGAGAACTGTTCTTGCGTCATGTTGTAACCGTGACCCGCAAGTGAGGTAAGTTGGTGAACAGAACGCATGGAGGACTACCACCTACAATCTTAGCACCTTGGTTCTTGGAGAGGTACCAGCTCCAACATCAGCATCAGCATCTTGTTGCCTTGTTCCTTGGAGAACAACCAGTTACGACTAGCTATCCAAAGGTGAATATGTGAGCGTTCGCTTCAACCACTGGGATGATCCTCTGCTGGATATTCACCTCGTTTCTTGGCTGGGTTTGCTGCAACTGATAAGTGAGGGGCACCACCTACAGTACCATCATCAACCATCATCAGTCAATCAGCATCAAACACGAATCCTTACCAGCATCTGCCTGGTATTTCAAGGAACGCAAACCACATATGGATGTGCGTCTCCCAGGGTGCTACCCCGAAACTGGCCCAATCAAATGGTCGGAGGCACTAATCAGTTCAACCGTATCCAACTGCCTATGACCATCGTTATCCGACAAGTTCACCGGCTCACCGGTCACCATCGTCATTCCCGGAGCAGCTCAACATATCCAAGCCGTTGATCGCTGTTGGGTGGTGAGGTTATGCCAGCTACCGGGCTTACCCCCTGAAAACCCAGCCCAAAAAGCACCGAGTGGGCCAATCACCGACCTATCAAATCTTTGTCTTTGCCACCAGGTGCAGCTCAATGCTGTGGACTTTCGAACTCATGAACTTTCGAACTCATGAACAGTGATTAACCAATTAACCATCACAACTTGGGTGGTCAATGGCTTCACAATGGCTCCATCCACACGAAGCAACCCCCACGGCGATGCATCGAGGGCCCGAAGCTCCCAGGCTGTCCACGGCTGAGGCGGGCACGTACGCCGGGTATGCGGACTTCGTGGTCGTCACCTGCGCGGTGGACATCCGTGGACCATGGCTTCGGTGTGCAGGGCCTTGGGCCCAGTTCCCTGGATACGGCAGCTCTATTGGAGGGGTCCATAACCTCGGTATCCATGGTGAATTGTCACTAATCCGTTTGCACATCCCCTGGAAGTTCGAGACTTGGTCGCTGGAGAAGGGAGTCGTTCGGAAGTGTGACCAAGTTCTGCAGTACCTGGGAGGCACTGCAGTTTAACATACATCACAGCAGGTTTCTCCAGCTGAATCCAGCTCTCTCAACTGCTTGGCTAGTATATTAACCAAAGTAACTTGGATGCAGCTGGCGACTCATGATGCAAAGCGGCGATGATCTTACGAATGTAGTTTGATTATTAACCATCATGGTCAACCAGTACTATCAGCAACAATCAAACATCGTTTCCACCTAATGTAGGTTTCATTATCAACCATCAATCGTTACTACCAGCACTACCAGTACCATCAACTAGGTTAATATCAACCATTGCCTTCAACCTGCATTAGTAGTTGAGTATCAACCTTTTTGAAACCAGTATCAACCATAGTGTCAATTATTAACCAGTATCATTTGTTGATTATTAACCCGTATCATAAACTAATTGAGTATCCATCTACTTGATTAACCACTATAGTACTATGGTTGATACTGGTTTCCTAGAGTTCTTAACCATTACTGCAATCGGTATGATTATCAACCATTTACAATACTTAACAATCATTACTGCTATCAAGTATAATCATCAACCATTAATGATAGTTACTAACCATTACTGCTATCAGTTATAATTATCAGCCATTAATAAAAATACCTATCCCAGTTGATACCGGTTGATACTGGTCGGTATTATTAACCCTTGTAGTTCGCAGTACCAACCAGCATCAGCCATGGAAACCTCTGCGCCACCAGGCCCTACAGCAACCCAACCCCCGCCGAAGAGAGTGGTGGCTTGGGAGCGTTGGCGCCTCCAGCGGTGAGGGGTGGCTGGAACTGGTGCTCAACTGGACAGCAAAAGTGGGGAAAACCATGGTTAGTACATGTTGGTAGCAAGTAACTGGAGGTACTACATGGAGGTAATTGGAGATAAGTCTATGTAAGTACAATGGATCATACATGGTGGTAGAGGTAATACATCTAGGCAAGCAACTGGAGGTAAGCAACTGGAGGTAATGCTTAGTACATGAGTGTTTCTCAAAATCGGGAGCCCCTAAGATGGATAGAATATTACCATCAATGGCTAATAAAGGATGACTTGGGGGGTCCCCCTACATTGAGAAACCACCACATGTTGGTACCAAATTAATACTGCAGGATTGCTGCAGTTAATCACGGTGGTTGCAGTATCTCATTGTGAATCATACGCTAAAGTATGCTTAACAATGGTGAATTACACATATAATGGAGATCGACAGTAGCAAACCCCTAGGCTCTTTGTTTTTGATGCCAAATCACCAGCTATTCAGGGGTCAACTCGGGGTGATTTATTGACATGGGTCTACCACTACAGCAGTTAATACTAGCACCCTGGACCCAGCCCTTAGCCCTTGCTTGTCGCAAGAACGAACAGCTGAACCACGGGGCAACCAGCAGCCATCAGTGATGTCGTCATAAAAGCATACAACTGCTACAAAATCACCATCCCCATCCACCCCCCAAGGCTAGCTGAATCACCCAACCGCGGCCGTCCCCGGTGGAAACCATGGCCCACCCTTAGCTTCCCCCCGCTGCACCATGCTGCACCTGCCCCACGGGACTGCTGTTTGTACAGCTCCCTCAGCTCGTTGGTGGGACCGAAGGCCGCCAGCGAACAGGGCGTGAAGGTCGAGTGGTAGGTACACATCGAACGTCTCATGCCGCTGTCCACCTGGGTAGCCCGGAGGCGAAGTTGGATCAGCCCTTGGGCCATGGCGAAGTTGGTTCAAAACCTGGGCATCCACCAGCTATGGTGGACATAACTGGGGTTAATTGATTGTGAAAGCCGATCACTCGTGCTGTGGCACATTGGGCGCCAGTGTGAACCTTGGTCCCACGCAAAATGCATGGATTTCGTAGGAAACATCCCTGAAGGCTGAATCCTCTGGAAGTGCATGTGCAAACCCAAAGATCGTGTTGACATATCATAACTCCTCACACAAATGATGAGTCGATCTTATGCCCGTAACCATGTCATCATACTTTCTTCTTATTGTTCATCAATCTGACAGTAAGTAAAGATATTCCAGTTTGTAAACCACCATGAATTATGGTACTGTTAAACCACCATCCACCATCAAAGGTCAACAACAGAACCACAGTTAACAATAGTGACTAACTGTAATTGAACTATGGTTAACTCTTGCTTGATTCCTGTTATTTGTTGTTAAGACTAACACCTATTGTAAAGTAATTCAACTATAGGGTAACTAACTACTATAAACATTAGGAACTATAATCATAACTGGTTATTATTGCTTACTCATCTTTACAGTAGTTAAGTACCCTATAGCTATAGTTGAACTAATGATGGTTCATAGGGTGACTATAGGTTAGTACCCTATTGTTAGTTATTCATTTTTATAGTTGATTACTCTATAGCTATTATTTTGAGAGTTCCTCACCAATTCAATAGATGAACTACATGTTTACAAATATAGAGTAGTTTTAGTAATTATGAATTACTATCATTTAGTTTTTTGATAGTACTTATAGTTGAACGTATAGGGTAACCAGAAATAACTACCCTATAATTACCTATAGTTATAGGGTAAGCTATAGTTAATTGCCCTCTAGTTACTCACCTTTGTGATCATTGAACCTGCCCCCCGCTGGTCGCTCACCTCAGAGGGCTGAAATCTCCTGGGTGGTTCTCGAATGGACTGAAACGAGGAGCTCCTGACGACCAACAACGATGGACGCCGGACGGAGAGGGGAGATTGGATGGTTACCAATGGTTACCATGGGCCCCCAAACGCCTTGAAAAAATGAGGTTTTTATGATCCGAAATATGGGTTCTATTGGGTTGTAACCTATAAAATCGATGGTTTTTGGGACCAAGGGTCATGATATCATTCTTGGTAGGTTGTGCCGGTATATCAATCTCCCTGGTATATTATCAATCATTATTGGATATATTATATATATCACTAGTGGTAGGGTGTACTGGTGATGATGAAAGGATATGGTTGATAATTCATACTGCTGAATAATGATGGATATACCAAGTGTTAATGATCGATATACCCCAGTTCATACTGGTTAAATCTGGTTAATGAGTGTTTCTCAAGTCATAGGGGACCTTCCTGTTCCATTTCTAGAAACCACAGTATGGTTGATGATGGATATTGGCATGATATTGATTGATCATGGATAATCTTAATGATGGCGCTTGCTTGATAATTAATGATGACGGTTCCTAATTGATCATTGATGATATTGTTTGATCATGGATATTTAACCACCTTTGATGATGATTTATGACGGTTCGTGAAGTTGAAGCTGGTACAGTGTTGCGGCTCATGATTTTCTGTCCAATTTTTAACTCCCACATTCTGTGATCGTTTCCAGGGACGCGCGCAGCTCACCATGGTCAAATATGGTCAAATCTCATACCCTACAGCCGTGATTCACAGGTTTTGTTCACATCAAAATTACCACGAAACTGGCGACTATTTACCATCATTTGCTGGTTTCTTAAGATAAGGGACCCCCAAAAAAATGGTTGGCATATTCTTAGAAATTGTCAACTAATCTGGATGATTTAGGGGTACCCCCATTTTGAGAAACCCCCATATGCATGAGGCAAATGAGCACCGTCCTTAGGATCCTTAAGCGGTAATACACCAAAATTGCTGGTTTCACCACAAAAAATGACCATTGGTTGGATGTTTTCAGGAGAGTCCTTTGTTGAGAAAACATTTCTTTTTGGCGCCTGCAATCTCCTACGGTCCCTTTGGCATTTCCGTTCCCTTGGACTTCACAGGCCAGTCCTGGCCATCTGCGCATTGATGGGATTATCTGCGAAGTGGTTCCTGCGGCTGAGTCATCTGGGAATTTTGCTAGCACGACAACTCGCGATAGAAAACAACGAGTCACTGATACATGTATGTAGATTTATCAAACAACTACCTTTAGTGTAGTATGTTTATACCAGTTAACTTCAACTAGGCAACGCTATCTCTACAGGAACGTTGCTCTCGTTGTTTCTACCGATCAGGACCGTCGCTCCTTGAGTACGAGGCCTGTTCAACAATCCTCACAAGGGTAGCCATTAGAAACGCTTAATCCATCAACCATGGGGATTCGCAAGCCAAAGGCGCTCGTGGACCAGGTAGCACAACACAAGGGTGGAGCAAACAGATTTCTTCACGTTCATCGGAGTGTATGATATCTTCTAAGCCATGGAAGTCATGGCAGATTCATTGTAGTGAAGCACAACCAACGGCCTACCACCTACTGATTTACCAATTACCAACTAAAAACCAAAAAGTTTCATTCATTATGGATCCACCATTCCTGGATTTCAACCCCCCCCCAAAATCGTGCTTCCTCCACAGAAATCACACGTGTTTGTTGCCCTGGATAGCGTACCGACTATCTATTTACAACCCGGCATGGTTCCTTACAATGGGCCAACCACCAGTTGTTTCCAGGTTGCTGGTTGTGGATTGGTCCAGGGTCAAGTCCAAAGAAGCTCATAGAACCCTCCACAATGAGGGCCCCTTTTCACTAGCCTATAAGTTGGCTTGTAACTTCCTAGCTGGGTAGATCTCTACCAGTTCTAGGGAGCTATAGCTACAACTACTATGATTATATGACACGGGTGTTTCTCCAATTGGGGGACCCCCAAAAAGATCTATTAATCATCTAAAACAAACCATTTGGGGATGACTTGGTGGTTCCTTATGTTGAGAACATCCATATAACACAATATGATTGACTGCTGGGGGCCCAGCTTGCCTGATAAATGACATTCCACATGGTCAAACATACTGTACATACTGTGATTGTGTTTTTTTCCACCGCCAATCAGTCGTTGATGAGTCTCGGACATGATGATGGTGAGCTCCTCATTTCTCATGTGCTCGGTTATTGTTGGCTATGTGCTTATATCCAGTAGGCCCCAAGCAACTGCCAGTTTCCCTAATAGGCTATGGGTCGAAACCCTTAGTCCCCCGGTTCCCCATCATGAACCAATTATTTCCTTATTGTTGTTGGTCATGATTCCCCATCATTGATGCTTAAAACCTTGACCCAGCTCGCCATGAACGCAGGTACCGCCCCGTACACGGAGCCCGCCTCATGGTATCCCCTGAAGTGGTCGAAAAGAAGGCTTTAGCCTTGGATCCCGGGATGGAATCTTCGCATGGCGCACGAAGAAAACGGACATGGTCACAGTTGTCGACCCCCAGATCGTGTGACGATGTCAATGATGGTTGATATGCGGTAAATGGTACTTAGTTGAGGGTTAATTGATGGTTAGTTGATGAGTAATTGACGGGTGATTGATGGGTACAGTAATTGATAGTGAATTGATGGTTCATTGGTGGTTCATTGATGGTTCACTGATGGTTGATGATCATGGATTTAGAGGATTATATCACCAGAAACAAGTTGTAGATGATTGGTTACTTCCAACTTCACAGGAACCTGCTGGTTGACTGTAAACAATCCAAGCGCTTCCAGCAGCTTGTTTCATCTTTTTCTGCTGGTTCTCTAACTGTTATTTCCCATCAACCACATATTCATTGATTCCCCACCATGCGCGCTTTTTGACCGTTACTGGCACTGGTGAAGACTAGTTTATAGTGTTAGTGCAACATATAGTGGCATATGCTTATTAACCATCCTTAACCACCTCATAACTTCATCAGCCACTATATGCCCATCATGATCGCTCAGCAGCCACTATTACCATTACCGAGCAAAATTAACCATTACCAACCATCATTCAGCACATGATCAATGATTCATATCAACCCCAGACTAATAAACCTCTGTTTGATCAAAAGGGTGTATCCCCCAAAAGCCTCGGGTTCCGATCCAAATGATACCCCACCCAATTGGCAAGCCTAGGGCTTATTAATCCAGGGTTAACATTGATATCTTTATGAATGGCTAGAAGCCTTATATAATCCATAGCCTTATATATTCCATATGGCCCTGCCAGGCCCCTACATCAACCATCATGAACCATTACATAGCCGACATAGCCATGATGCCACGCCACGCCAGCACCGAACGCAGCCCAGTAACGCACACGTCCGGAGACAGCACGCCGTGCACCGACGGCAGGGGCCGCATCTTGGAGGAATGAGCCGCAGCTGGCGCACAGGAGAGGTCAGCGCAGTGGCCGTTGTGGTTGTGATAGCTATTTATCTAGTGGTTATTAGTGATTATAAATACTTATAAGTATAACTTCGGTTGAATAATTTATAAGCTATTATCTAAATCATATCTAGAGAATTTATCTATAGTATTGTGGTTATAAATTATAAGTGGTTCTTAATAGCTATTACTATTACTCTGTAATTATCTATATAGTCATTACAGTGGTTATTAGTGACTATCAATAGCTATTAGTGGCTATTTAGTGGTTATAGTAGCTTTGAGTAGTGGTTTTTGCTAGTAATGTCATTGGAGTGGTGATTTTATTATATAGTGGCTATGAATTATATTGATTGTAGCTTCGCTAGTAATGTAGGGTTTATTGACCATGAATTCATGGTGAGTAGTGTTGTTGTAGTGGTTATGATAGCTATTTATGTATAGCATAGTGGTTATTAGTGGTCATCAATGGCTATTAGCGGCTATTTCGTGGTTATAGCTATTAGTAGTGGCTTTTGCTAGTGATGTCATTAGAATGGTGATTTGTAGCTATTAGTAGTTACCAGTAGTTATAGTAGTGGTTATAGCCACGAATAGTAGTGATAGATAGCACAAGAGAAGTCTAAAATGGCTAAATTGCTAAATAGGTTATAGTCTTTTACTAGTGGTTTTAGCTGCAACTGCACTAACAATTATCAATGTTATTGTAATGTTGATTTTATGAATGGCTTATTAATGGCTATTTGATGGTTAATTTAGTGGTTTAGATAGTGGCCAAAGTGGCTATAGCTTTAAGTAGAGGTTGTAGCTGGTAATTTCATTCTAGTGGTGATTTTACTAGTGGTTACTAGTGGTTGTTGGTGGTTGTCAGCTCTTGAAACAAATAGAAATTATAATGTATGAATGTTAGTGTTGTTGTTGTTAGTGGAGCCTGTTTTTGACCAGTTGTGGTGATATAGGTGATGGTGACATCAAAGAATGTCAATGCTCAGCGACCAGTCAGCTGACAGTGGCTATAGCCGGGGCCCATGACCATCCATTTTTCACCATCATTCCCCAAGTACATGCTATATTTCGGAGAGATGGTGACTACATGTGACTACTGCTGGTTTTCTCCACAACATAGCAACTACTTGGGGACTACACCAAGTCTTCCCACAATCTCATTTCCTACCGGCTTGTAATTAATTTCGAATCCAGTAGCCATGTCTCGTGTATTCCTCGTATGCAACTAGTACCCTTTACCATCCTTCACCACGAGTATCGCTATCGATCACCACAAGTACCGCTATCGATCACCAACCACCGGGAACCATTACCAACCATCATGCACCATCATTAATTGAGCCATGAACCATCGCCAATCATCACAATTGATCTAGTGTTCTAAATCATCTTAAAAGAGTATCAAGAACCATCATTGTGATTAACCATCACCAGTGTTGCAAACTATCTATTCCTGAATTGATCTACTATTAACATTTTTTAACCATCATCATTAACAATCAACCAACCATCATAAAGCATCATAAAGCATCATTCACCATCATTCACCATCATTCACCATCATTGATCACCATCCATCACCATCCTACTTGATCATACTTGATCTATTAATCATCAAGCAGCCACCAACCAACCATCATTCAGCATCACCTAGTGCCACGATCAACTGGGGGGTGTCGCCTTCATGCGGAGGTGGCGGCATGGCGAACCGGCCGCCCGTGTCGTGTGAAGGTGCCAGGGTTCCGCCAGGAAGTGCCGGTGATGAGTTGGTTTGGCTGTGCTTCATGAGCGTTTAAGGATGCTTCAACTGAATCATGAGTGGCTAATTTCATCGCTTCCCAAGTGCTTCATGAGTGTGTACTGATGTCGGAGGTCATGCTGTGTGGTATCTCCTCTTCAACTGCTCTACTAGGTTGAAGCGATCTGTTGAGCTATCCACAGACATTGCGCAGTTACATCATGTCTTGACACACCCATGATAACACGTGTATCTCTAAAGGGCCCTTGGTAAAGGGCCGGCAATGGAGAGCCGGTCCTGCAGGGTAAATGATCTACATATGGGTCATATCATATAGTTGCGAATCCAAATCTTTATGATCTGAGAGATCCAAGAATCGCAACAGCCCAGCTTGGCAACAGCTTGCCATGCCAAATCATCCGAGAGTCTGAGTGCGCTGAGTGTCAGAATCGCAACAGAAGTTATGATGCGTGTGGATTCACTGCAGGTGATGCCGCCTGCTGTAGCTGAGCGCAGCCGCAGTGAATGCTCAGCAGCAGATCTTCCATGGTTGACGTTGAGGGATTTCTGCTACCAGATCCACTCATCAAGGCACAACGAGTAATTTCACATGATCTTTTGATTCATTTGTTAGCATCTTAATAGCATCCATCGATTTCAGGATGGTTGTTTGAAAGCCCAGGGCTACTCCTGAAAAGGGTCACTCCTAAGTGCTTCCAAATACTTGAAATAATTCCAAATACTGGCAAAAAAAATCCAAATACTGGAATGATTCCAGGAGTTACCGTCCTTAGGAGATACCCTCTCCCTGGATAAGAGGATGATGGGAATACATGGGAATCATGATTATTCCCTGATTGATTTATGGATGTGTTTCGTCACTTGGAGGGAGTGATGATACTGCTCCAGTGTGGGTTGATTGCATGCGGCTACAGGTATCCGGTATCCTTTTCCCCTTCATGACCCCCCAGTAGAGCGAGAAGGATTCCCAAAAGATATGGTCTGTGGGGTAAAGCTAGTACTGTATCAAGCATTCCTATCCATCATTATATAACCCGGGCCGACCACCGTGAACAATGACTCTTCACGACTATTAAGCAACCACTGATGTACAGGTGAAGGGTTTCCCTCGCTTCTACTAGTTCACTCGACTGCAACTACCTCAGAACAGGCATGGCAACACTTCTCGAGGATGATTAGGCACTGTACTCCACGAGGCTACTACCACCTAACGGGTGTCCCACCAGGCTTTTTTTGTGACTATTAACCATTGTTTCCCTTGTTGTTGTTGGTCATTATAAGCCATTATTGGTTGGTTAATATTGACCCATAGCCACTAGGGAAACAAGTTCACAACTTCGCAGCCAACAATCATCACCATCAACTCCCATGGGGCGGCAGCTTCGTGTCAACCACATCGCCACTGGTCCTCGGTTCGTGCCATCTGGTGCCACTCAATTCTGCTCCTCGGTTCGAAGGCGCGCGTTCCTGTTGGTCACCTTGGCAACCAGGTGCTGGGAACATGCAGACATCCCAACGAAGACAAGGCACAGCGTTGTGGCTTTGGCATGTGAACAGTTGGGGTACATTCGGGCCCGAACAAGCGAACAGATAGTTTTGCTGACTTTTATTTCCGAACACATTAATGTGACTTTTATTTCGTTTTTACTACATCATGAACTTGTGATCATGGACCAACGCTCTTCTCCGTGCTTGACCCAGATGCTATTGTCCCATAATGATTCAATTGCTAATCATATTGTGATGGTTCCACATATACAAAGTACTGAGCAACGTGGGATAAATGATCAGATTCCGTATTGGCTGATATGCCTTCACATAATCTGGTTTCACTGACCATCATCTTTCAATGGGAGATCCAATAAACCCCACATTTTTCACAGCAAATCATCAGCTATGGTTTCATTGGTGCTGATTGGTATAGATCTTCCAGTATCCGTCAACTCCAAGAGGCTGGTGCCACATTCAAACCCACAGCATCTCTCTGAGACTCCCACATACAAGCGGAGTTGGTCCGCACGTTCCACGATCTCCTTGCGCTTCTTGGCGCCCACATTGTGGGCAACCTCCACGCAATACTTTTCGTTGTGCATGAGAAGCATCTCGAGGTCTGCTGGGGAGCGCACAACAAACTTGTAGAAGCCGTTCTTGAGGCGGAACCTGGTCTTCTTGTCTGAGCCATAACCAATCTTGGGCATCAGGGTGGAACCCTTGAATCGTCTGCGCACACGGCCATCAATGCCTCTAGGCTTTCGCCAGGCTGGGTTCATGCGCTTGAAGCGATCAGCCTGGAACCGAGTGAACTTCTTGGTTCGCTTCTTCACGATCTTTCTCTTGTCCGCAGGAGTCGGCATGGCTACCTCAGTATCTTTTGCCAAATGCAAAGCACCAGCACACCATCTTTTAAAGACCACAAGCCATCTGGGCTCTTAGAATTGAAGCAATTGCTAATGCCAATTAATTGAGTGTTTCATTTCACAGGCATTCCATGATCCCACATTCCACTGTTCCCCTAGCTTCTTTCCTGGTCATCAAGAACCCCCCCAGCACGATTTCCGACATGATGAATTGTAATGAGTGCCAGCTCTTCTTCTTCTTCTTCTTCTTCTTCTTCTTCTTCTTCTTCTTCTTCTTCTTCTTTCAATGGCTCCCTTGGGTCCAAAAGGACTTCCATGTCTCCCTGAGCTCAAGACTTGAAACTAGTCGCGTCTGATCACGATCAGAGGGCGGAGCTGTGGTTGGGACCCTTGAGCCGGGGATACAACGGATGGTCTTCCACAGTTGATGCCAACAACAATCCCTTTTAGCTGGGCTCACTCGTGTGGCCTTCAGTTTGAAGATTCTACGTGTGTTACATGTGCGAATGCAAATATCATGAAATATCATTAAACAATATGAGTATATGAATCATAGGCACATGTACCTGCAGAAATTACAGATGTAAAATAACATAAATATAAAGAAACCACACCTACACCACCTGCAGTAGTATATGATATCCTTGATTTGAGAGCTGCTGAGTCACCTTTAAAGACCCCTGGACCCACGAAGTTTGTTGTGGGTATGAGCAAAATCTGAGTTGTTTACATTCAATTCGAAAGGAAATCTAAGCCTACTGTTGGCTACTGTTCAGCGGTAAATACCAACTGAAAGATTGAACATCTAAAAAATGCTGTAATCCACAAAAGTAATATGCTGACATACATGCTCATCACTCTTGTTGTTATTGATGTAATACATCTCAAACATGCTAGAGTTCACAAAATATACTACCCTCTGGTAAACTAACCTGGCAATGGAAAATCCACCATGAATGTATTGATGGTTTCCCAGTGTTTCGCTATAAAATATGGTTGAAATCCATTGCCAGGTTAGTTTACCCGAGGGTATCCACAAATTGCACCAAACTTTCAATTTCCACAACTGATCCAACTGAACTGTCAGGTGCCACCCCCACCCCTTGCGCCGCGCTTGCGCACTTTGTCGACACCCCAATTCGCCGTTCCGGAACTCGCCATGCTCACCGCGTAGCCTCGACAGCTCCTCAGTCCTGCTCCTCAGTTCGCAGCCGCGCGTTGCGGTTGGTGACCTGGGCGCGTTGCGGTCCAAAAGCCATGGTCGGAGCCATGGGAAACGGTCGGAACCATGGAGTATGGGGTGGTTACTCTTCGGCACAGACCAGTCATCAACTGATATGATAGTCAACACTGAACATGGTGTGGTCAGTAGAAAAGAAAAGAACCAACAACAACAAATTCTAGAATCATCTTTGGGCTGTTTTCTTGGTAGTTACTAATAAATATATTCCAAAGCTAAAGCATCCATGTCAAAACTTTGGATTCGCTCAGAACTGGCAATATGACAATGTAGGGTACTTATTAGATAACAAGGATCCGGGCAATTATGCCAACCCCGGATGAATAAACCCCTGGTTGACTAGTAGGGAGTATCCCCAAAGCTTGGTTTCCCATGAAAAGGGTCCACCCAGCTAATAAACCTACTATGCAATTTATTAATCCAGGTTTAAGACTAACTAGTTGCGGGGCGTCCAGTCATCCCAGAGCTCGGCAATGGTTGGTTTGCAATTTGAGTAACACTCTTGAAAATGCAAATGTTGAGGCACTATGAGTGTTACATCAAGTAGTGTTGACAAGAGACATCAAGTGAACCATCACGATTGTAAGTGAGGGTCTAGTAGCCGATGAGTTGGTGGCACATGACTCCGGGTGATGCCAACAAGGTCCCTGGACAGTTCAATGTCGGGCTTAAGATTTAAGAATGGTTAGTACTTGCGCAACAATAAACACCAAGGACCATATGTACAGGCGCACATACCACAAAAATCCCGGTACACGTTGTTCTCCCAGTTCACATCTGAACCCAATGGAATTTCACAACAACCTACTCTGGACAAACAGTAGACTTGCAATCAAGGCTCCTAACCAGCTACAAGTTGGTTCATAACGTTCTACAGCTTTAGCTGGTTTCAAGCCAGAGTGTAACTGCTGGGGGTCCAGCTTGTAAGAAAGTGATTCTGTCTGCAACCGGCCATCGTTTTGATTTTTGGGGGCGTACTCTGTGAACCGCCCAGAATTCCACGGCGCCGGTCTCTCTGAGACTCCCACATACAAGCGGAGTTGGTCCGCACGTTCCACGATCTCCTTGCGCTTCTTGGCGCCCACGTTGTGGGCAACCTCCACGCAATACTTCTCGTTGTGCATGAGAAGCATCTCGAGGTCTGCTGGGGAGCGCACAACGAACTTGTAGAAGCCGTTCTTGAGGCGGAACCTGGTCTTCTTGTCGGAGCCATAACCAATCTTGGGCATCAGGGTGGAACCCTTGAATCGTCTGCGCACACGACCATCAATGCCTCTAGGCTTGCGCCAGGCTGGGTTCATGCGCTTGAAGCGATCAGCCTGGAACCGAGTGAACTTCTTGGTTCGCTTCTTCACGATCTTTCTCTTGTCGGCAGGAGTCGGCATGGCTACCTCAGTTGCCAGGGGTGGTAACTTGGTGCCTTTTTCTTGTCTAGTATCATGGAGCAAACTTTTCATGTCCATACCAACTGGTCGCCATCAGATCCTCAAGCCGTATCTTTGCCCTGATGGTTTTGGGGGGATCCTTGGAACTTGTGTTGTCCTTTACAGGGTTCGGGCAATCTCCCATAGTACATAGTATATTCTGTTATAATGGGTCATGATGGCTAGATATTCTGACGTCGTTTTCAATCCTGCGAAGTATTTTTTTTCAGCAAAGAAGTGTCTATCACTTCACGCTTCGTCATTCTTTAAACCTCTCACTGAACAGGTTCCAATAAGTCGCAACTGCTACCATTTTTGACTAGATGGTCGGTAATGATTGGGCCGAGCCAAAAACATTGCGGTATATGATGGTGTAGCGTACCAGCCTCTATCTGGTTGGTGATTTTTAAGCCATCCCAAAAATATGAGTTCACCAACCAACCATCCGGAATACAGGGGAAAATAAAACATGTTCACCACCACTAACTAGTAGTTGTTGAACCTGGTTACTATCCTCTAGCATTAATTAACCACTAAAATCCCTTCTAAACAATGTCTAGCCATATCAACCACCCGCCAGCTATGATTGTTAGCATCCGAATCTTTAGGCCCTTTCTGTGCGCCTGGTTTGCGCAACTTCGCGGCAACACGCAGGGGGCAGGGGATGGTTCCTGTGAGCCATACAGCATTGGTGGAGCAGATCTACAGCCTTCCCAGTGCCAACACAGAAGCGCAGCTGTCATACTGAGTCTCGCGACGGTCAACCATAGTTGATCATGGTTCTTAGTGTCTGAACCATAGTGCTTAGTTAGTTGCCTTCGATGTTGGTGGATCATTGGCCATGACCAACAAATCCAACCGGTTTAAATGCAAATATTATGTAATGAACCGGGGTGGATGATGATGATGATGATGATGATGATGATGATGATGATGATGATGATGATGATGATGATGATGATGATGATGATGATGATGATGAT
>VSDK01003452.1:82429-99353 GCA_009767595.1 Symbiodinium kawagutii | reverse complement strand
GGTGACAATGACGATGACGATGACGATGACGATGACAATGATGATGGTGATGGTGATGATGCTGATGGTGATGGTGATGGTGATGGTGGTGATGATGATGATGATGATGATGATGATGATAATGGCCTAGCAATCAAGCAGTGGTAAGACTAAAATACGTGCTGGCGACATGTCCTGATTCCATGGCTGCTTAGCTCAGCCAGAAACAAGCGACCAAAGCTATGCAAATAATATATGTAAACTCTTATGACATCTTCCAACCAAACAGTGAAACCCAACTGAGTTTTCATCACCTTTCATGATCCCCAGCCGGCGATGATCCCCATCCCCCGTTGGCAGTTCTTTGGGAATAGAACTAGCCAAGACCCTATCCACCTCTGCATGGAGAAGCGACTGCGGTTCGTGGTGACTCATCACCATTGACGATTCATGCACAAGAATAGCCATCAACAACCATTACAGCAATGTGGGGGATACTGACCGGCATACGACGTGTACTTCTTCACAACTCGAGAGTTTTTCAGTAGCTGGCTGAAATGCGTGGTAATGAGATCAACCATGATCAATTCTCATCAACTGGTCTGTTCTCAGCAACAGGCTGGTAGAACTCTAGCTTTTTGTGGTTATGCCTGCCAACTAGAATCGGTCTCAAAAAAGGCTAAAATTCGAAGGGTCTTGCTGGGAACATCCTTATTAACCATCATCAGGCATCAATAATTCTTATCATGAGTGATGTGCATTAATTATCCAGTTGAGATTGAACATGTGGTTTGATTATCTGGGTTGGTTGCTGGGAATACCCGTTTTCACCACCAATTATAAGGATCTTTTCCCATCAACCACTTCCAGGATGGATTCTTCCGCGCAAATCTCTTTATTGATGTCAACTGCTGCTCCGACTCTACCCATCAACACATTTATCCAAGCTGAGCGTCCATGAATTTCACATCACGCGTGATAGCTGGATAGCTATTCTGTCTGCAAACACTTATTTGGGGGTTTCTTAAAATGGGGGTACCCCCAAAAATGTTGCTTTATTGCTAAAAATGATTACTTTTGGACGATTTTGGGAGGGTCCTCTATTTTGAGAAACAGCCATTTACACACGTGCCATCCAGCATCGCTGATGTGCTAGTGGTCTCAAAGCAAAAGAGATCTTTCTCATGGAATTGAAATCATTTAGCAGTGGGTCAAAACCCTGTACCCCTGGTTCCCCTATCATTAACCACTGTTTTCCCTATTATTGTTGGTTATTATCCCCCATGATTGGTTGGTTACCCATTGCCATTCGACTGTTGTTTCACCTCTCCTGGGTCAATCCAGCTCGCCAGCTCGCCGCATCTTTTGCAGATCCCTGCGGTACTCCCTACTGGAGGTTTGGTTTCTCTACAGATTTGCTGCCAGCCACGAACGGCGAACAACCGTCGAAAGCGTGGTCCTTTTAAGTTTCTTTGTTGGTCTCATGTGGTGCCCCTGATGGAAGCAAGTTGAGTTGTGCAAGTATGGAGATTGAGCAAACCATCCTGTTTTGTATATGGCAATTAGGATTGTATAATGAATATGTCTTACATTGTTTTACATAATGTGTATATGAGTTATATGTGGCGATTACGATTGTATACATAAATGAATCAATCCACCTTATACTGATAAGCATTGTGCCCAGAACAAATCTGATCTATAGTCCACGCACAATATTTAGCTTGTCACAACCCAACTTCAAACTGAGAGGCACCACTGTGTACCAACACCACATGGTGCGGGGCAACGGGAGCGTTTCCACCAAGCTTCCCCGAGTAACAGTAGCATGTCCTGTTGATCCTGGTGTTTGGATTCCCAGAAGTTGCAATGACCTCAAACCTGGCAGCCGTCACAATGAACCAAACATAAACCGCTGGTTTCAAAAACACCTCCCTCTGACACTCTGGCAATCAAATGCGTTTGGTTGCAATGTTTAATGGCAAGTGCGGCTACAGCGACGAAGCGCTTGATGACTGCTTGGGGCTCTACCTGGTTTATCAGGATCTATTGATACTGTGTGATCCACGAAGTGTGAATCGATGAATCAAAATCAGTATCGGTATGTATCTGTGGTGAATTTCGGAATTCCATGAGCCAACATCAATAAAATCTGTGGAACCTACCCTCTGCCCATAGCTATGAAGCTATGGGGTCGACCTTTCAAATCTGATCATCTTGGGTGCTTTTACACCAACGCCTCTGCACTTCATTGCCAAACAGAACTCTCTGACTTGAAGTTTGTTGAGAAGGACTTGACCCAAATGCAGGCTTCTGGGCTCATGCGTACTGCCAAAAATCCCGACTTTTACATAGACATCAGGTAATTCAACCAAAAATCCTTGGTTTTACTGCCAAACATTCCTAGTAATTCAACCCAAAATGTGATATGCACAGCGTCTGCATCCACGAAAAACCCTCCCGTTCTGTCCAGGATTGGTGATTCAACGCGGATGCTCAGAACTCATCGTCCCCAAGCCTGAGCTGGCGGCAAAAGGGTGAATTACAATGTTAGCATTGGTACTACGGGTCTTAGCTGGGCACCCAGCAGCTATAGAAATTCTACTAATTAAGCTTAGAGTACTTAGATTATAAGGAAAGATTATAAGCCTCTTAAGGGGTTATATAAAGCACCAGCTATAATCTAGTTAACTACTTCGAACCCCTTGAACTGCTACCCTAGCTGGGTCAGTTCGAGACCACCTTTGGCTTGGTAGATGGCCATATCAATATCATAGGGGTACATGTTGGCATATTAATAATCGTATAACTCTGTAGTCCAATAATGTTCAGTATTCAGGTATGATTTGATCCATCAACCATTTTTGATGCTGCCTCAGTTGTGATTAGTAGGGGGCTGCTGCATAGGCAATCGTGCACGCTCGCCGATTCAACAGAAACAGTGCTTCAAAATAATGGAGTTGAATGTAGCATTGTTTTGGGAAACAAGTAAATACCAAACAACACATCACACACATTTCCCATGAATCATGACCGTTGCAAAACAAAACAATCCCTTCAAGAATTCCCTTAAGTAAAAGAGTTCTTGAGCTATTTGCCGGCAAAGGTTGAGCAGCAACTCGACAATGGATTGCTCGGCGTGGTGCTGACCGATGCAAAGTTCTTTGTGCGGGTGGGAGATGCTGCCCCGATTCTTTCTTTTGCTCGCTAACTGGCGTGGATAGGCTCAATTCACAAAAAACCCATAATTTCTCAGCTAGCCAAAACAAACAATACCCTCAAGAAAATAGAGTTGTTGAGATACTACAGCGGGTTACCTGTACATAAACCTATGATGACTGATGATTTTCCCAAAATGAAAGAGCCCAACTGGATCTGACCCACATATTGCTGGCATTCTGGCTTCCCAGAAACCATTCTCCAAGAAACTCAGATCAAAAAACGTGCATGAAGGAATCCTACATTCCTGGACAAAACCACATGGGTAGCACTACATATATATATATATAGAGAGAGAGAGAGACATACAGCTAGATATCCATAGATGATCCTTACAAAGGACGAGACATGGTCCCATGTCGTCCCATGTCATCCCAGATAGCCCTAGGCATGGTCATCCATCACCAATGTCCGGGAAACTCTTCGTCTTCGTCGTCATCAAAGTCCTCCTGTTTCAAAGGACCAACCCTTCGTTGCGGTCAGTGATGGTTGATGATGGTTGATGATTAGTTGACGATGGTCAAAAATTGTTGGTGATGGTTGATGATGGTTGATGTTTGGTGGTGGCTAGGTGATGATTAACGCTGGTTTGTGCAGGTTGATGATGGCTTGTCACCAATCAAACTCAAGGTTTCAGGCCTGCCTGGTTCAGAGTTTATGCAAAACTTAAAACAATGCTTAATGATGAAGGTTACATGGATTAAGGTTGTATGGATTAATAAATAAAGGTTACAACCATCAGTTTAATGATAAAGGTTGCAGTACGTAAGAATGCTTAATTGATCAGTGCAACAATGATTCACAGTGGGCGACAACTATCAGCAAGAAGCAAGAATCAATAAAGCAAACAAGATCATGAGAACTGTTAGCAGGAGTCAAACAGTTGCAACTACCCCAAATCCATGGCTGCAATTGTTAGTCGTTGCGAATTCTCAGACCATCTCTAATGGCAGGTGCGATTGTCCTGGAAACACAGCCGCATTTATTGTAAGGCACTGGCGGTGCTTTGTTGATGTTGTGGATCTCTCATGAAAAAACAGTTCCTTTGTTGGCTTTGATCGTTTGGGCTTCCCTTCTATACATCAACCGAGCACCGATTGTTCGAAAAGGACACCTCCAGTGAAGCATGTTTGGACTACAACCCATGGGTTGCTCATGGCTGCAAAAACTGATAGTACCATGACCAATGCCACCAATAATGCCCAGATTTCTGCTGTGGGGCCCCTGTACCCCTGTCTGTTCACAAGTATGGCTGTGGGTTAAGGGGCCCTGTGTCCCTGTCTGTTTCTGTCCATGACCAAACAAGTCCAATTGTTGGGATGTAAACTACTATCCCCTTCCGGGAATAGTGGCGCCCAGAAAGAGGAGGTAGTTCACATGTTTAAAGGGAGTTCTGGGATCAATGGCGTTAGGAAACATGTTCCTGGTGCTGCTAACCTGGGATGTGAACTAGCTAAAGATACTAGGAAAACATATCCTTCTTTATCATTTCTTGGGATCTGACCTACTAACATTGATGCCAACCACTGCAGCGCCTTGCCTTCTCGCGGTCTGCCGCTCTCTGCTCCTTCCGTCGTTTCACGTCCTGCAACCACTGTTCGACACCAAGCGGCGTCCCGGGGTTTCATCAAGGATAGCAACAGGTTCTAGAAATGGTAGGATACTGATACACAAGAATTGACAAGCAATCTGATTTTTCGCACTTGCTCCGTGTATAAGCTTCAATTTCTTTGGTAACCAACAACAGCAGAAAATAATCAATATTAACAAGTCGACTCGACCAATCAGGCTTCTGGAAACGGAAACTGCTGCAAATAAACAGTCAACTCCAACAAGAACAGGACCAACAACAACAGCACCAGCAACGACAAGAACAAGAACAAGAAGAAGAAGAAGAACAAGAAAAAAAAGAAGAAGAACAACACCACCACCACCACCACCACCACCACCAACAACAACAACAACGACAACAACCACAACAACAACAACAACAACAACAACAACAACAGCAACAACAACAACAACAACAACAACAACAACAACCACAACCACAACCACAACCACAACAACAACAACAACAACAACAACAACAACAGCAACAACAACAACAACAACAACAACAACAACAACCACAACCACAACCACAACCACAACAACAACAACAACAACAACAACAACAAAGCAACAATAACAAACAGCAACACAGTCACCGCACGAGCGCCAGACAAGGCGCTTTGTTTTCAAACCACTAGACCACCAACATACCACCGACCAGTATCTCAGTATCAAATGCTGATCTCTGGTCCTCCATGAGGCTTTTGGCCTTCTGCACCAAAGCATCCTTGTCGCAGTCTGGATTGTCCGAGCCTAAACAGGGTCTGGCAGCCCCCAAGGGGGACATCCCAGCTTGTGACCCCACCTAAATCGGGATTCTGTCAGGATATGCTTGGGCAAAGACCAACATACTAACCATATCCAATCAGCCAATCTACAAGTCTTGCTTAATATCAATCATGTAGCTAACCCCAGGTGCTTACAGTAATTAACATCAATCATCTCAGCTAACCCTAGGTTACATGGGGCTGATTCGGCTTCCTCATAGGCTTTCTACGAGGCACGGCGCAACTCAGGTGTCGCACAGGCCGAGGGCCGAGCACATGGATGAGGCGGCCTTGCCGGACTCATCCTGGAGCGGCCATGGTTTGTTGAGAAGCGCTTGGAAGGTGCTTGGAATTGCCATAGCCACAATGGGAGTTGATAGTGCTTAGTAAGAGGGAAATCTAATCAACAAGAATGGGTGATAATGGTTAACAGTGGTGAATAACTGCCAAAATATAATGGTGGATAATGGCATAATGGTGGTTGAATGCAAAATCCTGATGACGAGTGGAAGATCATGATGGCCATGAAACCACTGAAAGTGGTGAGTAACTTCAAAGAGGCTTAATGGCCATAATAGTGGTTGAAAACTGACTAAAGTATCAGATTGCCATTATGATTGACAGTGCTTAGTAAGAGGGACATGTAACCAAAAGTAATAGTTGATGATGGATATCAGCCAGAATTGCCATTGCTGTTGATTGTGCTTCGTAAAAAGAAATCTAATCAACAATGTTTTCACATGATGGACAGCAATGTTAGATTCATTACTCATGCGTACAAATTCCTGCAGTATCATACTGATAGTCCTCCCTAATACCAACACTAGTTCGTTTTTTAAGAAAACGAAACAAACAAGTGATTTGGTGCTTCTCATTTCAACAGAAAAATTCTGGTAGCTAGTGGAAGATAAAATACTACATCTCGGACCCAAATCAGCATGACCAGGCATGATTCTCTGGCTCCTGATCTTTGGGATGATCTGCAAGTGCACAGCTATGCTGAGGGGCAATGGTGTTGAGGCTGCAAAGAATGTTTACCGTGCAACCATCTTGGGGCACACCTCTTGTCGACGATCTCACATTAATTTTCGTCTCCCCAAAAATGGTCCAAACCGAAAGGCTTCAAGCCGACAGAATTCTCTTGAAACAAATGACGGCTAAGAGGTACATCAACGCCACTGGTTGCTGGTTTCAAACCCTACGAAAAAATATTACCCTACCAACCATTTGTTTAAAACCACCAGCCAGGCCATCATTGGAACCCATCGATGCTTCGATGCAAATCTTCAGCGGCTGGGATCAGCGCCTCATCTTCTGAGAGGATGTCGCCCCCATTGACCATGATGGACGCGAGGACATAGTCATTCTGGAATTCCCAAGCCCACCTGTCAGCCCAGCCACCGGAGTGCTGGAAAACAAGCGACGATTGAAGCTGGTTGATGGTGGTGATTATCGTTGTGTAATGGCTGATTTATGATTCATGTGGTCATTCATGATGGTCAATAGCTAATATTGCACCTATGAACCGATATCTGCTTGGCGGGGACTCATTGCCCAGGGCCACAAGAATATGCGCAAGTCAATTAATTGGAAGGAATCATCCATAAATTGCTGTAGTTGAAACAAACATCTGAAACCGCCGACCAGTGATTGGATTACCCATCACTGACTATTGCTGACCATCATGAATCGTGGATTAATAGTCGTTATCCACTAGAACCCCTCCAAAAACCATTTAAATCCTATATAAAACCAAATGATTCCCGTATAGAACCACTATATTAAACCAAATGATTCCCGTATAGAACCGCTATATTTCCCTACAAAACCACTACAATCCAATCATTCACCACCCAGTTCTGTCACCACACCCATAGAATCGGTGCTGGAACACATAGCCCTGAGCTACTGGTTGATCATGTTTGGTAGCAGCCGGAGCCAAGCAGTGGGTTCACCCCGGAGACAAGCCCCAGTCGTGGAAGCTTGGTTGGCGTTCATCAAATATGCTAATGAAAATAGTTCAGTCCTACAAAGTTCTACGTTCTTATCCCAAAAAGTGTTGGTTCAGCAATCATCCCAAATACTCTATTGAAAATATGAACCGGTTTTAAGCCACGCACTTTCAAGTGCAAGTTGACTTTGTAGCAATTAGCGTCTCTTCTTTCGGATCAACGAATGCGTAGGTGAAATGGTTGACAGTTGACATCACGCTTTTCGTCGTAGATTGGTTGGTCAATAACGAATATTCCAGGCCAACAATAGTAAGAAGCTACCCAAAGAAAACTCAACTTGGTCAAATAAAGTGTTGGCACTACTTCTGCTTGACAACAAAAACGCCAAAAGAGAAGAAACACCAAAACAGAAGCTGTCACACGCACAATCATGTCTCAGTCAACATCTCCTCTTCTTCTTCTTCTTCTTCTTCTTCTTCTGGACTACCTGCTGCAACGTTTCACAAGTTGGACATTTGACTCTCAATCATCCTTTGTTAAAGCATTATCGGCCAAAATCAACTATGAACCATGATTAAGCATTGTTGACCACTATTTTATCATCCATTATCAAGGATCATCAATCAACCGTCAACCAATGTCAATCATATTGTTAACCAGCATTCTTCATCACTATCAGACAGTACTAACCATCAGTAAGCATTTAAATATCCAATACTCATTGACCTTTGTCAACCTTCTGATCTATTAAGCAACCAACGTTAACCAACCCTCCTCAACCATCCAACCCCATGCAAGGGGCCGCACCAGGCAAGACCGCGACCATCGCCGGAACGCGACGACACCACCGAATCGCTGCTGTCCAACAGCCTTCCAAAGTGATCCCAGCGGTGGGAGAAATGGTCGTTGAATGGTTGAAAACGATGGTTGAGAATGGTGGTAAGGATGGTTAATGATCTTGGCTGATTAATGATGGTTGATGTTGGTGAGATGGTTGGGCATGGTTGTTAATGATGGTTGATGTTGGTTAGTGGTGATCAGTGATGATTAATGATGGTTGTTAATGATGGTTGATGCTGGTTACAGTACTTGATGGTTAATGATGGTGAATAAACACTAGTGATGGTGAAATCATAGTGGTAGTTGAAAGCAAACGCAGGTATCAGCTGGATGACCCAGACATTGCTCAACCAGCACGAGGTGATCATGTATATATTTAGCCTATTAATCGCTCAAAGACTATCTATACTTGGTCATAGTCAAAAAACCTAAGTGTATCTACATGTCAGAACCCGGCTTATGGAATTTATTATATACGAATTAACCGTTGGTACTCATTACACACCACCTACATAACTGAGTGCATCTGAGCTACGAATAGTAGAACAATTTGATTTCGGTAGGCAAGTATTTTGCTGGAATACAGTCAATACTTACCAATTTGCTTCCATGAAGCAGGTTGGCTCTAGCACCATTCCGCAATTCCCCCTCCAGTATCGAGCAGTAATTCTGCGTTGAAGTCATTCACATTGACTGTATGTTCTGGAGACTTACTGCGCCTTTGAATGCCCGTGGTTCCTAACAATATTCATCAACCAACCGTTGACCAACCATCCCAAATACTTCCCTGACGCTTGAGCGGTCCACTCAACTGTCTCTACCCCGGGCACTGTGGCAGGGAAGGAGCGACAAGTTGACAAGCAAAGAACTAGCAAAAGTATACTGACCGTATGCCAGGCAAAAGTCACAGGACCCGAATGGCGTACCGGGATTTGCGGCATTTTGCAAAAAAATGTGGAAAACAACCAACCAGATAGGAAACTGATGGCAACTACCCCCTTATCAATCGGAAGAAACCCACTTACCCAAGCGGGCGCAGCTCTCTGGCAGTCGGCTCGCCTATCCACGGCGTCATTGTCCTTGCTCGAGGTGGCTTGCCACAAAGATGTCAAAATTGGAGTGTCCTCCATGCGCGGCCGTGTGGTTGTGGTGTTGACCTCCAGGCAGGCTAACGCGTCTGGGAGTAGTTCACATAGCCGTTGTATAATGACAACCCTAGAGCCCTACGCTGGTTAAGTGGACGGACTACGACGTTCCAACTTTCACATGCAGCAACTTATGGAGGAGTATCCGGACAACATCGCAGGAAACACAGTAGCCTCAACTGATCACTTCCGAGAGTGCCTGGCAACCAACTTCGGATATGACTGATTTTTATCCCTAGATCATGGAGATGCTAAACTCAGATTTTGCCGCAAGGAAACATGTGAAGTTTTTCGGTCCAAGGTTCAACAGAAGTACTCTGCTGGAGGTGGGCAAAAAAAACTGTTGATGCTTCAACAAGGCTAATGATGATCAAAATTATTGACTTCCAAAGCAACCTGTCGATGTGTGGGAGAAGCCGCAACTATTTCCGATCCTTTCAAGAAGATACATTGCCGAATGGAAGAATATGTAGCTCTACAATGGCGGAATAACTATTGAACACCACATGGACGAATTGCATCTGACTGGGATAACAACTCCAAATGGGTCAGTTGATGTTGATAGTGGTAACTTATGATTATTGTATTCTGGCTAATGATGTCTGCTGGTGGGTTCAAATCTCTGATGTGTGGACACCTCCCATAAAGCGCTTGCGTTTGGAGATGTTTGGAGATGCTTTACCTCTCTGTGAGCCACTTGGGTTACTATTAGTTCCAGCAACGATGGACTGGCGATAAACTGGCAACGAGAATGACCAACTGCACAACTTTATACGTGTGCATTATCATGGTGGCCTTCACTCATACCTTGTAAGACACTGTTTCCCATCAAAATTGGGTCTAAGCTTACCATGGCAAGCTTAACCGACCAATCGTCTAACTAACAGGCATCACCGTGCAATGATTCCCTGGATTGACATTACCAGCGGTAGATTTGTTGATCATATCCTCCGTCATATTCAACTAGGTAAGATAGATTTATCCTCAACATGAGGCAAGATACGACTAACTAGAATGCATAATGCATAATTTGCTATGCTATACCCCTAGATAAAGAAATACCACTTTTACACCATTATTGATTGCCTTTGCAAGTTATTGATTAGATGATGTTAATGTTTGGCCAGTATACAAGCAAGCAACATTACAAGACATGGATGTTCCATTATTAGTTAATTACACCTCCTCGCAATATAAGTGAATCATATATGATCCCCAATCATAACTCCCCCTAGATACAACAACTGCTTAGCTACCGATCAAGTCGCACTCCTGGTGGCTCCTAGCCTCGCTCCCCCGGTCACAAAGGGTGGATAGCCCTGGCTCACCGCAGTCCTGCCAGGACTCATCCGCCAGGATCTGCCTCAGACTGTCTCAGATCGGTGGGAATGATGTTGGGTCATGTTGGTTGAGAAGGATTTATACGGTTTAATGATAGGTTTATATGGTTTATATGCTTTATATGCTTTATATGGTTTATATGGTGGTTTTATATGGTTTAGATGATTTGGTCTATATGGTATAATTGAGATGACAAATAGTGGTTAATAATACGGGAAAATAACCAACAATAATTGCGAAACAACTCCTGTACTATATGATGGTTTCGACCTAGCCAGTTTGGGGTACCCAAATAATAATTTTCACAAGTCAATCTCATTGTAAAGAAAACCTGTTTTGAGACACTAGAGGGAGTACTGAGTGTGTGACTGGCAAGATGTTGGCTGTGGGTCAAAACCCCGTACCCCTGGTTCCCACATCATTTACCAGTGTTTCCCTTATCATTGTTGGCTATTATCCCCATTGTTGATTGGTTAATATTGACCCAGTCATGTGTATACCGATTGGGATCCAACTTAGGATCGAGCTAGTGACCCATCATGGAGATTCCTACAGTATCGCCCGAAGATCCCGGTACCCTGTCCTCCGAAATCAATGACAGGCGTCAACTTGATGTGAGAAAGTCATAATAATAGACATGACGTTCCATATCACATGGGTCCCAAGAGCCAGGGACTCATCTCAGTGGTTGGTTTCCTCAAGAACAAAATCAGATCTGGTGAGTTTCGAGGTATCAATGATAGATCCAAAGGGAAATGCAAGAAAAGTGGAATGCTTCGTCATTGATCCATTTTTCATTTGATTTCCTCAGTTTCTACAAAACAGATCAAAGGCAAAATGCTGAGAGTGCGTGTCATCAACAACTACTTGAATGTGATTCTCGCACTTCATTGTGCAAGCTCCTCCGCGCAAATGCCTCCAGAAGGACAACATGCAACGGCACCCCTTGGGCCATACTCACTGGAGCTGCGGCCGCACAGCACCTGGGACCTGAATTCTTCGTGGAGCTTCACCGGTGGACCAATCAATTATCAGAACCCAACAACCAATCAACAACCAAGCCTAATCAACCATCATTGGCATCATTATGGCATTATCAACTAAGATTGCCATCATTGGCATTACTATGGCATTTTCAACTAAGATTGAACACCCTTCAATAGGACAGTTTTTTATAGGCTAGAGGCTCCATTCAATAAGAAAGTTTATAGGCTAGACTAGAGGTGTGCTGTTTCAACCACTACCACTCGGAACGGTAGTCAGCCACCATGACAATGATCAACCCAATCAGCATTCCCTCTGCTGTGCAGCTCCACACCTGCATTGGCTTGCAAGGGCAAGTGCCAGGAAACGAAGCATCTCGACCCTAGCCTTAGCAACGAGGTGAGAGGTGGAGGGGCACCCAACAGGCCATCATCCGCTGAGTAACAGTGAATGATGACCTGCCAAACCTGGTCTTATCTAGTCTGATAGCAAATGAAGCCAAGACTCAGTGAGTGACGACCCATTAGTTTGATGAGGATGCATTATTATATCATGCTATCAAACATTTAGGAATGATGGTTTTCAACGAGTAAAAGTTGTGTCATTAAGCATTGCAAATCACTAGTCTTATTTACCAACTTATTAATCACTGTCACTGATGATCAACCACTGTAAACCCATATTAATCATGATTGGCTATTTTGAACCATTATCAGTATCAGCCATTGCCACTTTATCAACCATCCATTGACCATGGCTGATTATTAGATGACCTATTGTTCACCATTTATCAACCAGTGTCGACCAACATGCTTTCAAACAACAACCATTCAATAACCATTTGTTGCCATTGTCAACCATTCAATAACCATTCGTTGCTATTATCAGCCATTCAATAACCATTCGATGCTATTATAACCATGTATTCTAATGGCAATAAATGGTTAATAACCATTCACATGGTTAAGTATCATCCATTCAATAACCATTCATTCTTACCCCATGGTTCGCCATTCTTGCCACACCAACAAACAGCTGGGTGAGCTCCCGCCTCGGCACAAAACTTTCCGCGTTCCACGTGGGGTGCTTCCCGGTTTGAGGCGAGACGGCGGTGGACCAGTGGCAACGGGTGCAGGATGAAGGTCGCTCTAAGTCCGCCACCCAAATGATTGACAAATACACCGGACCTAGACGGTGGATTCCCAAAATACGGTATCCCCATCAACCGTATTGAGCGCCACCATATGAACCATCATTAACCATGCAAATAACCACATTCACCATATAGATGGGTGTTTCTCAAAATAGAGGACCCCTAAATCATCCACTATTACAGTAACCATTGTTAATTAGTAATAAACCAGATATTTTTGGGGTACCCTATTTTGAGAAACCACCAAATCTACAATGCAATCAATTGATGTCATCGCCTTTGTATGTGAGTGAATATTGCGCAAGTGTTTGTTATCAATGTCATTTCATGTTCAAATGTTATCAAAGTCATCAATGTCAACAACCAGCCCAAAGGATACAAATAGCAATGTACATCCTGTGCAAAACAATTGGCGAAAATTGGGAATTGTTGCTGATGGAAGATGATGATTGGTACAACGGGAGAGCATTCCAAAATAGCAATCTTTGCGAAGTATTTCATGGGGGAGGGTTTATAAGCCACCCTATACGATTCATGGCTATATCCCACGAGTTTATGGCGGTACAACAAAAGCATGCTGGAACCCTACCGCAAAACCTGTCGATTCATAAAACCTGGCACACAATTGTCACTCACTCTTCAGCAATTAGTGGATAGTGGGAATGGATTGAAGCAGACCTGCAGCTTAGCTCTATCCAGCTAACAGCCGCTTCTCCTGGTGTTCACCCGGCAACCCTGTAAAGGGGACGTGCTGCCGATCTTTCGCCTTGATTGCTTAATGCCAAATGCATCAACTGGCCACAATGGAACAGCCCCAGAGCACTCAGCATGCATCTCTCTGTGGGTTGCTCATGGTTCTTCTTGGTGCTAAGTTACTGGTTATTGAAGCCTACGCCTCGCAAAAAATCACAAGTTTAGCGTTGTCCAACTGATTGTTGTAATTTGGTTTCTGCCAAATATACATCAACAAAGCTGCATCAACGAATAGTTGACCAACATGGCAATTGGCTACAACGGAAAAAGGCAGGACACCAATGATTCGCAGCTTCCCAGGGGTTGGAATCCCCCAGGAATCCTCCCAAACGCTCCGCTCGATTGGCTTTTCTCGTTCTTCGCATCACCACCGGGAACCAATGGTTTTGTTTGGGTGAAACAACAGCATGGTATTACACTGAGGCGTGACATTTTTGGTTTTCATATTGCACACATATAGATGTGCCTGTCTAAACCAGCGTGTCCATCCTCTTCAAATCCAGATGCGTCCTGCATTCGTACGGATTGGCCAGATCAACCAACCATGATTTACCAAACAACAAATTAACCATGAACTAACCATGTTAACCAAGATAGTCTAACCATCCATAACGATCATAATTCATCCATGATAACCATAGGTCAACAATAAGTCTACCGATCACGGCGCTGCTATGCTGTAGAACCACGCTGCGGGCTCAGTCTGCGGGCTCCATCTGACGAATCTTCTGATCGGTGTAATGCCTGGGAGTTCAGCTGCAACAGGGCAAGGAGAGCATGATCAAATGATGGCACAGGTGATGGCATGCAATGATCAGGCTGAAGGATGAAAATGATAGCACTGGTTTACAGCAGGTATAAAATGGCAACATGGTTGTAACCATTAATCACTAGTAATGATCATTAGTTGATGCTTAACCATTAAGTTGATTTGCTAAATCATTGATGGTTATAACTAATGCCTTCTTAATGGTTTCTATTGTGTAGGATACATATGATACCATGTTTTTAATTTATAACTGATCATTTCTTGACTATTCAAATAAAAATAAGAACACCTACAATTTACAATCATAAGGTATAGAATGGTCAATAGTGAATGACTAGTAATTTAAAATGATCAAATGATCCTAATGGCTAATGACAGTTATCTATACAAAATCCTAATAGCAAATGACAGTAATCGATATAAACTCTATAAAGTGCATATTCGACTGCGTATATATATATATATATATATACACATACAATATCTATCATCTAGCATCCTCAAGTTGCATCATGTTCCTATTCCGATTATTCCGATCCTTTCAACCACGGGTTCCCGACCCCACTGAGAAGCCACACTTTCGCTCAGGCACGCAGTTCATCAGCCAGAAGTCCGCCAGCTTAGAGTGGCACAACGCATGGTGCCGAACATCGGCGGTGGGTCATAGATATGACCTAAAAAATGGTTGGTTTATTACCAACAAATGGTTACTGAAGGATGATTTGGGGGTACCCCTATTTTGAGAAACACCCATATCTCAGCTACTAATTGCTACAATCAATTCGAATCTGCTTACACTGATCAGCTGTTGGGATGGAGAGTTTAACATCACCAAACAATTGCTAACATCCATTCATCCCATTTTCACGAAACTTCCTTCGATGGTTTTCGTTTATAACTTTTGACACACAAAAAGCAACGGGGCATTGGGGGGGATTGCACCATGGCTGTGGATATGACTTCATCACGTGTTTTTCTTTCTGATGCCCCAGATGATTGGGACTACGATTCATGATGGTTGTTGGACAGTTTTTAGGTGAATGGGGCTACATGGGTTGATGGGAAAAAAGTACGATTGGATGATAGGTCTACATGTAGATTAAGTCATCATGTATGTCCAACTAATGTACGGCTTACTAACCATATTAATTCGATTGGTGGACCATATGAACCATCAGCACCATCAAGTATTCACCACCATGAACCATCACGGTCCATCATGAGGAACCATTTTTTACGGTCGCTAACTAGTAACAACTGACAGCACCAAGAATAAGCCAGCAATCCTTCAGCAGTAGACATCAGGGCCCGTTGTGATCTTGTTCTGTGGTGTTCAGCTGCTTGGGGTTGGCAAAATCATAATCAACTTGGTTACCTATCATCACTAACCATGCTTACCTATCACAATTGACCACATGCATTAAGGATCACCTCAGAATCAACCGGATTAAGGCATCACCAAGGCCATGCTGTGGCCCGCCATCCTTTGCCATGAACCGCCACATCAGCTGGGCGGTGCTCCCCCCGGTGTCCAGCTGGGCGTCCACAACCAGCTCGGCAGTGCCTAACAAGGCAATGCCCGAGGAGAGCTGTAGGACCTCAGTCAGCCAAGACCGATCTACTGGGCTTAAGAGTGGTGAATCAAAGGGGAATCCAGGGTGAGTCAATGGTTGATGATGGTGGTTGATCATGGCAATGGTTAATTAATGGTGGTTAATGATTGTGAAAGATGCTTAATCCATATTTACATGCTGTTTGATGATGTCTAGTCAGTGGTTCATCCAGGGTGGGGAGCTAATCCAGCTGTGTCCCAGCTCTGGCTGTGCGACTGTTCGCTGGTGAAACTGGTGGTGTTTCGATTCATATGGATCTACCGCCGTTGTCACCGTCTGGCTCTACCATGGGCATACAAAACAATCATGTAAATGCATTGACCACAGGTTGAAAACAAGTGTATATAATATATATATATATATTGTATATACATATACAAGTGCACATCTTCTACACATATCTAATATCACATCTACTCATATACAATAAATTAATGCTGCTGGGCATTTGGCCAACGCATCTCTAGTGGGCCGGTGAGCAATTGCTGGCGCCAGCCATTGCTGTAAGGCTTCGTTACCTAGCTACTCCTGGCAGTTTTTAATGGGTTTCCTGGCGCATCACCAAGAGATCCACAGGATCTCCGCCTGTCACGGCACTCCACTGGTCGCAACGACGCGACGGTGACTCTCAGCTCCACACAATCTGGGAGAACTTGGTCTTTCCACCAAAGCCTGGCAAATTTCGCAGGACACGCCAGGTGTGAAAAAAAGTTTGCATAGAGTGGTCCTGGTTTCCTTCCTAATGGTTGGATTGTCACTATGAATGGTTAGTAAACTGGAAGATTTGGGTTGATT
>VSDK01003452.1:39929-77429 GCA_009767595.1 Symbiodinium kawagutii | reverse complement strand
AAGAGAATCCACACCAGCCGGGGCCGCTGACTTGATGCTCATCAACACTTCCAAGGGGTCCCACAATGATCCCTTCTTTTTCATGAAGTTCGTGAAATCTTCCAATTGGCATGTTCGGTCTGCTTCTGGATCACCAAAAACATACTCCTCTTGCTCGTCAAAAGTGGCATCAATCCAGGTTTGAAACATGGGAAAAACTGGATGGGCTCTCACATGATCGCATAGCAGCCCAAGGTCCCCCTCTGAAAGCTCCAGCAACTTGGAATTCAGGTCATCACCGTCATTTGCCTCAGCTAATGCACCAAGTAAGAATGTTATAATCCATGTGTATTGTTTCTGAAATAGATTTACATATATCATCATATAGCAGTAGATGGCTATGTATGGAGAAGGAAATAAAACATAGTCGCAAGTCAGAAATGTCAGAAAGTGTGAGGGCCCGATATCAGATTACCTCTACTACAACCAGAACAACCTTGAAAAGGATTTCCAACTAAGGTAATTTCAATAAGTTGTGAATTTGTGACATCAAAGCAAAAAAACAACAAACTATGTGCTTCACTTGTTCTGCTCGACAGTAAAAGCTTGAAGCTAATATCCCAGTCTTGATCCAACACAACTTTGTTCAACCAATCCAAACCATGGTACTGACAAAGACTTCGATCCAACTTTCCTGCATGCGGTAGCCAGTAGATCATCCCAAAGGAGTTCAAAGGTGGTTGATTGAGGCTGTCGGTTTTTGCCATGCTTGGAGATTTCATCACGCGTCATCGCCTTGCTGTAGATGGGCCCAGTCAAAAGGTCAACTGTCTTGTGGGACAATGCCGTCTGCTGCGTAGAATCAACGTCAACCGTATTGTCCTTGGTGAAAAACTGAATCCTGAGGAAAAACCGTAAACCCAAGTTAACCACGTCATCAAATTGAACCAGAACTAACAACATACCAAACATGCATAGTTAGTTAAGCCGAGTTAAGTTTCCATTTGTTTCTTGGCAATGAGCTGGAAAAGCTTATCTGCCATATCCAGCGCAACTGCGATGTCTGTGGGTGGGTTGGTCCATGATCCTTTTAGGTCAGGTTGGTCGGTCAGAGCTAAAGTGGCAGCCTTGCCCTTGTCCTTGTTCTCCACAGGCAACTTGGATTTGGCGGGTGTTGTTGGCTCAGTCTTGGTATCAGCTTTCGATTTGACCGATGCCCTCACCAATTCTAGCAACTCTTTTCCGGATGCCAGCTCTGACTTGAAGTGTTCATATGGACCAGTGCATGCCTTTGAAGCAACATCGTACACGCTGATGTCAAGATTCAACAGCTGTTCTTTGGTCAATGTCGGACATGCCTGGGCGTCAACATGACAGAAGCAATTTTAATCGCAACCTTCTTGGGAAGAGAACGCACACCTAACTTCTTTCGAATTCCATTACTCCCAATTACAATATTACATAATTGAGTTAGTTAGGTCATAGTTATATTCCATAAAGACTGGGCCGTAAGCAGTGAACAACCATCTGTGAATCTACAAACCATACACTACACGGCAAGTGAAGCACTAAAAAAGTAAGGCCGATACAAATTACAAATACCAACATATTAAATAAAACTCAATCTCGAAACCAACACGTCAACGGCCGCAAATGCAACTTCATCGTCCTCCGCATCCTCACGATAATCCATCCCTCCACGGTTGATCTCCATCACAACATAGGCGGGTGGAACTAGGATGGAATGTCCCTCTCGCAGGTAAGCCCAAAAGCCACCCGCTTCAACGACCTGCTCACGTGTCATTGCAACGAATGCCTCGTTGACCTCCTTGAAGGATTCACCACGATCGATGGCTGCAAAAAGTGTGAAAGTGGAACACCGGCAACTATACGTTCTCCTCCAAGTACACAAATCAGTTTCCCCCACAGCAACTTTCCAAGTCCACACCATGTATACTCTGGGCCTGAGTACTGCACTTTCGCACGCAGCATCTTGTTCTGACGCGAAGCGGCGTAGTCAACCCCCAAGCACTCACGAGCCGTCATGGGTCCTCGGAAGTTGGCTCAAGACATCAGTACAAATTGGTCCAGCATAGGCCCAACTACCCCATCCAAGACAATCCCAACTAACACACTATATAAACCAATTTTTGGTTGAAATTGAAATCAAACAATTACCAACCATAGAGATGCTTATATAATCAATAATAATCTTTCAAGCTTTAAACATACGCTATACAGCTATATGGTACATATCCCTGAAAAAGACTATCAAGCCTGAGTGTTTTTTCGAACAAACCTGTGAAAACTTCAAAACTACCAAAGAAAAATATACTAATCACATGGCAATGTATCCAAACAAAGCAGTATCCAACAGGTTTGATTCAACCACGCCCTTGGCAATCTTGGGGTCGAGGATATCTTTATCAGGACGGGACTGGAAGTAGTGAGGGTCGGAGTCCTCATCATCCACATCACCAAGGTACTTCTTGCACAGTTCGCATGAGAAGTCAACAGAATAACCATAGTTGGAGAAGTCAACCGGGTCCGGGGATCCGAACACCGTAGGTTGGATGAATGCAAATTCGCTCTTGGCATCCACGCAATTGGCCGACGGTAGATTAATGTCAAATCGCTCAGGTAAGTCTGCGCCCACCTTCCATGAACATTGCATGTTAGTCCCATCAACAGGCTCATCACCGGCTTCTGCACCAGCAGGTACATCACCACTGGGTTCGCTTTCGGCTGCTGGACCAGCATCCGCGTCTTGTGCAGCTCGCAGACCAGCCTGCAACAATAAGATTGTCTCAGTTAGTTAGATCTGAGTTCAGTATTGTTGATCGTTGGCAATCATCACACCCTGTGATGCTGAAAAAATGATATTATGACAAGAAGCTTCATGAGATTACAATATTGTTTAAGATTGCAAACAAAAGTTGTGTTTTCAACTCCTGACCTGCTTACCCTTTGCAGAAGCTGCTTCAAGCCCTGCTTGTTTCTTTGCCAAACGTTTCTGGAGTTGTTCCTTCATGACACGCTCCTTCTCTTTGGCTTCTTGTGAATCTTGTGTTTCTTTGTCAAGTTGCTTCATGGTTCTGTTGACTGTTGACTCTAGGTCATTCATCATGCGGTCATATTGCGACAATCCCTGCTTGCTTGGTTCAGTCAACGCTGCTGTACGTGAAAGCAAGATTTCGGATGAGGGCTCAAGGTCTGAAGAGATCGATGCAAGTCTGGTGTCGGCCATCGATGGTGAATGCACTACTCTAGGTCCTGCTAAGGCATAGCTCTCAAAGACTCTGCTCAACTCATCCCGAAACCTAAGGTCAGCAAGGTTCATGTTTTGTTTTAAGGAAAAATTCAGTCTTTCCGGGCTCGTGAACTCATCCCTGAAAAAAAAACAACTAGAATTTAGTTTAGACACATGATGAGTAAGTACTTACCAAAAAGCCAATCAAGAGACGGCTGCAAGTGAGAGAACTCAAGGGAAGACTGAAGACTTGTTGTCACTTCGATGTTGAGAGCTTTGATTCGGTTTGTCCACTTCTGTGACATATGCACAACGTCTGCCTGCAGTTTCAATGCATCTAGCCGCAGTTTTGATTCTTTATCCACTCTTGACTTCTTGCGGGGGGGCTCAACAGGTTCCTCGCCCCCATCAGTCACAGCCAGTCTAGCTGTAGCTTTTGCTTTGGCTTTTGGTTTGGCTTTTGGCTTCGCTTTTGGTCGTGCCGCAAGACCAGGTGCTTCATCGTCTCCTGGAAGAAGTGGAAGTAAGAAACCCCAAAAATTAGAAGTGGTGGACTACCATGGGCATGTTACATGTCAAATTCAACAAAATCATGTTCTGAAGTTTGGACTCGGCCCTGGCCTAGTTGCAGTTGTAGCATACCCATCCCAACTTCCACATCAAATCTAGAGCGCATCAAGCCTAAGGCCCGGAGAGACTGCTAGGGTGAAGCAAGAAATGCTACATACAATTCATAACTAGTTCACATACCAATGCGTAATTGAGAGAAATATTAAATACCTTTCACAACTAGTTCACATATCAATGCACAATTGAGAATCTGACGATCTCTGGCATCATTGATCGCTTCTTGGTCTTCTGCTTGGAACTGATTCTTCTCGCTGATGGATCTCTTGTTTGAAACACGAACCCCTGAGTTGTCGGAAGTTGTTGCCAATTTCGCAACTGTCAATTCACCAAATTCGTCCTTTCTCTTTTTGATCTTTGGGTCTCTCACCGCTTTGTCCCACTCCTCCTCTGCCTCCTCATGTGTCCATCCGTACCATTTCTTTCCTTTTGCGAGAAACCTGAATCGATCTAGAAAAACAGCATGAAACATCAACACGACAATGGTGCGCAAAATATCTAATGCTTGTCAAACCATATAAAATGACTTTCCCGCCTATTCTTTGTCAAGAATGGTCGTGCTGCATCTCTGGTGTCATAGTTGTCCACCTCAACCTGTTGGACTGCTAGACATTCTGTGTGATGATTCATACTTTAAGCGTAAAAATGTGCTTCAACAACAACAAGAAGAAGGAGAAGAAACCAGTTGTTTGTTTCACCAAACCAAAAAACAAGCCTTGTGAACGGTTTGCATTTGTCTTGCACATCCACGTCCTCCGTGTTCTCGATTCGCTAGGATCAGTTCTTTCTTCTCCTGTGCAGTTTTTTCACTCCACTCTGGATCGTTTTCCCTCAACCAACGAAGAGCGCTGTTGCACTTTGAACACTTCCATTGCTTTCCATACTTGTAGACGCCCTTCCCCGGTTCGTGACTTTCACCGCAATCCATGCACCTCATTGAATTCTCACTGCAAGTTTTATTTTGTTTTAATTCAAACACCAAACTTTGAAATGTAAGAATACTGATTGATTGATGTATTTCTACTGATTTGAGGCAAAGGCACAAGACATGTATCTTGCAAACGTCCGCCGGCGGCGCTGCATCAACTTCCATTGGTCGCAGGTTTTTGCCCTACAAAAACACTGAAAAATCCTTGACGGCACCGGTGTCATATGTTGAATGCTGAGCATGCAATGAAAACATCCCTCAGTGCTAGATGAATCTCAACGCATAATCGACAAAGCTGAAACTCGGTTGCTATTGATTTTCCTTTTGGCAAAGCGGAAATCCTGTGCACCTGCATCCTCCAAGGGAATGGTGAAAAGTTAAAAGCTGATCCCTACAACATGGCAGTCACTGAGTGAGCGATGTAAACAACAGCACAAAAGCCACACATGTGCCTACATTGGCACCGTGCATCGAATTGCCTGCCATAAAGCATTGGAATGAATGCGCTTGGTGGTGCACAACAACCTGAGTTGTTTTCATGATTTCAGCCGCTTCCTTGCTGACGGGGACACTGTGCATCAACAAGGCTTCGATTCCTGACAAATACCTGGCCGGTTTGACCAACCAGACATGGCTACACCCGGTTGTCAGCGTGAACATAACGTCATACGCTTTCTTGCCACGCTGTAGTGGGTTTTGATTCAAATCAAAAGCACCACCCTCCGGGAACTTGGACAAGTAGAGATCTAGGCCTCAATGATGAGGGTCAGAAAGTAAACCATGTGGTGGAAACCCCAAGAGTGTCAACATTGCAAATTGCAAATATAAAATCTAAGCTGGAAACGGTCTTTGTAAGATTTCTGCACTTCATCTGTATGGTCAGTGATAGCCAGCATGTTGTGGAAAGTCTGCATGCCAATGGAATCCATCTTGATAGATGTCGCTGCACAAAACTCCTCAAGGCTCCAATTGGTCCTTACACATCCAATGATCACAACGTTTGTATATCATCACAACACACTAAAATCTACACACATGTGATATGTAATGTCAATGGGTGAAAGCTGCATCAACTTCTTTATGACTGACAAGAAGCTTGAAGTTCTTTCGCGCCAGCAACAAATACTTTCTCTGTCGCTGAATAGGGAATCCGCATTGCGTTGGATCTACTGTCGCTAATCCAAGAATCTGGAAGATCCGACCTGTCGCACAAGAATGTTCGTTTCTGGGGCCCCAGTGTATGAAGGAACCTGATGGGCTGTGTCACAAATATGCAGCCGCGTAAGGCACCTAGTAAGTCAGCCAGTTTCTCATGCGGAAAAGGCAACACGTTCTCATGCAACAACGCGTCCGGCGGATCATCTAGCATGAGCTTGCACCTGGGTCTGACATCAAAGCAAAAAAACCAATGAATTTAAATAAAGAGCGGCTTCATATCACAACATAAAGATGTTTTTTTGTGAATCACAAACAACAACAGCGTTTGCGCTATGCATAAGAGTCAAGAAGCATTGTGAGGAAAACTGGCACAGAGCGTCCCTCAACTCCAAGTCTTGATCCCCATAACGTCCAATCCTTGAATCAGGCGACTGAGTCATATGATTGACATCTTGAGTCATATGCACAAGAAACTGATACATGTTTGTTGGCATCTTTGAATCATATGCACAAATCAGCAAAGCATCAATGCATGGAGAACCCATTAGCCCAAGTCGAAGGTGTGAGTCATTTTTCTTCGGAGGCACTCCACGGCGACAGTCTTTTTTGTGAACATAGCAACTTAGATGCGCAGGACAGGTGATAAGTGAACAAGACCATCAAACAATCAATGCGCCTGTCCTTGCCCATGTGATGATGTGTTGTACTAATTCATCAAGGTCGCTAGCACTCGGTGTTCAATTTCAGATTCGGATCCAGAATGATTGGAATCAATTCATCCATAGTTTTCCTGAGCATGTCCCCAAGGTATATGTTGACTACACAGACCTGAAGGAACTTACATATATATATATATATATATATTTATTTATATTTTTATATATATATATATATTTATATTTATATATATATATATACAATTACATATATACATATACTTGAGATGGGGGGGACACAACAGGTAGGCAGGTAGGCAACGAAAGGAGGAAGCTCAAGGGGGGTGCTTTTGCCTGGTACGCCAATTTCTAGATAAATAAATAAATAAATATATATATATATATATGTATATGAGAAAACAATGAGATATACATATATGTGTTTGAAGACATCTGTAAATATGTTTTTGCAACTAATATATAAATACATGCATTAACATATAAATATAAATATATTTATATATATATATATTGTTGAAACCAACAGATGTATAACAATCCAATCAATATTTAAAGAACACATGTAAGTACAATATCATGGTAGATGATGATCATTATGATGATGATGATGATGATGATGATGATGAATGGCTGATAATGATGATGATAATGATTCTGATGATGACCGTGATTGATGATGATGATGATGATGATGGTGATGATGATGATGATGATAATGGTGATGATGATGATGATGATGATGACGATGAATTGAACGGTGGTGATGAATGATTGATTGATTGATTGATTGATTGATTGATTGATTGATTGATTGATTGATTGATTGATTGATTGATTGATTGATTGTGATGATGATGATGATGATGATGATGATGAAAATACGGTCTTTTGTCCAAACAATTGAATAAACATATATTAACAAAACCACAATGTAATATTCAAAGCATAACCGAATGTTGTCGTGTTTATCATGTGTATAATGTTAAAAATGTTAAAACACACTACAGGTAGGCAAAACAACTTCGTCAACATGTGATGTGACCGAAAACACTAAGTACAATTTAGAAATCACTAAGGTCGCCAAACATTTCAGATTTTGAGTACGAACCACATGTGTGCAATGGTTGCCAATGTGGAACCTTTTTTCAACGTATAGTTCGTACATAGTTCGTACATAGTTCGTACATGGAAAAAAAGTTCGTACATAGTTCGTACATTTCCTTTTTAAAGTTCGTACATTATGTACGAACTGATTTTCATGTACGAACTATGTACGAACTATGTACGAACTATTTGGTGCAAATCATGCCGATTTGGTTGACCAGCTACAAATCTGTTTCAGCCATAGTGTTTGGAAGTATTAGCAACTTGAACAAACATTTCGCTTTTTTAGCTGGTTCACTGTCAGTTTGTGATCGACTGTTTGATTTTGTTGTTATGTTTGCTTAGTTTTGATGTTTCTTTGGTTATGCTATCCAATCTGTGTGGAATGTTGTATTGTATTAGATTTATCTCTTCTCTATTCTTACTGTCTTATTTTCAATGAATCTCAGGTGGTTTGTGTCGGTGTTAAAAAACATATCTTGGATACATGAGCATGAATCATTCCATGCATAAGGTTATATTGTTTTGAGACTACGTGATGATTAACGCCTTGCTGAAAATAATTGTATATAAATTTATGTGTGTATGTGTATGTGTATGTGTGTGTATGTGTGTGTGTATGTGTATGTGTTTGTGTATCTGTGTATGTATGTATGTATGTATGTATGTATGTATGTATGTATGAAACTATTCACATATATTGAACGCATGTATGAATGTGTAAATATGATATGTGTAATTGTGCAGTTTTAACATCAAACATTGCATTGTTGGGGTTCGAGTTCTTCTGGTGAAAAAACAACGAACCAAAAACTATATCATCATCATCATCATCATCCTCAGTCATTCATCATCATCATCATCATCCGTCATTCATCATCATCATCATCATCATCAGTCATACATCATCATCGTCATCATCATCATCATCATCATCATCATCCGTCATTCATCATCGTCATCATAATCATCATCATCCCCAGTCATTCATCATCATCATCATCATCATCATCCTCAGTCATTCATCATCGTCATCATCATTGTCATCATACCCAGTCATTCATCATCATCATCATCATCATCACCATCATTCATTCATTCATTCATTCATTCATTCATTCATTCATTCATTCATTCATTCATTCATTCATCGTCATCATCACCATCACCATCATCATCATCATCATCATCATCATCATCATTATCATGGGGGGAACAACATTTTATGTATCTCGTTCGTCGTCCTGGATGATGTTTTCCCTTTAAGGTTGTCGTACATGAACTATGTTTTGAACCGTTGATCAAATTATGACAACTGCTTAAGTGTGAATCTAGGTTCGGCCTTCCAAGCACGAAGGTCATCGATCGCACTTCTGATTCAGCATCTTCATACATACGTACACAAGATTGCTTTGCGTGTTGCAGAGATTCAGCCGAGGATTCCTTCTCACACCCTTTGACAGCTATCAACGTCCAACCCTTGTGAGCATCGCCAATCTCCTTCTTTAACTTTCCGTCCTTCGAGAACAGAACATTGTCAACTTTTGTCGTTTTCCCTGCAGCTGCGACAACGTCTTTGGTGGATATCGACACCTGTCAGGGAAATTGAAAATTGACATAGATAGTCTTGTATAGCGTACTGCAAAAAAAAGGCTGCGAAAATGCTTGTGAAAAGATTGTCCGTAAACCATATGGTACAATATGGTACCTAACTGTTTGATGTCAGAAGTATTTTGTTGATTCTTTGCACACAATGGTGTTTGGGAAAAATCCAGACATATCAAAATATAGCCAAAACACATATATAATATATGAATGGGCATGTGAATCCCCGACCTCCATTGGCGTCAACTCGAATATGCGGTTGAATGTCTCTTTGGGCAAAACTTCCAGAATGTCACCGAAACAGCACGATGTAGGATCTTAGCTGAACACGAATTATGAAATGAATATCTGACACTAAAAACTCAAAAGTTTGTCATCATACATACGATTGAAATGATTTGTACAACCAAGGTCGAGACGTGTTGTCATAGCCACTTTGCGACATCCGGGCTTCACATCAGCAGAATAGCAAAAGTTCACTGTTGGCTTTGGGTCCAAATGATTGACCACTGATTCCACCGCACTTTCGGCGCATGTGCTTCCAGTAAATTCAGTGATCACATCTATATGATCATAGTGACACTTTCCACCATTCTGATATGAGAATTCACAGACACGCTTTGCCCACCTGAACGCTTCCAAAGAAGATAGTTTGATCTCAGGTGATGTTGTTTTCTCAGCCGGCTTCCCACGATTCACACGTGCTCTGTTTGCGCGACCTCCACCTTTCCGGCCTTTTCCACCTCCCTTCACCTTGCGCCTCTTTGCGGGCGGAGCTGGTGTTGCCAACGGGGTTGAAGTGCTTGAAGAACTACTCGAGGAGGATAAGCTGGATGGTGTGTCTGGTGATCCAGGTGGAACATATGTTGATGGTGGTCCATTGTTTTCCCGCGGCACAATGAACGACATCTCATCATCATCATCTGAATCATCAGACATGGCTTGATTTCCAAATATCAAACCACTGCTTGGAAACCTTGAGAACCAAACATTCCTGCAGAGAAAATCAACAAATATGAGATCGTACTGACGGTCACACTGGGTTCTGCTAATCCCTTGTGGACAGACCCTTCCAATAGAACTACGAACTGATTCAGAAACTGATGTGCTCTCAGAGAATGGATTCAAGGTGAATTTGATGTAGATGGACAGCGATGAAACTTGCAACATAAAATCTTCAAATCTCGGACATAATACTGGATACGCACAGAACTTGCTTTTGGACGCAAGCAGCCAGAACAAACTCTGGTGTCAGATGACCAGCTGTTTCAGCTCATCGTAATACCAATCAAGCACCTGGGCGAGTGAATGAAAATTATCCATGGGTCGACCTCAACCAAATCACCAAAAAAGGTAAATCCACCTCCAAAACGTTAAGATCCTACTTAAACAGACACCAGAGAACCGCATCTTCAGCTGTCCTTTTCCTGGAGTACGCCTGCCACTTTCCCCAGAATCTCAATCTAGGCTCCAATCCTGAGTTGGAATAGCCAGGTGAGCGCAAGAACCACAAACGATGAGATATTACACTACAAGACAAAAATAATTATATGTAATTCTAATGATGTTGTAAATAATAGTACATTTAAATTTAAAGCCACCCATATTGCATACTCTGCACAAAATGCTCATTGCACAGCTACGGTTCGATCACAGGATTCCCGAACCTGATCACGAGGGCTCTTTGAGGACCAAAGGGGGTCGGTCATAACCTTGAAGAGAATGGGCAACAAGAGGTCACATATATGTCGGTGTCCATCGGAATTCACATGTGGAGTAAACACCGGTGCTGCTGGCGCGTGCGACGATGAGGCAGGTTCTGAACTTGGGTTGGCTGCGCCAGCCCTCTCATGAACATCTTGAAGTGGAGCATCACCAGGTCCACTGTCACAAGGAGCAGTCCTTACCCATGCGTGCGTATTGCTTTCAAGTCACCAACAAGTTTAGACAACAGCGAACTGATGCCTTGGAAAAACATGTTTGACTTGGGTGCTTGATGGTGATTTGACAGTGACTGGCCATAGTTAACATGGTGGAAAAAATGTATAGTGTATATTGTATATGCTAAGGATCGCTTGAGAAGTGCAGGTGTCAATCTCAGTGGCGCCAGAATTGCCCAAACCTGTCCATTCAGTTTCCGACTCAGAATCCTGATGCACCCAAGACAAAGGTACCTCTAGAGGTTCGACGATGCCCTGGGGTTCATCTGCCGCGATCCTGAATATGAAAGCGGGTGTGCTGAGATGTTATATAATCTGCATCTGGACAAACACACAAAAAATACCAAACAACTCAGAACAATTGCTATTTGCCAAAACACCAAACATTACTAAAAAAAAGTTCTGACGAGTTTCTCACCGGGTGAATCCGAATCAGACAATTCAACAACTTCAGGACACTTCACAATTTCTGCATGGTTTGTACTAACACTGTCTGGGAGCGCTTTGGGTCGTGCTTTAGCTTTCGCATTTGGTCTTTGTCTGGTAGGTGGGCGGTTCACCCTCTTGCGCTTCTCAAACATTTGTGGATCATCACGTGGATCACTGGTAGAATCACCTGTCAAAGGACCAGTCCATTTGATTCCCATAAGAACCATTCAAAGAAGCAGATCTGATCCACCTATCACCAATCCCAAATTTTAACAAGATGTGGATGGAAACAACATGAACTTCAACACATGGAGAAAACCGGGCTGGAAAACATGTTTGCTTTGGATATACGCAAACAACAAAGACCCCATACCGGCCTTGGAAGAATTTGCACAATGCAAGGTATCCCTTCTTGTTCATATTTTTGGGAACTTGTTGAACATGTTCCAAGCGCATACCCGCTGAAAGGGCTTGATAGTATGCCAAGCAAGGCGCAGAGTGATGGAATTGATCCTGCTGTTCGTAGTCCAGCGCTTGACCATATCCTTACAATCAATGCTTAGATTCCCATCATGATTCAATTGCAAGGAGTTCTGTGGGTACATTGAAACTCTGCACGTGCGATACGATAACTTGGTTTAACCAAGTCGTGCATCATCCAAAATCCAAAACGTTCCCAACATATTTTATTCCCCCCAAAAAAAGTACATATGGCTCAAAGGAAAGGTTCGGTCCATCAAAATTGACAAGTAGTGTGAACTCATGTTGCAGGAATTGAACTTCTTGTCAAGAACTGACGCACCACGTGTTGATGCCAAAGCCTCCCACCCTTGTCTGGTCAGTTTACGCCGCAATGACCACAGGCTTTGATCAGAAGTGTTGCAGGGTTCCTTCACCGGTGATGGGTTTGCCAAACAAGTCTTGAATACCAAGGATGACGAATGCAACACCAATTGCCCAGAGGGGTTGTAAGTTGCAATTTGATGTTTCACCATCCAGTCAGCGGCTGACTTTGACCTCCCACGAATTGCCAGAGGTCTTCCACATTGTGCTCCGCAATGGCCAAGGTCACAAATTGACTTCCTGAGAACATGTAGAAGAAAGACCAAGCACATAAATTGTAGGACATCAGGTTTTAGTCTGCATCGTCTTGTAAAAAATGGCCCATGTCTACCACTTTACAAACACAGTACCCAGCCCAGATTTGGTCAAACCAAACCGATCTGATGACATGTGCTTGCCTATCAGCAGCCTGCAAAGCCCCACCCGCAGAACGAACCTAAAGTTAAAAATGGGAACCTCACAGGAAACTTTGCAACAACGTGGGATGGTGGGAGAACAAACACGGTCGCGTTTTTTCTTGAAACAGATTAGGCCCACTTGAACCAAAAAATTGCAAACATGTTTATTCACAACGTCTATCCATGGAGCCCTAGTAACGTTGAAGCACCAAAACAACTAACAGGTTTGCACAAACCAAACAAATAATTCATCATGAGTGTCACAAAGTTCAGATCGCAGTCATCATCTTCAGTTTGCTCTTGAGCAGCGATGTCTTCAATGGCACTTGTGTCGAAGGCAACCTCGTGGTGTACTTGGTGGAATTCGTACATATGGTCCACCCTGTCCTCATCAAAGATAGATTCAACACTCCATGGCTGAACATTGGATGAGGAAAAGGACACATTGAAATCTGGCTGCACCATCACAGCGCGAACACCCTCCTCACTGTTGTCTTCAGCTGACTTGGGCACCGAAAAAATACCCAAAGTAGCGCAAAGCAGTGCCCCATGCCACACATCCAAAGACCAGTTTGTCAATCTTTGCATGTACTTTTTGTGCCCTGGGCGAAAGCCCAGCAGTTGGAAACAAACAAAATCTGTATGTGATGCCTTTGATTGCTGTGGTCCTGCCAAGGGGATTGCATAGTAATGACCCTTCTTGGCAATGGTCATCAAGTGGGCCAATCGATCAAGGAAACTTCGGTTGGATTCCTCGTTTCGTTCGCAGCCACCCCTAGTGCTTGGATCCGCCAGAAGGATATTTGTTTGTTCCTCCGTCCTGTCAGCGAACATAACGTCCAGATTCATCCCAGTGGTGTAAGATTGCAACTCTTTCATAGACGACCATGACTCCGGAACCAGTTTTGAAAATTCAGTCAAGTATTGAGATAGGTGCTTTCGAAAAGAATCACAATGCAAATCATCGTTGAGAGCCCTCCGCAAATTGGCCGACATCAAAGCCACAGTGATCGCGCGCGCCGCTGAAACTCGTACCTGAAAGAAAATTACTTGACTCATTTGACTGGACCCATCCCATCTTTGGTAGACAATGCTAGCAGAATAGCATCAACAATTGCACATTGTTTCAATGTTTCTCTCTAAGATCTCAGATTCTATCCGTCATGCATTCATTTCACATGTTTACCAGCATGATCATGAAGTTCAAAACAAAACAAACAATCAAACTCAAATAGAAACAAGTGGCATGCACCAGATGATGTTTTGCTTCCAGCCGCTGCATAACCAAAAGTGATGCCGAGTATGATACCAGCTCACGGAATAGGGCAGTGTTCATGTGAGAATCCAGACCGCGTCCCCATCGAAATAAGCCCTGAGAATATTCCGCGCATGCCAAGAATTTGTTTCCAACATCTCCAATGTTTTTCAGTTTCCCTGACTGAAAGTTTGAGATCAACGTAGACGCATGCCTTCTGCTTTCCAGGACTGCATTGTGCTCATGCTCTGAAGGACAAACCAGAAAGCCGAGAAGCTTCACCAGGTTCCATGGAACTTCTTGAAGAAAAGAAGTCAATTGTAAGAAACGACCCTCCAGCAAATGTTTGGCCGTCACAAATCCAAGACCGATCTTTTCCGCCGCAGAAACATTGCCGTTTTTTTGTAACAACTGCATTTTTTCAGAAGCAAACTTGTCTCTGGCTATAGATAGCCCCCGCAATTTGTTGACAAAGCCAGAAGCAGCGCCGCAAGATAAGTCAATGAGACGACGCCCATTCCACGGACATGGTTTTCCAGTGGTCTTCTTCAATTCATCTCGAGATTCCTTTGTAGGATGGCAAGGACATGAATGGAGCCATCCAACCACCTCATGTCCCCAACGACAGAGCAGCAACATAGCCTGCGCTAAAGCCCAGAATGTTGCTGATGCGGCAGGGTCAGCGTACAAAAGTTGTAAAGCCTCCACATCCATGTCAGTAAATTGAGCTTCATCTTGACCATCATGATCCATGTCCCGACCCCTTGCATCCCTCACGCTTGCAGGATCCAACAACAAAAGGAGTTTCTCCCTTTCGCATACCCATTGTAAAACTTCGAAGCGATACTGCCAGCGGTGGTGCAGAAACACAGGACACGTAGACATCATGATTTTCGACAGAGTTTGCTTGGCTGATTGGGGCATGTTGCTATCCCAGATTCTGTACTTGCAAAACCTCTCAACATTATCCCGCTTGCAAAAATACTTGCTGAAAGCCCCAAGTTGGCGCTCAAAGTCCGGCCCCAAATCTGGCCAACAACCTACCAATTCTTGCATCACGTGGTGCATGCCATGATCAAGATCATGGATTGGAAGCGTGTCGTTAAAGGCCCGTCGGTCCAAACAGTTGACACCATTGGGGCAGTCTTGTTCTGTAACCAATGAGAGTTTGGACTCCACACCCATGTCGTTCAAGAATGAACGGGTTCTGCTCTTGGCCAATTCAACATTCCCAGTTTCGAGATGTAGCATTCTAAGCAGGGCACGGTACTTGAACGCAGTGTTGGTTGCACGACGACCCAATACTTGTATGGGCATCAACCGTGTCTTGATCACAATGTCTTGGAATGTGGTGCGCCAACGTGCAGAAAAGACATTGGAAAGGTCCACATGGTCACATTCTGCAACAAGGTAGTCCCTGGAGAATTGGGGGCTTGAGTCAACCCGAATGTGAATGCACCAGCACGAGTTGAAGTCATACAAGTGCTGTCTTGACCACCTCATAGTTGTCTTGGAAGTTACGGCTAGGAGGTAGAACTTTTAAAAACTAAATCGCATTGCGCAGGCATGCGCATGTGCAGTGCATACATTATAGGAACATGTCAATTTGATATGATCAGAACCAAAACTCAAAACTTTCTTGAGTCTTCAAGGATCGGGTGCGAAAGAAAAAACAAAATTGATACCAAAATCATCAAGAGACAGCATAGTGCAAAAATCCAGCCGGACACGGAACTTGTATAGTGTCGACTTCTGAGGCATTAGAAGATCCTGGTGTGTGTGTTTGAACAAACAAAAGCGGTTGGCTGTTGAATCTAGAGCATGTAAAGAAAAGGTTGACCCAAGATAGAAAGACTTACACATAACACAACAATCCCTGTATATGTTTCGGAGGTCCGTTTTGTGAAAACTTAATTTCACAATGTTTGACCGACCCATTGGACCAGCCATCAATCAGAGGTTCCTTGGCGCAAGCCCTGTCCTGCCCCTGAAGATGTTCAGAAAGCTCTGGCGTGAGAGCTAACCCCATCGCCCTGATCAGGTTCGCCAATTCCATTTAGAAATAAAAACACATTGCAACATTGAGTAGGAAATGTGATCTGAGGTGGATTTTAAAAAAATATGTACACGTTACACATCAGGGAAAATCCCACATACATGTTACGTGTGGAAAAATATGCACACTACCTACCGACTACAGATAAAATATAACATGTCAGTTGGCCAAAGCGTTGAATCATTGCACCGAGAAACTGTTTCACAGAGATCTGCATAACATCCCCATCGTGCAAAGGCCGTAGATTGTCCGCAAACAATACACAATCCAGCATGAAGGAATCAGCATACTGCCAACCACCACTGCTTCGAGGCACACGACCGCACGGCAGACTTAAACAGTCCCTTACCGATTGCACAAGGGCTGCGCCTTCTGTGCGGTGGTTGGGGTCAATCAATTCCAGTAAAGAGTCCAAAAGTTTTTGAACTGCACTCGGATTTTTGGTTAGTGAACCATCTTGGATTGCACTAAACCCTGGACCAGTGACATACTTGGCTTGGTGGCCATCACCAATAGGAAGTTGCCGAGCCCGAGACACCCTTTTGGCAAAAGTGGTTGTCTTTGCCGATAAGCGAACATCGTTCCATGGAATTTCCTCTCCAAACCTCACCTCAAGATCCCTGAGTGTCTCTCTGTCTTTCCCGATCTGCAGAGTGTCCTGATATGAGGCGATATGGAAACCAAAAATGTTTTGACAGCATAGAGCAGAAATAACAGAAGTAGCAAAAAATTGAAACCCAGTGATGACATCACACACACATATCGCACAAGTGTTTCCAACCAAAATTTTGGAAGTGCATGGAACATGGAGAAGAGGTTGGATATGTTATCAATTTATCAACCTATACCTATACCTATACAATACTTTTTACTTGGTAAGATCAACACAATTCACAGATTCCTGACTGGTAATAAAAAATGATTTGCAAATGTGTGCGTCATCAACAATAAGGATAAGGATCGTAGTGGCTTCTCAATTCCACTGCATCCTGGAACGGGATTCGCGACATTTGCTTCCGACCTCTAAGATTAGATTTGCACTTCAGCGGTGTGTGTAGGCACCCAGTGAACAAAGTTGCGTGCTGTTCTTCATTTCCATTTCCACAGCGGATGATGTTCAGCTCAACAATCGACCTTACCACTGGCTTCTCCGGTTTCCCCTATAGCCTCAGCCTGAGTAAAGCCTTGATGACACGGCCCTTTGCGAACGAGTCCCTAATTTCGCAAAGGAAAGAAACACCACTTGATCAATGAGCTTCAAGTTTCAAAACTAAAGTTTTGGCAAAGAAACATTTCTTCCCTGATGAAGCACCAAACCAGAGTTGAAGCAAGCCTGCGGTTGCTCCATTCCCGAGAGTGACTGCCACATAGAGTTGAATGTGAAGACGCTGAACTGGATCTTGCTACCAACGACTGCTGTTCAGCCAAGTTCGTACGATCATGCAACGGAACACGAGGAAACTCCATAGCGCTAAATCGCTAAATTCAGAGAAGATAATGTAATGAAACGAAACGTTGAAAGGTTCATGTTGATTATTTTTTGATGCCAAAGCAAAAGTCCAATAAATTTCTGGGTTTATCTATCATCATCCCAAGTGGTTTGATTGAATGGGCAGCAAATTTGATTAAATGGCTGTTTCATCTACGTGGTAATTGCCCTCTGGGTCACACACCTCTTCTCCCAAGAGGGGCCCAGGAGGGTCTTGTCACAGATTCGAGCAAGGAAGGAATGGCGAACGCATCATCACCGTAGCCTGTAGCCAACATCACCATCGTCCTCCATCATCATCATCATCAACATCATCATCATCATCATCATCATCATCATCACAATCACAATTTACTTTAAACTTTTAAACACACCATAGACATAGAACGCCACAAAACTAACACCACAATAGCTGCACCCACCACTTGAAAAAAAGGTAGATCAAGGCCGAACAACTCAAGATTTGTTTGATTTATTGTTCCCCAAGGTCATAGTTTAATGATTTTCTGTGTGATTGGCAGATCATTGTAAATAATTGCTAAATTTGTTCTATATCCTGTTTGCAAGGATAAAAAGTGGTGAAAATCATTTTTCAATCTGGGGCATTACCCCGTCATACGTGGATGGAATTAGTAATAGAAACCCGTAAAACTAGTTAATGATAATGGATGGTTTATTATGATCAAAAGGACTACTATTGAGTGATTGTGGGGTAACCTTCATTTTTTGAAACCACTATGTACAACATCCACAACGGTTGGTGGGTTATTTTGGAACATATTCAGCAACTGGATAATCCTCCCCCGCTACCCAACAATCAACACCTTGATTCGCCATTGTTCGATTCACCATGGGAACAAGCATGTAGAATCTAGAATGGGCATTGTGACAAATACCTGGCTATGGGTCAATATTAACCAATAATGGCTCATAATCACCAAGCAATAATTGGGAAAAAATGGTTATTAGTGGGGGAACCGGGGATACAGTGTTTTGACCCATAGCCACATAGCAACTAGAAAACATGACAGGCTCCATGAGCGACAACGGTAGAACAGCTCGGTTGACTGAGGGGGTTGCCACGAGCAACGTTCAAACGTAGCCAAGAGGAGCCAAAACAAACATAGGATGAGGTGAGACATATCAAGGGCAGCTCAGATATAAACTATTACCACAAGTTGTAAAAGGTACATGAACAACATTGGAAATTCACAGCAAGTCAAGTCCTTTCATAAACACAAACTGGCAAGGTGAAGCGGCCGATCATTAGCAAAGTTGTTTCATACCTAGGAGAACTACTCCATATCATGAACCATCACATGGTGAGGAGGGTGTTCTCCTGCTATGATATGGGCGGTATTTACCAGCCATGGTCAAACATAAGTCTTGTGAGGAGGGTAAACCGACGTGGCGCTGCAGCTTGACCACCCAACTGGCCATTCGTGGTGATACCCATATTGTGAACACTTCAGTTGATCAAACACCAATGCCCTGATGGAGACAAGACCCACCTGCTCACCCCCAAGCTGCAGAACAGGATGTCACACAGGATCGACACCCCACCTTCATCTCGCAGAGTTCTGAGTCGAGATTGCACTCAAACAAGCCATTCAGGATCATCACTGCCCCATTCTCCACAAACTCCTGGGAGGATTTCGCAGTTCTCAGCAAAGAAAATGTGAAGCACAAAAAGCTGGTACTTCTGTTGATTTGCTTTCAGTGATCCACATTTTGCGAATCATCTTTTGTTGTTCAGCGGTGAATCACCCAGATAGTGTCGAAACATCTGGGGTCCCAAGCACTCATGGGTGTTTCTCAAAATAGGGGACCAAAAATGGTTTCGGTTTACAAGTAAAAATTGTTAATAATGGATGATTGGAGGGATACCTTTTGTGAGAAACACCCACGAGGGAACAGTTGTGAGAATGGTTCAGACCCCCAGGCCTGATTGGGGAAGCAACAAGCAAGCATGCAAATCCCAGCTTCACCCTAGAAGTTTGGCCACTACTAGATCGAATTGGCAATCCTATGAGTCAATATCCGTGGCTGTTTGCATCCCAAGCATAGACGGAAGAGGAACTGGTCTGTTGGGATGTTGGGTATAGGACCCTAGTGATATTTGGTTGAGAGATATGACTTTTGCAACACATGCCCACCAATTGTTCACCATTACTAAGCATCGTGAAGTGTCAGGAACCATGGCTTTCCATCGTTTTTGGTGTATGCGGAAAGGACCCACACCCATTTCCCCAACTCCGAGTATTGATATCAACTATCGACTATCGATATCAACCATGATCAAGCACTATGGTCCACTTACATTTTGCGCTGCCATGCATCACTTGCCACTCTTACTAGTACTGTGTTCAGCCGTACCATTATAGAATCACATCACCAATCATATCGTCAACATTCCTTTTTACACTATCATATCACCAAACCATACCACCAATTGTAGCTCAAAATTGCCCATAGACACTAACCATTGATGGCTGGTGATGGTTCATTAATAGTTATTGTTTTTGTAACCAAAGAGGCACCCCTCGCTTCCTGCCTCTGGCGCATAGTTGGTCATGCGAATAAGGTCGTGCAACCGATAGGTATTCGCACCCCTGGCATGATCCCAGCCGTCTATCGCAAGAGGCGGGCAAGACTGGTTTCGACTCTTACAAAAGTGTTTGATAGCCATTAATGGTTTCATCGTTCTTATCATGGCTTTAGCAATAGTAGCCATTTACAGGGTTCATCGCAATCGTTGGATATCGATATGTGAGCGGCTGCTTTTATTCGTACAAAATCCTTTTGCGGTACTTTGAAGGGCGGACCCGGCCTCGTTCAGTTTAGAAGCAATTAAGACTGGATAACGTCGTTTTAGGGTATCTCGTTCAACTATACATCAAATAGACAAGTAATTGACATCAAATTATACATCAAACAGATCTCGTTCGAATGGGCGGACCCATCTCGTTCACCAGCTGACTATGGATGCGAAGAAAAAAATAGAGCAAGCCCCTTACTTGGAATGAATTGCGCAAATAAAAGTGGTTGCTCATGTGAAAAAAAGGAAAGTATAGGGCAAAGCTTCGACTCACAGCCATTTTAGAAATGCTGGTTTGGCCCAAATGGATCCAAATGGCTGGTTGCTGATAAACATGAGGTCTTGCAGTGTAGTTATAATTGTTTGCAATGAAATTTTGAATGCCAGTGAACGGATCGTTACCTTAGCTATGGTCATAGAAACGAACAGGGTTTTGTCTGCTGGTTGAGGTAGCCAGGCAGACATGCAATGCCGCAACCCATTTCCGTGCTGGACTGGCTCTGCAGCTAGAAAAACAAGGTGGGCCCCCCTAGTGATAAGTTGATTAATAAGCCATGTAACTATAGTTGTAACCACCATAACTGGTAGTTACCCTAGTTATAACCCAAGTTAGCCAACTAAGGGGGCCCACCTTGAACCCTTTTCCAGTTCCTGCTGGGAACACTGCCCCTCTACGAAGACCCCTGCAGAAATGCAAGGAGGAGAATGAGGTCCCCAGGTATCCACAAGGTGCTTGGTTGCAGCTGCACCACTGCCTTTCGTGCTTCCAAAATGGTAGCACTCCCCGAGTTGATGGTGTCCGATGGTGTCCCTACTTCAATCATAATACTGAGGTAGCTTTGTGAGTGCATCACTTGGTGAAGCCATATTGTAAACGTGTACTAGTGACTGGTATAAAAATTACGGTATATGTCTACTACCGGCAGTATAGAATTACAGTCTGTATCCACACCAACCGAGCGATTTGGGAATTTTGAGCCATGCACATGTCACAAATGGACTCTAGTAGGGCCAATTCATCAAAAATTCAGGAGACTCTCACGCAAGAAGCACACAATTAAAGTGTTGTTGTTTTGGCTCGTGTGAGTTTTGGATTTGGATCCCCGGCACTTGCTACAGTGCCAACTTCGATGGTCTTGGGAAACCAAAGCTCCAAGAAGATTGTTTCTTAAATAGCGAAAGCAAACGTTTAGTTTTTGGATGTTTTAGGGTATCATTCTTTCTTGCATCAAAAACTAGGCCAACAAAGTTGGCCAAACAATGCATGTTTTGCTAGTGAAAGCTAGGCTCTGTGAATACCCGACGATGTTTGAATCCACGTTCGATGACCCAGGAGTGGGTCAGGTTAGCCTCAGCCCCCCGCGGCACAATCCACCTGTGTGGGTAGGGAATGGATTCCTTTTCATCCGCAGTGGAGACATCCAAACCAAACCTCAGCGCAGTCCCGTGCTGGTGGTGCTTCCCAGCAACAGGACATTGGTTCCCGGCCATTGCAGGCACCAGCTCCAAGCAGCAACTGATACCAGCTTCTTGTGGCTGTTTGTTGGTTAAACACTGGAAGCTCTTAGAAACCTCAGCAGCAACACTGTGATCCAAGTCGCTTATGGTAGTGCACATAGGACTTGAACCACAACTCCACCTTCTCGAAATCCAAGTAATGTGTCTGGTGGCCAGGATCCAATGCAATCAGGAGGATAGATAGGACGAAGAAGGATGTTTGTACTTGTATATGTCCATCTATCTATCGAAATCAATCTATCTTCCCTATCTTATCCAGCTTTTCTTAATTTTTGTGTATATGTTCTATCCCATTCATCCTATCATTTCTATTTGTCTTTCTTTCCAATCTATCTATCTATCTATCTATCTATCTATCTATCTATCTATTTATCTGTCTATCTTATCTTATCTTATCTTATCTTATCTATCTTATCTTATCTTATCTGTTCTTATCTTATTTTATCTTACCTTATCTTATCTGTTCTTATCTTATGTTATCGTATATTATCTTATCTTATCCTATCTATCTATCTATCTATCGATCTATCTATCTATCTATCTATCTATCTATCTATCTATCTATCTATCTATCTATCTATCTATCTATCTATCTCTCTAGCCTATCTATCTATCTATCTATCTATCTGTCTATCTATCTATCAAATTCCATCAATCTATGTATCCATCCATGTACGTAACTAAAAATGTGTTGCATATCTTACATTAAAGGCATTCTGTTAAACGCAACATGTAACTTCATGAGGCATCGTAGACCCGACTTTGGAATTGTTCAGAAACCATTTTCAAACCATCCCAACCATGGTTAGATAAATGTATCTGGACAAATGGTGATAGTGAATCATGATGGTTACATAACCATACCTGGAAGGTTATCATGGTTAGATAATGTATCATAATTTTCATAAATGATGTGCCCTTGCGTGCCTCCAGCATCAGTACTTTACGCCTCTGTTCGCGTCAATCGACGAAACAATGAGCAGAATGGCCTATTGGACCATATGGATCTGTCCATAAGCACTGTCCGAAATCCTTGCATGTTGTCCCTGTTCGAAAGACGCAACCATTGGGATGGTTAGGTGATGTCGATGTACCGCCATGGCCAGTCCCACGGTTAAATCACTTGCTTCTTGCCCATGCCTCTGCGTCAGCAATGTCACAACAAAAAGCCCGTCAGTTGAATCTCACCAAAGCCATGATCTCAGTTGATCCATGATCTTCTTGTACTACTTCGGAAATCTCATCTCTGTAGTATATTGCATATTTTCGCAAAGCAATACATCGTTTTGTTGGATGTGTGTATATATACACATATGTGTAGATATGATTATATATCATTAAGATGTCATCCAATCAATGTGATTTGTATACATACATGTGCAATCATATATTCATCCTAGTGTTCAAACAGTTATTGCAATCTTTAATATAACTATAATCCATTGCATCAATCGTCCTTCATACTTATCATGTATAGTCTTTTAGGAAGAAACCAACCTTTTGGGGGTTCCCTGTTTTGAGAAACCCTCATATCCAATAACGGTTCAACCATCTTCAACCACACCCTTGCTGACTGTTTGGACCTCCGTGGTGGGCCAGTTGGCATTTTCGGCCGGACACCACTGGCGGCGCATGCAGAAGCCATTCTGACACTCCTGGGCGATGGGCCCGGCAGTGCGTGGGGATGTGAAGCAACCCTTTTTGGCTCATCACCCTGGTTACATGTGGCTATGGGTCAATATTAACCAACCAATAATGGTGGTTTATAACCAACAAACTATAGGGAAAACAATGGTTAATGATAGGGGAACCAGGGGTACGGGGTTTTGACCCACTGCCACATGTAGCTATTTAGATCTATTCAGCCTATACATAGCAATGAACGGCCTTTGGATGCCTTTCTTCACGGTTTTCCACATATATCCACGGTTCCCAGCATCGTCTGGGAGGGACGCACTGCCAATGTTTCGGCGAAAAAACATACACAGCTGGTTGAATGTTCGTTGTTGATGGCCGCTACGATCATGTTGATCAGCTGGCTGTTGTTCTTACCTGTTACTGTTAGTGCGACAATTTGATGACCCATGATACGCCGTCCCCTTGGAATGCTACTGTCAGAAGTTGATAATATTATTGTGACCGGTTTTCTTCGGTCATGACCGGCCCATCCCCCTGTTTTTGTCAACTGACAAAGGTCCCAAAAACCTCATGTTGGAGGTGGCTGATTCAACCCGCAGGGGCTCCAAGATGTTCCAAGCCTAGTTGGGTCTTGCGTAAGTACTGCTGTTCCGAAGTTGGCAAAGCAAAAGTGGCTAGGAGAGAGAAGAAGCAATTTCACAATCAAATCAACCACTACTAATGAATCACTAAGCATTAACCTATTAGTGATCAACTAGTAGTGGTTGATTTAAGTAACCTAATGATCAATCACTAATTCGGATTAGCTGTGACTACTAATTCATCACTAATCATTAACCTAGTAGCGATCAATTAGTGATCAATAAGTGGTAATTAGCTAATCATTAACTACTTTCCTCAAAATTTAAGAGATGCAAGTATGCAAGGAGCACACCGTTTTGCAACGACCCCCGAGAAAGCTCTTGCCATAGGCAGGGATGATTTTTATCAAAATCGCAACGACTTAGTCACCTGGGAGTACTAATTAATCACTAATCATTGACCTAAAGTAATGGCTAAGTCGCAGCAACCACAGAACCACCAGCTGCCCAAGCACTGAGCTCCCTGGCCATCTTCTGAATCTTAGGGTCGCCCACGTTGCAATCCCGAGCCTCCTGGAGAGACTTCCCAAGGGAACGTGACGGCTATGTGCCAAGCCATGGTGGTACCCTGAGTCAACCAATGGTTTCCTATTGGGTATGCTTGGGCCGATTGGTTATGACTAATAAGGAAACCATTGGTTAGTGGTACCTATTGGTTTCCTACTCATTGGTTTCCAATCAACTAATGATCATTTTTTGCTGGGGCCCATTGGTTGCGGCTTGGCACACACGCAAGGCAATGGTTCTCAACACTTTTGTTGATGGCTCGGTTACCGTGGCTGGTTCTTTTGATTCCTACTTCGCTTCGCCATAGCAACCACAAAAACATGAATACATAACAGCTATACTCATGATGCCCAAGAACCGCGGCTGAGTTTCAAATCAAAGGGTGATCATCCAAATAGGGATCCCCAAGCCAGCTCAGCTGATCCGCAGCTAAATTCTTGATGGCATTGGTGTACAGCAAGAGCTGGATGCACCATGATAAAGCACACGGTTTCGGAGAAACAAATGTTGTTTAAATGAAAATACGGATGCAGCGAAACATAATATGTGCAGGGAGACTATTTAGCTTGAGGGATTGGACCCAGTCAAACGATTCTGGGCCAAAAGGTTGGGGGAACATCCGGAAAGTTGGACAATGCTTGTTGTTTGGATCTTCACTTTTGCGCATCGATGACCAGGAAGTTTGGATGCAATCTGCAACGGGTGAAGCTACTAGTATCACCAAGTAGCCCTGATCACCCAATGGTCCAATGGTCTTGTTTGGATTGAATCGATGGCTGCTGTGCATTCCATTTGTGGACACCTGTGATTGCTCTCAGATTGGTGACAACTGCCTTTACGATATCACAAAGGGTGCCCATTGTATCGTCCCCGTTGTTTACACCTCTGTACTACGGTTCTGGCTGATAACCCATGAAATCTACATTTGCAGTGCGTAGTCGTTCATCAAGTCATGTTGTTGATTTCAAATTAGGTTGCATTCTTATCCCTACACATTCAGCTATCTACAATCTTGAGTGTCCACCCACATGTACTCCATGTCATTCATTGTTTAGTGCCATTCCAATGGATGACTACTCTCGTCTACTTCTGAACGCTCAAGGTTCAGCCGTCTTTCCTTTTTTCACTTGTTCATCTATAACGGTATGGTTGGGGGTTCAGGGGAAATGTATATCAAGAAGCCAGGTTTGATCGATCACTAGCTATTTGCTGTAGAACTGTAGAACTGGGGTGGGGGGCATCTACTATGACAATTTGGATCGCTCATTTGTTGCTTGTCATTGGTGGTTGCTAATCGATGCCGTTGGTCATGAACAACGTCTGTTAGGCATCGCTAGCCACAATCAACCATCAATAGCCATCATTATAGACAATATGAGCCTTCATATCCACCGATAGTAGCTACTACTATCAACCGGTAATTCTCATTTACCTGGATTAATCAATTATCAACCATGATTGACCATGATTAACCATTATGAACCAGTATTGACCCCTAGTTCATATCATTAATCCGTTAATCCTTCAAAAAAATTGGATTGTCCCATCACCGCTAGAAACAACGGCAGGCCTTACACGGATGCGCAGGCGATTCGCAATACTCATCTTCCTGACACGCTGGCGGGGAGCACAACGGAGCGTGGATGAGCGCGGCTCACAGCCGTGATGACGGTGGAACACGAGCGATGACGAAGGCCATGAATTGGGATGAGTATGAGAGTTAGAGATTTACTTATTAGGATATGCAACAGTGCGTGGGGATGTGAAGCAACCCTTTTTGGCTCATCACCCTGGTTACATGGCTATGGGTCAAGCAGTTGAGGTACCAATAATTGGGGATAATAACCAGCAATAATAGGGAAAACAATGGTTAATGATTGGGGAACCAGGGGTACAGGGTTTTGACCCACTGCCAATTGGGATGAGTATGAGAGTTGGAGATTTACTTACTGCATTTGGATATCCAAGTTATACATTCTGTTCATATATGTATACACATTTAAACATATCTAAACATATTCAAACATATAGATACAAAGATATGTTGCATAATTGAACATGGATGTGTAACCATATGCATAAAATCCGAGGGGGTCTCATACTCAGGGGCTTGGTGAGTCATCAGTGTCATGGATAATTGTAGCTCACATCAGGAGTCCAGTAGCACTTTTTTCGTTATCCGTCAATAACCATGATCGATAATGATTACAGATCCACATCACCATCAAGAACTATAAACTATTCTGCTAAACCATCATTGACCGTCTTAGAACACTATGTCAAAAATCACCGCCATGTGTCACATACTGCAGCTGTCTGCTCGGCAAACGACTTGAGTCTTGAGAGCATCAAAGTGTCAAGTATTTTCGAACCACCCGCAAATGTGCTCTCGCAATGGATAAAACATGGATCACTCCAAACCACTTGGCATATACAAATGCAAATTTGGATTCACTGCGCTCCTAAATTTGGCGAAAACAGCTGCACACATTTGGGGCGACAAGTCATCAAGCTCAGCATGTCACGCCTGGGTTTGACCTCGCGTGATGAGAATTCTGGTGGGGATGAAGACCGCGCCGGACTCACCTGCGGCACATCTCGGTGCTCACGGAGTCCCCAACTAGTGGTTGGTGCCTGTGGTGTTTTGTTGTTGAGGGAAGCCAGCCATTCTGGTAGGTACGGTTACTCATCCTCAATCAAAGGGTGACGAAGTGATATGACCCGAGGCTGGCTCACACGTCAATACCATGGTGATTGACATCCTCGAGACACATGGATGTCGGTCAAGAGCCCTGTAACACTAGTTGTATCCCATGCGTGGCCAAACTAGTCTGGAGGAAACCTAGTGGTGCATGACAGGGTCCGAGCAAGATGGTCGGTGTAGGATCAAATTCTTCTGCTGAGGTATCGAACAACATCCGCAAACATTGGGCGTTCTCAAAATTGGGAACCCCTAAGAATTACAATGATCAATTTCTAAACATAATGACTATAAAGGAAGATATGGGGGTACCGGCATTTTCAAAAAACCACCCCACGTAGCTCAGCTTTCGAGTGATCCCCAAAAATTTGTTGTACCCACGAGCTGCAGGGATACCCTGTGGAGAAAAGGACAGTCCCGCAAAAAAAAAAAACTCCATGGGGCATCACATCATCTTACTACTTACTACTATTTGATACTGCACATGACGTGTATATCCACCAGAGATTCTCCCTAAGTGGCCGATAGTAGAGTCTATGATACTGATGTTGTGAAATGTTCCTAATAGAATCAAGAGGGCTCACAAATTGGGCGTCACACCAGTAGGATGCTGCAACTGAGTGATAAGCAAGGGTTATTCAACGGTCAACCAATGATATCACCAGTTGCTGCACGTCATACATTAACTAATAGCCATTACCGTCATTATAACTATCATTCACAACCATGGTCATGAATAACCATTATCATCAATCATTCACAGCTCAGGAACAAGTAAAGTTTGGGATAGTCACTAGTGATGATGGATCATTCTCATCATTTTTGGTTCATTATCAGTGATTACATACCATCATAACAATAATAACGAGAATCATCAACGGATCAACACTAATTAATAATCATCAACCCGACATAATATGGGTTCGGAATCAATTGATGATTATTGGCGGTTGATTGATTCTTATTATCATGATTTCTTCCCATCAGAATCACCAATGGATCCCCACCGACCAGGGATCATCCACCCCCCACAGCTCCACCGCTCCACAGCTCCGCAGCGCCCCGCGAAGCTGCGCAACGGCGTCGCGCCCCGCGCCGCGCAGCGCAACGGCGGTCGTCGCGCCTGGGTTGGTGATGCGATCGTAGGCGTCCCAGGAGATGCCCAGGTGCGACACTTGTGGCCTCGCGGCGTGTGAACCCAGGTGACCACCGGTATTAGTCACCGAGGTCAAGCAAGGATAAGGATAAGTAAGGATAATGAGCCAGGTCAATAACCCAGGTCAATAACCAAGGTTGATAACCAAGGTAAACTACAGTGGTTAAGAATGATAGTGATTCTGGTGAATGATAAGCATGGTGATTCAAAATAAGAGGTTACGGTAGTGATCCATTCATGGTCAACAGTGGTCCACTACTGGTGAACAGTGAATGGATAAGCAGTATTACCTTGGAATTACTAATGATTGGTTTTAACCTTGTATTACCAAGGACCTTTGACAGTGGTTGAGATGCATAGTACGTCGTGATGAAGAGTGGTTTGATGGTTGACGATGATTGTAGTACAGGTTGATACTGGTAATGTTGACCAGCTGATGACTACTGTGGCATGTGATAACCAGAGTACTATAGTCCTAATGTCAACCATTGGACTACTGTTTTGATATTAATCACCAGAGAATCAACTGTAAATGTATTGATCAAAGGCAATTAACAGTCATTGTACTTATAGCTGACAATAGTGGTTCTGAGTGGTTGACAGCAGTGTTTCATCAACTACTATTATCGCTACTTGGTGACCATTGTCAATAGATTAGCATCATAATGATAGTACGAACAATAATAATAACACTATTCGAAGCCCAGAAATATTAACAGTAGAAACACAGACAAATTCATATCACAACCACTAGTTGCTAGTGGTGAATAGATAATCACAAAAAAGTATTAAAGAGCTACTAACAACATCATCTATTACCGTGATCTTCACTATCACTCTAACCATTCAATCACAGTTGATCACTACTGTAGGTAGCATCTATAGTCTAAAGTGGTCAAAATTGATTAATCGATAGATGAATGGTAAAGAATAGTTCATAATCATGTATAATTCATATACTTGTTGGTTTTGCTCACATTGACAAACAGAGTTTTTTAAAAAGGTCAATGGTGGCTTATTGGTTAATGGTGAATATTGGAGGATAATCACATTTTTTCGCTCATGACACTCATGGCTCACAAAAATGGCTCGGGCTCGTGATTATCATTGATGGTCGACAGTGGTAGAAAATGGTCATGCTAGAAAAAGAATCGTTGGACTAACAAACTCCGCACTTACCAAGCAACCACCCATCTACCAACTCGGCTGTTGTCAGTTCCAGCTTCTGGCAATGTTGACCTGCATGAACCTATACATCAATCTATACATGAAACTACATCAATGGACCAACAGCAACCTACATGAAGCTACATGAACCAACAGCAACCATCTAACCAACCAACCAACCAACAGCAATCCATAGCAACCAACCGGAACCAACCAACCAACCAACCAACCAACCAACCAACCAACCGACCGACCGACCGACCGACCGACCGACCGACCGACCGACCGCTGTGAAAGTCAACCGCGAAGATCTCAGCTCAAGGCTTCACGACTTTGGTGAGCATCCACCCCACAGACTTCTCCTGGCGGCCAGGAGATGCGTGGATGCACGGATGTAGGGATGTAATTACGTCTATACATGTTGAGATAAGCCGAGAAAAGGTACATATTCTTATACATATACATACATACGTACATATATATATATGTATATTTCTACTTACAGAAATAAATTCAAATCGCAACAAACAAATAAGCAAGCTAAGCTGCCAAGCATCTTTGCACATTATAAGCATATGCAAGGCACAAATGGAACACCCTAGTGGAAACATGGACAAATGACATGTCCTTTCGATTGAGATGTCATTGCAACAAACATATCACTTCAGGGCATTTATGTATGCCAACATAGCTAGCTCAAGTCCAAACGTGTCCAACCAACATAGTGTGTCTTCCCGTGAAGCCGCCTAAATGATAGTGAAGAAAGAAGGCAAGTGCACTAATGACACAAGCAACAGATGTAGGCTATACCAACGTCGCCAGAGGTGCCGTATCTTGGTACGCCCTGTTCAGAATGAAGACGATCACAATCTGCGACGCAAAAGCAGCAGCTGTTGGACGGGGCTGCAGGGTCTGGCCATGGGAGGGCCTTTCAACCAGCACCCGACGGGCGAGCCGGTAAAACGGAGGCATGTATGTACAACCAATGCATCCTACACTGATGATCACTGATGTCTCCATGGATCATGGATCGTCCATCCATATTTGTTTGGATGGTTGATAGCAGAATCATTGATCATTATCCTTCTCAGTGGGTTGTTTTTATACCACAAGAAAAGTCCCATCATGAACTATTGGCCATTAGTTAATCAACCACTATATAGTCAACCAGCAGTAAATCATTAGTCATCCATTAGCAAATCATCAGTCATCTGTTAGCCAACCATTGACCAGTCAGTCATCCACTGGTTAGTCATCCACTAGTGCCCATTAGTTGACCATTAGTCATAGCATTAGTTCATGATAGATCAATAATCATCCATTAGTCATCCATGAGCCAACCATTAACCTGTCAGTCATCCACTAGTTAGTCATCCATTGGCCAACCCCATTAGCCAACCATTAGCAAATCATGAGTCATCCATCCATTAGTCAACCGCATTAGTCATCCACTAGTCAACCATGAGCTAGTCATCCACTAGTTAGTCATGAACCATTAGAGTCAACCATTCATAAATCATTGGTCATCCATTAGCAAATCATGAGTTACAGTATCCATCCATTAGTCAATCCTTAGTCATCCACTAGTCATCCATCCATTAGTCATTGGTGAGCCATTAGCTAATCAACCACTATATAGTCAACCATTAGTCAACCCCATTAGTCATCCATTAGTGAGCCCCCCTCAGTTCGTCATTCGTCCACCCTTCCAACTGCCGTGGAAACTGCCCCGCGCCATGTAGAACGCCACCAAGGCTTGGATGCCCCAGTAGACAAACCTGCAAGCGCCGCGAGCGCGTTTCGCAACGCCCATGCCGTTGCGCGGTTCCCGCAACGGAGAGAAAGCGCGTGGTGACACGTGGCTGGGTCCTTATGGGGACTGGTGGTTGGTAGTGATGGTTGCTAGTGATGGTTCATGATGGTGGTTGATGATGGTTAATGATGGTCATGGTTAATAATGATTAATTAATGATGGTTGATGATGGTCATTAGTGATGGTTGGTGATAGTCATTTGTGATGTTTAGTCAATGTTAATCATGGTTTGATGACGCTTAATGAGGGCTACTAGTGATGGCCAATCATGATTTGATGATGGCTATTAGTGATGACGACTATTAATGATGCTGATGGTGAATGATGGGTAAAGAACATGCTGTACAATTCCTAAAGGTTATACAGTGATGCCTTTAGCTCTCTCAGCCAATTGTTTGTCCCTGAGACGAGCTGGGAGTGAAATGTCTTGCAAAGTCCTACGTGAAAACTCCCGATTTAACAAGCTGAGGTCAACTTTTGTTGGGCAAAAAGAGTTCAACTCTTGCTGAGTTTCACAAGTTCAACCCTCATTCATGACATGCGTGTTTCCCAAAATAGGGGACACACAAATCATCCACTATGAACCACTTAATAGTTGACGAGGCCTGACAATGACAGTGAACCCTGCTGGGGTTTTCTCAAAATAGGGGACTCCAAAAATGTTTTGTTTAGCACAATTTAAATGTTCAATATCGGATGATTGGGTGGCGTCCCCTGTTTTGAGAACCACCCATATATGGTGGTTTCTCAAAATGGGGGTACCCCCAAATCATCCATTATTAACCATTTATAGTAATAAACCAGCCATTTTTTGGGCTATTAATGGTTATTAATGGATGATTTAGGGGTCCCCTATGGCTTGAGAAACCACGACCATATATCTAATTATCCTGAAAGCATTTTCCGAAATGCCGCTGTCAGCCTTCGCCTTCGCGGCAGCTCCACCATCAAGAGGCACCACAAGCACCAACCACGTGAAATCGAGCACAAACCACTACGACCATAAGCAGCCACCAACAAGAACACCACAAGTTACATAAGCCAAACAATAAGCACCAAACAGCTTCCAATAAGAACTACTATAAGTACCAAAATCACTGAAACCACCACAGTGACAAAAATCGCCAACCACCATCCACCAAACCATCCACCCCCAAACCACCCCAACATCGTAACAATCACCGTAGCCATGGCACCCTAAACGTCGATCCAGAATCCGCACCAACTTCACCGTGTCATAGGCGAAGACCTGACGGTGGCCATGTTGAAGCCATGGTAAACCCTGGGGCGGTGCTTGCCAGTGACGTGACGTGATTTGGGACCCCCAAGTTCTGGATGGTTGATAGCTATGGTTTTAAAGCGGCTAATAGTGCTTAAATACATAGTAGTAACAGGTCATAGCTATGGTCAATAGTTAGTGGTTACCAAAATAGTGGTTCATATATTGGTTTAACTAACCAATGGTTTGAAATTGTGGTTGACACACCAATAAGGATTAACAAGGGTATAATAACCATAAAATGGGGATTAACAAGGTGATGTACTATGTTCAAGGGGTTGAAAATGGTTAACAATTGCTTACTAACAAGAGATAATCACCAATAATGGGGGATATACCAACTGTAATGGTTGGATTGCTCGAAATGATTAAGAAAGGATGATAACAGGGAGTACTTCCATCTTGAGAAACCACCAAATAGACAATAGTAACCAATAGAGTGAAAACTGAAACTATCGGTTAATTGTGTCATACACATCAACGCGGTGTTATGTAAATGTGTTTAACAATCATTGGTTTATTGGCCAATGGTGGATAATGACAGTAAATCCACCAGGGACTTGCTAAGATTTGGTGATTTCTCAAAATGGGGGGTACCCCTAAATCATCCCTTGTATCAACCATGTATAGTAGTAAACCAACCATAACTCGTGGGGTCCTCTATGGCTTAAGAAACCCCCAGAAGGGCTCACGGTCATTGTCTGGCCTTATCAACTGTTCTCGGTGATTCTTTGGAGGACACCAGCTAGCTGTCAACAAATGTGATCAGCCACAAGGCCTGTAGCAACAGTGGTTCATCCAAGTAGTGGTTCCTATCACCAAGCTACATCATCTTAATGCTAATAGTCCTACTAATGATGATCATTTCCTATCATATTCGCTGTTCATCAAGATAAATTCTGCTAGAATTGACATATTGTTTGCGTGGAAGATCCACTCATTCTATGGTCTAACTAGTCGTCTACCCAGCCTACCTATGGCAAAAATGCCAAGCGATTTTCATCTTCGCCTCATCGGCATCGGGCAGATGGTTCTCAATCCAACTGGGAAGAAACCTTAGTCGAATGCCACGCGCACCCAGTCTGCTGAGGCTGATTAATGATACGACTGAGGATGGTTCATGATGATTCGTGGTGGTTAAGGATGGTTAATCATGATGATAAATGATGGTTCATGACGATAATGGTGGTTTATTATGGTTCTGATGATTATTGGTCAATGATGATTCATTTTGATTGAGGTGATTTGTGACAGTGAGTGACACTTAATGATGATTTTATATGGTGATGTCAGTTACCTAGTGGTATCAAAGGATTTGTGATGCCTAACGAATCATCAGCATTCCATGGTTGACCTTGGCTACTGATGGGAAAAAACGGTGTAGCGTGACATATCATTTTACATACAGGGCGTAATCAACAACAATAGGAAAAAACTAACCATACCTATACCTGTTTGTTTGTTTGGTTGGCCATGCTATGGGCGCCAAGTTGACAGTAGTTGCTTGGAACTCGAGTAATGTGAAAAAAAACATATATGTTTCTTTCCTCCAAATGTCAAGTATTTTAGCATATGTAGAGTTTTTCACCTTAAATGTAAATGGTTTTAGTTTTTGATACATTATCACAAAAAGCAAACATTAGCACCTCCAAGTTTATGTTTTTTTCACATATGTAGGGCACAACAGCTGCCAATGACTTACCTCGCTTGGGGAAACGTCCGATCATCAAATATAAATGACTTGCTGCAGTCAACTGCAGGACTGAAACCAGCAGCATCTAATGGGTGAACAATTTTGAATACTCATGGGGCTTTATCCAGTCAGTTGATTCTGATCACAAGATTGGTTGGCGGTGGAAATACCTTCGGATAGTCTGCGCTCAGCTGTGTCTCATTGCAGATGACCAATCCACTGCCGGTGCCAATCATTGGGGTCGACATATAAAGTGCTACCCCCAAATCATTAGTTGATAGCTAAAAACATGCCGTGGTCTGCTGAAGAAATCAGCACTCCTCAAAGTCCCTGGGGGTTCAGCTGGTGTTTGGTGAATCGTAACCCAGGTTCCATCATGCGGTTGGTGAACATAACCATGGTGAATCATGAGCAACCAAGGCTATGTTGTTACATCACTTTTAAAACCACTACAATTTAGATTTAGATCATATAATAATCATATCAGGGATTCCACCTCGACCGTATATCCATCATATCATGAAATTCAACTGCTCAAATCTCATGGTGAGCAGGTCCCCATGGTGTCACCCAACGTGCCATGGCAGTGCTTGGCGACCCAAGGGCCCCACCCCATGACGATCAGCTCGGCCCTGGCAATCCAGCCCCGGCAGAGTCCAGGACCGGGGTGGAGTATGAGTATGATCAATTGATTAATATGATTGTGTTATGTAATATGATTGATTAATCTGGAGTGGATATGATAGATCCATGTGGGGTATGAACGGACCATAAGTCATTATCCATACAATCCATACATGTAATTACGCATGTCTGGGCAAGAACGTACGTTGTGTGGTGATTACGAAAAATGCTTCGGAGTGCACTGAGTACACAAATCCATGGAGAACCTCCGATTTGTTCTCAAAGAGAGCTAGTTCAGCTGCATCAACAAGTGCGTCACAGCTGGAACTACCAAGATGCCTCATATGTGACCAGTTGTGACCTGTGAGATGTGTGCATCAACCTGTCCAAACTGATCTTTGCTGCAGCATCCCTCTGGATCTTTGTCAGTTACGCAATTTCCTCATATGGGGGTTTCTCAAAATAGGTCTACCCCAAAAATGGTTGGATCATTACTATAAATGGCTACTCATGGATGATTGGGGGGTACCCCTATTCTAAGAAACTGCCATATCTTGTCAACCAAAATCTAGGTGAGTCCCGACCAGCGAGTGCCCAAGCGGCCACCCCCCATGAGATCATGCTATGGTGAGTTCCTCAAGCGATCGAACCCCGCACCGGATGCACCTCTCATGTCCACATGGCAAGCTACAGGCTACCAGCAACGAACCAATGGCTCAGCTTCGGGAATGAACCATGAATCTCAGGCATGAAAAGTGCCGCAATGAAAAATAACGGCTTTTCATCCTAGCTGATGGACCCATCATCATCATCATCATCATCATCATCATCATCATCATCATCATCATCATCATCATCATCATCATCATCATCATCATCCATCACTATCAATTATATAACCACCACTATAACTGACAGCAGCCATCAAATCGAAGATTTTGGGAGGAGTGAGTGGAAAATGTTGGGCCCGACCCTGATAACCTCGCCGGGACGCTTCAACCGTTATCGAATCAAGTGGTCCAAAGATACTCCTAGCATCTTGACATGCGTATTTATAACATGATTTCAAAAGATAATTCAAAGAACATTGAGATGAAACACACACAGGTGAATGTATCTATACCATTCGTGAATCACATGGGATGGTTCAACTTCAAACCTTGGAGTTCTTTCCCGACTTTGAGACCATGCACGGTAACTCCAGCACACTTCTGTTTGTTCTGGTTCAAGCGCATTCAAGCCATGGGAAGTGAATCAAAACACCCGTGACATCCTGTGACTGTTGCGCAAAACTCTGCTCTCTAATGGAAAATGGATGAGGCCCAACATATCCCAACGCAAAACATCGTTCATCAACTACGTTGGTGCAGGACTTGTCTGTGGATGGTCTGTCTTTCATTGCGAATGGTTTGGAACACTCCAAGAAGTAAACCGACAAAAGTGACACTCACAGAGCCTCCAAATCTCCCGTGATCTTCCCCCCACAACCCCGCAGAACTCCAGTTTTGCCTGTGCACGACATCTGGTTGCACACTTTCCACCACCAGTTTTTGGCGGTGCAGCCCGTTGCTGCGTTGCAGCGTGGGGATGGCTCTACTTTTGGCACATGGGCTCCACACCGTCCTTGTCCAAGGTGCACATGGCCGTCTTCAGAGCCTCCAGTTCCTGTTCTCTCTTGGCCTGGCGTCGGGTCTTGTGGCGGGTTCACCCCATCCTTCAGCGCGGTTGGTCCTAGCGGGCCTGGTACAACTGGGGAGATGATAGGCGACATGAATCATCGAATCAAGTATTAGAATCTGTCTGGTTATTCTATCTCAATTCTTGCGGGTGATTCTACCAATCATCCTTGACCAGCTCTACCAATCATTCATCTTTGACCAGCTTACTGTCAATGCACCACTGGTTGGTGCATTCAACCGTTTTGAAAAATATGCCAACAAGAAAATAAAAAATGCCAATCAAACCACCAACCAGACCGTCCTTCACCGCCCCCCTTCCGTTGCGGCACTTGCCTTGCGTTCCTCGTAACTCATGGTGCTGTCCACGCACTGCGGCTTGAGGTCTTCCAAGGTCCTTAGGGCACCATCCAAGAGGTCCATGGTCGTCTGCAACTGGACCTTGCCCGACTTCCTGGGAGCGCGGTAGGGGTGGGGGCTGGGGGTGGGGGCTGGGGGGGGGGGCTGGGGGGGGGGTGGGGAGGGGTCTGG
>VSDK01003452.1:3823-39843 GCA_009767595.1 Symbiodinium kawagutii | reverse complement strand
GGGGGCTGGGGGTGGGGTGGGATGGGGTCTGGTGGGATGATGGCTGAAAGATGTTGATGGAATGATGGTATGGTATGGTAGTCAATGATTCATATCGAGGTATTCGTAAGGTTGATATGGATAAGGTTGATGCGTTGATGCGTATTTGACAAAATGAGGTCGAGGTAGGTCGACATAGTGCGAATGATCATTAATTAATGATAACTGGATATGGTCAACATCTAACATACTGGTTGGTCTGGTGGCTAATGAGCCTGAATTCGCCAGTCATGATTAGAATATCGTTACGTCAATGATGGTCAATAATGTGCTCAATAAAGTTGCGTCATGAGTCTTTGCAATAGTTCATGACGCGTCATGACGCTTCATGACGCTTGATGGTGATTGAGAGTTGTTGTAAATTGATGGTCCATCTTGCCTGCCAAGGCAAATGGCTTTGTAGGGGCTTTTTTAGCGGATTTGTGTTGCTTCCCGTGCTGCTGAGATGACCCCTGGATGACCCATGGCCAGGGCGGTTCCTCACCCCTTGCAGCCCTTGCAGTTGCCATTGCCATGCGGTCATGGCTTTGGTATTGGGACCTGCCATTTAAATGACATGCACATGTGGTACTTCACACTATTCTTATGGTCCCGGGCAGGGGACTAAGGCCATGACAGTTGGCCTTCAGACGAGCTGGTGGAAATGGTCTTACGCTTCATCTGACCCTTGGAATCACTTGGACCCCTTGGTGGATCACCAAATGGCTCCACCCCTTCAAACGGATGCAAGATTGTTGTTCCTCAGCTGGTAGCCAGTTTCATTGAAGATAGCTGCTTACCTTGTGAGCTTCAAGATTGACTTGCCACTGGACCTTTGTTCATCGTGGAGATGGATTTTCCATCGCCACGGCAATCGACCTACCCCACCCCCAAGTAGGATGGTATATATTCACCAGGTTCAGTTGTCAACAGATCAAACCAAAGATTGCTAAGAGTGATTTGTCGTACAAGCAAGTCAGAACAAGGGATCCACTACCTTGAAGAGGGGACATGAACGGCCTCTCAGGTCCAAGTTTCAGCTCGTTCTCTGCATTCTCCAGCTCTTCCTGTCAGCTGACGACTGTGAAATGCCCTGCAGTAGCGGTATGTGAGGCCTCATGGGGTACGCGCTATCCTCAATTCTGATCGTTTTAGGTGTCGCCATGAAATGCAAAATGTGGACGTGGACGCTAGAAGTGCTGATGGTGTATAGCATTCTTTCACAACAAAAGATGAAAATATATGAAAATGATAATGATATCAACAATGACCGGTCATTTCATGCAACACTCGGTCGTGGATGAACAACGCCAACATCCAACTTGCATCCCAAGCAAGAGATCCTTCTAGGGCAAAAGGTACCAACGGCATCCAAACATGGCAGAAGTTGGATGACATGGGAGGATTCCTTCCAGTTGTTGGGCTACCCTTGGCTAGCTTATCCATGTCTGCCCTATGCCACTGTGGCCGCCAAGCGTGGCTTCCCAGCCGCTGGGGGCCCTGGGCACTGCCTCGTTGAGCTTCTTCTGAGTGGTTTTGCCCGCGATGTCCATCTTCGACTGCTGCTTCAGCTTGGAGAACTCATCCGCGGCCTTGTCTTCTGACTCCTGGCTGGGACCAAGTACAGTACCCCCCCACCAACAGCCAGCCATCCCAACAGCAAGGAGTGACTGGTCATTTGGGAACAGCCCAGGGGTACAGGGGTTTGACCTAGAGCCATCCGAGTGAGTCATCGAGCAGTTACTTGAGAAATGCATACATCTCTGTTAGTGGAAAGCTACGCCTAAAAAAGCATGTCCACAAAAAGTTTCTTGTTCTACCATCATCGTTTTGCAGGATATCCATGCCATCCAACGTCACTGGGGTGTCTCAATCAATGGACCACATAGCTCTGAGACAGGCAGCAAGGCTACTACCATGCCCAACAAGCAGCAACCATCAACGCATCCACCCAGTCACTCAAGCACCACCAGCTAGGCCCCAAGCCTTGGTTCCAGTGGCCGCTTTCTCAAAGTCGTCACGGACCACCTGGGGCGACAACACGAGACCAGGCACCCAGACGAGTCGACTGACGAGTCAGGACCTTGTCTACGTGCCAAACAGAAATGGAGTGCCATCGACTCCATCAGTTGATGCCAGTGTTGTGACTTCCAAGTTGGGCATCCCTGGGGATTGATGAGACTTCTCCATACCCCATGGCACCCATGAAATCGCACGCACAAACACCAACCAACAGCTGGAGTCAACCGACGCCAGCCAGTGAAGAAGCCCAAACGGCCCTTCAAAAAGTCTAATCCAATGTGAATTGAACAAATCCATGGAATTAGCTTCCATTCCAGCATTGTGAAAAGCCCAACAGGGAGTGAACCAATCCATGGAATCTTCGCGCATCTTCCGACAGTTTTTCTTTACTTTCACTGACCCTGGAAGAGAAAAGCATTTAGCAACGAGTACAGCCAAACTGCTACGGTGTCTCCATCCCTCACAGTCATCTGTGGTAAATGGAGCCACAGCAGGTATTCGAACATGTGGGGGTTCTGAAAACAACCAAACTTGCTGAAATAACCAACCAAGTTCGACGGAAAACCAACCAACTTCGGGTTTATACCCAAGTTAATTCCAACCAAACTTGCTGAAATGAACCAACATGAACCAACTAAGTTGTATAGAAGACCAGCTAAGTTTTGGTTTATTTCCAGATCTATTCCAACCAAACTTGCTGAAATAAACCAAACAAGTCATAGGTACCAAGCATGCAGCGCTCACAGTCGACCGATCACCACCGAGACTTCCCACCTCCAGCATCGAGATGACACCTTTGGCCGCAGTCTGCTTGCCACCATAGCTACCCTCGAAACCAACCTCTGGCTCCTTGACAAGCGGAATTGAAACCACCTGGAAAGGGTTGAGGCAAACGTAGTTCATGCCATTTCAAAAGCAAATTGGGGAAGAATATCTTGTATGTATATGTTGGAATAGCGGAATATATGATTTGTTAACATACATGTGTATAATTGTGTCTATATAAATAGATAAATATATATTCATATACATAGACATATATATATTACTTGCAGAACTACAATACACAAATTTGTATAACTGCAATTGGCCATAGTTGCTGGATAACCTCGTCGGTCTAGAAACATTGGGTCCACCAGCAACATAACTACATGACACGTTGGAGAAAACCAACATCCGTAACCTGATATGTGAAAAAATCACCTTTCCATGGGCTGAAGGGTAACCCCAGATGTGTCCAGAACAGTGGAGCCTATCCGCCTATCCTTGGGCACACGGGCCCCCATAGGTCAGTGGACTATCCTTGCAGACACAGCTGTCTGTTTCGGTGACAACTGTGACCTCATCACCGTGCTTGATCAGAGCTGGGCTTGTCCATAGATGGGTACCGCCAAATTGAGCTGCTTCCATGGGAAAAACACTTTCTTGCTTGTTTGCAGTAACTCCAGATCTACTGATCCATGCACATGGTAACTTTCCTTGTAATCAACACCGTGACACAATGACGAATATTCCAAGCAATCAAGAATCAGCTCACTAAGTGTTTTGCAGTAAATCTATCTCATTGAATCAGCTCACTGGTGGTTCCACTAAGCACATCAATTATCGCGTCCACATATCAAGTTTGCAAAAGCAGAGCAATGACATCCATCGAACAAAAGTGTCAATCGGCTGCAGAGAAACCACTACAAGGAGCAATTCCACTGATGGGATCATGGATGGTGCGCCCCTTTTCAATATCCTTCTAATTGATATTGTGGTTTCTCAAAATAGGGGTACCCCTCAAAATCATCCTTTATATCAAGCATTTGAAGTGTTAATCAAACCAGCCATAACTGTGGGGTTTCCTATGGTTGGAGGGTGCCACCATATTGGTGTTGTTGTTTGTTATCATTCTCTATTAACCACTATAGTCCATTCAAAACACTATCATCTTCTATAGAATTACTATAATTTCTTACAAGACCAACATAAACAAAAAATGTCGCTTATCATCCCCTATTCACCACAAGTTAATCTCCTATAAATCCATAAGAAAACCGTTAAAAAACACCGTATAGCAGTTGTTTAGCCCTTTCTGTTGGTTATAATCCATGCAAAACCATATAGATCCCCTATTATCAACCATTCTTAATGGCTATAACCCTATAAAAACCATATAAATCCCCCGTAAAAACTGCTCTGAACTACTGGACGCCAGCTCCACCCGGCCCTGTCCTCAGCGCTTTGCACCAAGACAGCCGCCTCCTTGTCGTGGTTCGCGGCTTGCCTGCGTTGCCGCGTGAAACTTGGTGGCTTAATTACGGTTCGATGATGCTTAATGATGGTTACTAGTGATGGTTCATCGATGGCTTAGAGACCATCATTAAGCATCATCGATGATGCTTAACTTTGATGATTAACTTTGATGCTTAACTGTGATGCTTAGAGACCATCATTAAGCATCATGCTTAGCTAATTACGGTTCATCATGTTTTGATGATTAGCTAAGTCACCATCATTAGTATCTTTGATGATGGTTATCTCGGTGGCTTAGAGATTAGTCCAAGAAGCTTTCAGGGGCTGTTTCTATAGGAACCTGACGGGAGGCTACGCATACATAAAACAACCACGACATCAAGGAAAACACAAAACACGGTGTACATAGTCATTTGTATGAAACGTATGAGAAACGAAACAAAAACATCTGTGAAACATAAAACTAGCTATAAAAGAAACATAAAGACACACACACACACACACAAACAATGTCTATCTTATAACTTTATGTCAAACGTTTATGTCAGGCAAAAAAGGGATCATATTCCGTGTCAGTGACACAGAAACAGATCTGTTTTTATGTTAGTCAAATAAAGTAAGATCTTATTGTTTGTCTGACACAAGCTTGAAACGTAATGCAAACATAAACCGTATATGCGGGAAAAAACACATAAGCATCTTGTCTATGTCTCGAATCATGTTTTTATATCCACCGTTTTATGATATGTATATGTCAGAGGTGGCCAAACAGGTTTCAATTCTGCAGCCTTCTGAATCTAGCTAATTTATGGATCCCCAAAGTGGATATATAGATCCCACCGTGTCAATGGCATCTGGCCAATTTATAGATCCCACTATAGATCTTTTTTATCCAGCTAATTTCTAGATCCCTTGTGAAATCTTTAATGGCTTTAGTGGATACCAAAATCACCATTGTTTATTGGCAAAACCAGCAGAAATCTTGGATCTTTACAGGGGGGGTCTGCTAAACTAATCTGGCAATGGAAAATAACCATACTCTAAAGGGAAACCCTAGGAAACCACGTATAAATGGTGGATTCTCAATTGCCATGTTAGTTTACCAGAGCGTATCGTGTTTGATGCAGTGGAGACAAGTTCCAGCTTCACTCACAAGTTCCAAGAAGGTGGTGGTGGCTCACTCACATAAAGAGGGATGGATGCTTTAAAAATTCACAACCATGGTTAGTTACGCCGTATAAGGTCGCTGAACTACCCCCTAAAAAACATGGGAATTGGGACCACTTACCTTCACCGTGTCGGTGCACATCCAGCCGTAAGTCAAATCAGGTTCCAGCTTCACTCACGTCACTTTTCCAGGTGCTCCCGGCGCTCCTGCCAGCGCTCTTGTAGAAATCCACCAGCGTCACGATGGCTTCTTTGGTGGCCTCGTAGCAGCCAGCAAGCCGCTGAGCAAGTGATCAAACACGATCAAACGTGATGAAATGTGAGCAAAAACGACTTGTTCAGGATCCTTATCAGCTGTCCATAGCTAGATGATTCACTGATGGTTGGTTGCTATTTCATATTGGGTTAATTAAACAGGTTGATAACGAAGGTTGATAACTACGAATGGTTCAAAACTACTCCTAAGCAAAAGTAATGGCTGTAAGCAAGATCGTCCATGATAAATAAGAATGTTGGATTATGGTGGTTGACAACGTGGCTTGATTATCACATACAAATCATTGACGCTTCTTGATCGCCCCGTGACTTCACCAGTACGAAGCTCCATTGATCACCCCGTGGCAGTGCATTGGGCTCCCTGAAAGGTGAACGTGCCCCGAGCCAGCCAGTCTGTGGGGAAGTTCAGCCATTTCTTGGTTGGTTTCTCTCTGGCAGTGCCTATGGTTGCGGGGAAAAATCCTCCATTTATGCTGGTCTTACCTGGAAAAATACGATGATTTGAGGGTAACTATCACACAGCTTGATTCATACCCAGAGTATTTACACTAAGAATTCAAGAATCACCATTCTTGCCCTATGCAGACCTTGTTGGTAAAAATCACCATTTATAGGGTAAAACTGGTTAGTTTGCCAGAGTTGAAATCCCCGATCAGCGGCACCTCGAAACCTTGCTTTGCTTCTTTGATTTCCTGGGCTGGACCCTGCCACTGGGACGAAAAATTGCAAAGACCGGTGGCCGATAGATAAATGGAAACCACGTAGTGATTCATCAGCAACGCAGTTGTTCAACATACCTGGTCAATCACTACCAATCCCTACCTGGTCAATCACTACCAATCATACCTGGTAGTGATTGACACAACAGAACCAATCACTACCTGCTGGTGAAAACCCGCTATGAGGTCAGTGCAAAGGGAGTTGAAACAAAACTGGCTGATCAGGTGAGATTCATTTGCCAATGCGCGTGGCTGGTTACACCCGAACCTGAACTGACCAGGGGAAGCTCATGTATGTCTACTACCGCCTGACACTTCAATCAATGCTGGGAACTCTCTTACGTAAGTTTCTATGCAGGAATGAAACTCTATTCAATCTTTTCCTCAGGAATCTCTCTTTCCACGCGTAGAAAAATGAGGACATCAGTGCCTTTTCTTGGGTGTGCATTCACTTTTTGGAGCGTTGTCCGACGCCCTTGGCGAATTCTACGCCATGGAAAGCAAATGTTTGGATCCTGTTGGTTCCTGGGTTTGTTGGTTGCGGTACATCACCACATAGGTGGGTGTTTCTCAAAATAGGGGTATGTACCCCCAGTTATCATCCATTCTTAACCATTTAAAGGTACCAAACCATCCATGATTTTGGGGTTCCCCATTTTGAGAAACCACCATGTTGGTGTTATTGTTGGTTCTCATCACCTATTTACCACTATAATCCGGTATAGAACCATACAACGCTGCCTGCCGAAACCACCATATGGATGGAAATTTGATCACTTGGGTGCTTCTCAAAAAAAACCAAATCATCCTTTAGCCATTTGTCGGTAATTAACCAACCATTTTTTTAGTACCCCTATGGCTTGAGAAACCACCATTTGTGACATCTCTATTGGGAGGTCTCCCCAGCTCGGAGATCCTTCGAGCACTTGGCCACTTTGCTTCTCCCGATGAGGTCAGATCGCTCATGGAGGCCATGAAAGCCAGGGCTGGTCACCGGCGGCCACCATCAAAGCATCGTTTTTGCCACAAACTAACCATGATGATCAATAATTGGCCACCATTCATGGGAAATGATGGTTTGATGATTATTGATCATTGGCCACCACTAAGTATGATGATCAATAATCATCAAGCATCATCAAACCATCATTTGCCATGAATCGATTGCCTTTCTTGCGAAAACCAATCCATTGTTCCAAAACCATTGCTGCCACGAGAATCATAATTGCCATTATACGCCAATTTAATCTTGGTCAAACCAATCCCTTCTTCTGTGACAAGTCTCCTTCAAGTTCTCCTTGGACTCATCCGTTCGAAGATCCGTGGCGGCCAACAAGTCCTTCTCCAATTTGGCCACTGCATCCTGAACCGTGTGAGGGTTTGCAATCTCCATAAATGTGGTACATTGTTGTCATAACACAATCATATAATTCTTAGAATGGCAGAAGTAGAAGCATAAAAGTAATCCAAAAAATGTGTATGATGTCATTTGATCACATGGGTCGTTGCTTGTTGTCTGCAGGGGCATTTACACAATATGATTGCCAATAGCGGCATAGCGATAAGGAATTCATGAGCGCATTCTCCTGGTTGATTTCATTGTCATTTCCCGAATCATGAGGCAAGATCTAAATCACCGGACCAAATAGAAAACGACCCTGTGATGATCAAACCATTGGTGTCTTTCGCCTGTAGAACGACGCCATGATGCTAGGGCTATCATTAAAACCATGATGTTTAATATGCATCGCAGCCTGGGTTCATTTCAGACATGGCTGGTTTCTCAAGCTGGTTTCTTACTATTCAAATAATTATAAATAACTTATAAGAAAGGATGATAACTGGAAGTACCTCTATTGTGAGAAACACCCACAGGTCAGGCAGTAAAAAGAACGACAACCAAGTTTTGCACCTGCGCTGCGGGCTTTCAAAACCATACAGCGCCAGCATTGCACCCCTGCCAACTAATTGTGAGCCATCGCCAGGACCACTGAGCATACCGGGTGTGAATGTATCGGTAAAACGGACCAAAAGATGAATGGTGTTCAGCAATGTTTGGAATCTGCCCAAATCTAAATGCCCTTTGAAAAACGTGGAAATACAAGGCAGTCTGCAGACTTTTCACAAGACTCTCCACGCAACATAGAGGCCATCAGAACCATTGAAACATGTCAGATTTGTCCTCTTCACTGAGATGAAAGTTGCAGCACATCCGTGGCAAGTATAAACTCACATTCGATACCCATTCCGTATCCTAAAATCAACAAGTTTGCGAAAATGATTTGATCCCATTTGATCCCAACAATTTCTTCATCCCTGCATCCCTTCATGTCAGACCGTAGCTTCTCGGACGGCGCCTTCAGTAGCTCGTTCTCTTCGGAGAGCTCGGAACGTTGGCTGTGCAGAGCTCCCAACTTGGCACTCCTCAGCGGGTGAAGCAGGGCCAAGCGGGGCCGGGCCAAGGTTGACAGGCTCAGCAACAGCGGGAGCCGCTGGACGCTGGTTGAGTGGTACTCATCCGCGTGAGGTATGTGTTGATATGACTATTCCAGTAGATATCATGTGTTGATATGCAAGATGACTATTCTGACCATGTATCAGAAGACTCGCGGTTTTGTGTAAATGTTTCTCAACGTAACCAACTGATGACATGAACTTCCAACTGTATCCACCATCTTTACCCTGATCTTGTTGCTGGTCATCCCTTTGATCGACAATCAAAAGCCAAAAAAACAGGCAACAACAATCATCAACCAATTCTTAGCCTTGGCCAACCATTGACTAATCACCATAAAACACATTCAAGCGCCGTCGCAAACCACTACTTAACCCTTATTATTAACCATGTGGCTGTGGGTCAGTTCACCGTGTAGCCCTGGTGTACCATCATTATCCCAGTGTTGGTTCTCATCCCCCGTAGTTTACTATTTATAACCATTCTAAGCCATCATGATTAATCACGAACAACTATAAATCATTATGTTTCCCCCATAAAACCATTATGAACCATTATCACCAAAATTTGCCACTACTAACCGCTATAAAAGTCACTCTTCTCCCCTGGCATCCCCATTGGATGGCCCCGGCATCGCGGCAGCACCCAGCGTCAACTTCTTGGCTTCCCGCAGCCGCCGGTCACGCTCCATCGTGGCCTTGCCCATGGCGGACTCGCAGAAGCCTTTTTGCGAAGCCTGACGCAGAAAGGCCACACACTCGGAGGGTAGACATGCGAACCATTCAGCTTATGCATTCAGATTGTGTTTGATCTCAGATTATGTTTGATGGTGAAGGATAGGTAAATGATGGGATCATGGACCATTCAGCTTATGCATTCAAATGGTTAATGATGCTGGGATCATGATGGTTAATGATGAGCTGCTTAGCATTTTGTTACAGATCAGTCATGCATCTTTTAAGCCATGACTATTTCTCCAAGTTCATCCATTCTCATCCATTTTCATCCATTTTCCCGTGGTTTTCTTATGGTTTTCAGCTTTTTACCACGTTTTTTCCACAATTTTCCTATGCGTTACCCTGGTCTCACCCTGGCAGCCCACCACCACGCCATCCCACGTGCCATGGCCAGGTACCCCCAGGGCCTGACCGCCCACGGCGCCTGGTTGGCCGCTTCCTCCAGGAGTTGGTTCACCAGGCCCTGCACCATGTCCTGGGCGCCGGTGATCCCGTGGCGGGTGCAACTTTTTGGAGCTTTAGAATGATTTCTAATGGTTTGGAATCTTCTTCAATAGGCTTGAATGGTTTAATTAGAATGATTTTTTATGGTTTGGAATGGTTTACAATTGGGTTAATAATTGTCAAAATCGTAATGGTTTTGTAGGGTTCATAATGATTTAAACCGATATTTTGTATGGTTTTATAGGGTTCATGGTGGCTTATAATGGCATTACTAGTTGTACTGAAGCCATCATGGTTGATAAATGTTGATAAATGTGCTTTCAAGTCGTATATAACATGGTTAAGAATGATTCATGATGGTTGATAATGGTGTCTGAATCATGGTTAGTCATTTAATGATTGTTAATTATTGATGGTCTAAGATCAATCATGGCTGATGACAATGGATCGTGAATGGCTAATATAATTGGATTTGATCAGAATCAATGGTCATTAATGGTAATGGTTGCAATGGCTAAATGGTTTATATCATGGGTACGATTCATGAGTAATACTGGTTTCTACAAAGAATCATGGTTTGATGTTGATTGATGGCTCAGAATCGCAATCATTTAGGGTTCTAGTAAATGGTGTATGCTATTATCGCTGGTTGAGTCACAAAGTCAATCATGGTGATAATTCATGGTGGTTCACAATTACGTGGTAAGTATCATGCTTTGATCCAAAGGTTCTGGATAATCGTTAGTACTCATGAACAGTAATGTTTCATGATGGTAAAGCATGGATAATAATGGTGGATGATTACGTAATGGTAATGACAACTATTATGGTCATTGATGAAGTATGACTATTTTTGGTGGAACGTTCAACCATTGTTGCTTTGCGTTCTTCTTGCTTGTTCTTTCGGTTGCTTTCGGATTGCTGCTGAAAGGTTTGCATAAATAGCTGATAGATGATCTTCTTAAGTATCGTTCATCATTGCAACCATTTCATATGTTTTCATCAATGGGATCTCTTGAACTAAAAGTATATATTTTTTTTTTCCAAAGGTTATTCATATGTTTTAAACCCATCGGCTTGTTTTATATCACTTTTAGCCATAGGTCCTTCATCTTTATGGCTTAAAGTGGGTAGGTGTTCAGCTGTCGCACCACTTCCCTCCGACAGTTCCGCACCTTCACAGCTTGCAAGGGGTTCACAGCCACACCTCGGCAGAGTGGTTGGGGTGGCTGGGGTGGTTGGGGGCACCAACATTCTGGCGACTTTTTTGGAAAGCAACATGTAAGTCTAACTTGCTAAGAACCGACACTTTTTGCGGTTGTATTTACATGCACATGTATCTGTGTACGCTAGGAATCCCGGAACAGTGACAAGCACCACTTGGCTGACGGTTGAGAAAATGATGGGTTTATTCTGGTTAATAATCAATGATCTGGAGGGTACCCCTATTTTAAGAGACACCCATTTTGCAAGTCAAATAAACACAATTTCCTTTCAACACTATCTGATAGTCTTCCATCATTGCAAGTGAACACATCATTTCACCACAACCACCAGAAACCAAGAAGTCATCAACAACCAACAACGACTAAGGATCTTTACCATGAAATGAACTTCCGGTATTTATGAACAATCAACCATCACTGAACCAGCTGCTTATCTGTTTGGTCAACACTGTGGCATACCATATCAACCACAATCTGATCTTCAGCTTTTCGGGGTACCTCCAGTTGTTGTCCTTGATATTAATCGTTTATAGTAATAAACCAACCATTACAATTGGAATATATCCTCTAGTATTGGTTATTGTCATTGTTATATTATGAGTTGACTATAGTTGGTCCATCCCCAAGTATGGCTTACAGTATCATCTCCTTGTTCATAAGCCATTCTTAACCATTGTATGTAATTCCTATTATCCCCCATGTCTTGATTGATTATCCCCTATACATCCCTATTCTGGGTTATCATCCCCTTACCACAGCTACTTGCCATCACCCTCCGCATCCCTCTCTCGCCATCTGTGGCGCCGTCGGGTTCTCGTTGCATCTGCTGCGCCAGGCCGTTGAGGCGTCGACTCTGCAGCTGCTGTGCCTTGCTCTGCAGCAGCTCCTCTGCCGCGCCGCGCAGGGCGCCGGTGCCGCGCAGGGCGGAGCCGCGGAGGGGCGCGGTGGGGCGCGGTGGGGAGGCCTGGAAGGCTGGGATGGATGGCTGGCGATGGCTGAGATGGATGGGTTCATTGGTTGAGATGTGTTGGGATGAGGATTGATCATCACCACGGTTGGCTAAAGATAGATTTCTTGGGATAAGGATCAAGATCAACTGGTGGTAAATCGTAGATGGTGAAAAAAACCATAAGAAAGGGGAACATTTGTAATGGTGGATGGTTGAGTGCGATGGCTAAGGATGCTTGATAGCATACTAACCAACAAAAATGTGATTTTATGGATCGCTGTGGAGCAAAGTGCATGGGTTTGCCCAGTGCTGGGAAGATCTGGGAAGAGTCCATTAGATTCATCTGGAGATCTTGAACTGGTTGGCGGTTTCAACCCCTTTGAAAAATATGCGCAAACCAACCAACCAATCATGTGTAAACACTGGGGAAAACAAGACATGTTTCAAACCACCAACCAGTGGAAGTGTTTGATGCAAAAAAGTGGAATGGCTAGTCTGAGGCAAAGGATCCTCAGATTGTAGATATGACGTTGGCTTGCTTAGCCCAAAATGTTTGATGGCCCAAGTGGTTGAAGAATCATCGTCTGTGGATCTGTTGTTCACGAAGCACCATCTCTGAGATAAATACTAGGATCAAGGCCATTGTGACGATCGGACTTGTCAGGTCCCTCCCGAATCTAAGCCAACAGTGGATACACCACTTGCCAACTGCCAAAGAACGTGCAATACCACCTGACATGTATAGAACTGATGATGTGAGGGTTCGATATTACTGTTTTTTTCAAGTGCCGTTGGACATTGCCACAATAGCATGTGATCACTATTGGTTGATTGTCTCCACCAACTAGAATAGTTGGTTGCATAACACATGTCATGTCTGCGCATTGACGATTCTTAACAATTTATCAACCCATTATAAAGCAACAAGTGATCATCATTAACCTTGTATTGATCATCATTGCATAACCCACAAATGATAATTCGTAAGCCACAAATTTATCATGTTTCAAAGCGCGATTGACCATTCTTAATCCATAATTCTAATTTGTATCAATTATCAATCCGTCAATATTCAACATTGGTCCACTGTTATCTATGATCAACCGATCATTCATCACTATTAACGCACGAATAACCATGTTTAACATGTTCACTTTCAGTTGATCACTAATCTTGAACTCACTCTCAACTCATCATCCACCAGTATCCGTCCCCCAATAAATCCTATCTGGTTGGTGAGTGTTTGTAACCCATCCCAAACAAGTCTTCGTTAATGAACCAACCGTGCCAAACAATATAAATGTCCATCAAAGCACCAGTAAGTTGTCATTGTTGATTATTACCCCCCTTAGTTAACCACGATGAACCATACTTACAAGGTGGGCCCCTAAACCAGCTATAGGTTGGATTACAACTTGAGTAACTACCAAACAAATGGTATCAGTATGGTATAACCATAGTCAAATGGCCTTACAAACCAAGTTATAACTAGGGTAAGCATAGAATGGTTTGTAGGCCCCCCCTAGTTATAACAGGTTACCCCTAGTTCTGTTGTACCATGGGTATCTATGTTATATGCTTATAAATGGCCTACCATGTATATAAGCAAAGAAACCCCTGGTTTCCCTATCCTTCGACCTGTGGCACGTGACCAACCACCCTTCCTACCGGTGGTCCCTGACAGCCTCCACCACATGGCTCGTATTGGACTCCAGCTGCAGGAAACTCGAAGCATCGCTGGGGGCCATGGCCTCGGAGCTGGAACATGGCGATGCACAACCACTGATCTGCCATACAAAGTGGCTCCCCAACAACTGAACTCAGTTGGTTCGTAACTAACTAGGGTGGTTTCTACCAGTTATGGAGGTTGTAACCCAACTTAGTTCAGTGGTTGGGGAGCCACTTTGTAAGAAAAAAGTTTTTGGTAAGAACTGAAACTAGTTGTACAAGGTTACACTACAAGGTATACCTGTTTACTGAAGCTCGTTATAGATAAGATATCGAATGACCGTAGCTAAAAATACCTGTTTTCGAGAACTAGCTCTTTAAACTCCAGACAATCTACAACCAAGATAATCTGGAAATTGGACAAAATCACACAGTCACGTCTTGCGTGACGTAATTTTTCGGACCAACAAATCACATGGGAGGGTTAGTAATGGTTTGTGACTGATGATGGCTACTGATCCTATAAGTGAAACAAAAGAAGTTGTGATTGGTCATGATGGTTGATGATCGATCAACCAACCAGCAATGATAAGGAGCCAAACCACTCCAAACCGACCAATGTATCACAAAGTGTCCCTTGCACCCAAGTCATGTGCCTGGACTTGGATGCTGCTGTAGTGGATGTGGTGGTTTCTCAACTGGGGGGACCCCTACAGTCACCCATTGAGTATCTAAACCAGACTATTTAGGGATGGTTTTGGGTACCAGTATTTTGAGAACGATTCATATATCTAGGAGAAAAATGGAGAGAAGGTGATCAAGTTTGGCAAATGTGTGTAGTTGGTTGAATACGTTCGGTTGATGACATGGTTAATTTCTGTTGGCTTACCTCTTCTTGGTGAATTATGTCTGGTTGATAGTTGGTTCACGGCTAGTATTGATGTCCAGTTCATGGTTGGTTGCACCATGATTTGGATCTCACACACCTTGATATTCAGCATATCAGCATGATATCAATGTTATTGTATGTGATGTGTTTGTAGTTGCGTTTGCTATGTAGCAGGTGGTCCAAAAAAATTGGGTGAGCCACAGGAAGAATGTTCAGCAGCAGCTCACGAATGGTGCCTGGTGAAACATTGAACCCGCAAATGTGACATGTCATCATTGTAAATCAAGCGTACTCTAGACCTCAGATTGTCAACCACTATTGCCAAACAGTTTAGCCATGAACACCTGGTCCACCCATGATTGTCCATTATCGCTCACCATGAGAAATTAATCATCGTTGACTCACTCAGATGATATGCGTCTGGCTACCCCCCGGCTATAACTGCCCACCCCCTCCACCCTCCACCCCACCTACCACCACCACCCCCACCCAGCGCCTTCTCCTTCATCACTTGGATAGCGGCTGCGATGGCCTTGGTTTCCTCCTCGCGCATCTGGCTGCGCTGCAGGAAGTCTCCGTCCCGCGCCAAGCAGTTGGTCTTCAACTCCTCGAGATACGAACCTCGACGAAGCGCCGCAGAACGATCCATACCAAAGCAGTAACGGGTGGCCGAGGGGAACTGGTTGGTTGGTTGGTGATGGTTGGTTGGTGATGGTTGGTTGGTGACAGTTGGTTAGTTACCCTGGAAGTTTAAAACCTCCGAAATCCGTGCAAGTCACCCAAGCATATCCAAATCTTGGGGGAAACTGAGTTCACCACCGATGGGGTAATAGCAGGCGAATGATTAATTCACAACCATTGAACCTGGAGACACCTCACGGCACAAGAAGCGACAGGGAAAGGGCGCACAATCGGTACACCAAGATGCCCAGCAGAACAACCATAGATTGACCATCATTGACCAGCTTTAGCCACTAACAACCATTGATGAACCAACATAAATTGCTGGTAGTTAATCATGGATTGGCTATACATTGACCATAGATCAACCATCATAATCAAGCATCAACCATTCACAAGCGTTGATTGAGCAACAATCATTCAACAATCACTGAGAAAGCGAAGCAGCGAAAGCTGCAACAACGGGATAAATCATGGATTGGATCGACCATTCATCAACCGTCGACCATCGTTCAGCACTACTAAACAGTACTCACCACTACCAACCAGTACCAATTCTACTAACCACTGGTTAACTTCAATTAAGCAATACTCACCACTACCAACCAGTACCAACTCTACTAACCTGATTGGTTGACTACTGGTTAACTACACTACTAAGTGACTGATCATCTAATTTAGAAACTACCAACTCTACTCACCACTGGTTAACCACACAACGAGCCACGCATCCTTCTCCCAGCTTCGCGTCCAAGCAGCTGTCATCCTTCAAGGTGTTCTGCGTCTCCAGCAGCAGTTGTTTGGCATCCGCCACCTGCGCAGGCGGCCGAGCCAACGGTGAATGGTGTGCTTCAGTGGCGGCTGATCCATGGTGAATCCATGGTTTCTCCATAGGTTGGTTGGAATCACCAAGATGGATAATGACGATGAATTCTCCATAGCAATGGAGAATTCATCAAATTCTTGATGGTTTCCCAGGGTTTCTCAATAGCGATTTTTCGCTGCACTGCTCGATCACAGGAGTGTAAATGGTGAGTCAATGATGCTTCATTGCGGCTAGCAGCTCTTCCTAGCAACCACAATTGAGCATTGTTAGATATTGTGATACGTGCATTGGGATCTTGCGACCACAACACACCCAACAAATAGCCAACATTGCAGTGATCCGAATCAACCAACAACACAAATTGTTCCGAAAATCGCGTCTCACCAAACAAAAACTGGTCACAACGGTGGCTCCAACGAGCCAAACGGCTAAATCACGGCTTAATCACGTAAAGCCTTATCTAATCTATCTACCATGTTTAGTTTCTCTCAACCATTCCAAACCAACTGTGAACCAACTCCAGTCTTTGGCCATTACCAAGTACGAACCAAATGGTTAACCATTGTTGATTTCAAACCTAGCCATTAACCATCAATCAAGCAGTACCATTAACCGCTACTAGCAACCATTACCATTAACCAGTACAAACCAACTAGGAACAAAATATGCCTTGCCAGTATTAACAATTATGAGCTAACTACAACTACTATGAACCAATGACAAAAAGAGCTGTTCCTCATTGTAAGCTGTTACTAACCACTATCAACCCAACTATTTACACCTATAAACCCGATTGGTCCAACTGATTAGTTGATAAACGTTTCCCATTGAACCGTTATAAACCATTTAACACACCATGATAAACCATGTATTTAACCATTACAAATAACCACTACAAACCCATCAACCACTATATAGTTTCCATATGATTAACCATCTAACCTATAAACTATCAATGCTTTCATTTAACCTTTCTTGACCATCTAAACTTATCAACCCAGCACTAGATTCTCCTAAATGAATCCGCTGACTCCTTGACCATCAGTCTTCACCATTGTAAACCATCACTATCAACCATCACTATGAACCAACCATTAGTGATGATAGTGAACCAATCACTATTAACCATCACTACTAATCACCATTATAAACCAATCACTACGAACCAATCACCATGACCACTACATTACAACCACTATAGTACAACCATTGGATTACAACCATGCTGGTGATTACAACCAATCATCTAACCATGACCAATCACCATTCCCAACCCAAAAGCCTGTACCTTTGGTTCCCCATTATTAACCAGCTCGTTTTCCCTATAAATTGCTGGTGGAAATCCCCCATTAGATGCCATATCCAACCATTAGATGCGTTGACGCGTCCACCGGTGGCCTCGCCCTTCAACGTCGCCGCGGCAGTCTCCGCGGCGGTGATGGCGTCGGTGTTCTCGGCGATCTCCGCGCTGCGTGAGGTCTCAAAGTCGGAGCAGGCCTCCAAGCCACAGGGCCATGGTGGATCAAGGTGCTTAGTGGTGGTTTATAGTGGCTATAGTGGATATTGGTAGTATCTTTTATATTGGTTAATAGTGGTGTTAATAGTGGCTATAGGGGTGAATGATAGTGGATCATGATTATAGTTAATGGCGGTGTTAGTATAGTGGTGGTTAATAGGGATGTTTCGTTATATCACCTACAGTGATGGTTCATTAATAGTGGTATCTTTTTATGAGTGGTCAATAGTGGTTAATAATGGATAGTAACGGCTAATCGTGGCTAATAGTGGCTAATCGTGGTTAATAGTGGATAAGAGTGAAAAAATAGTGAATGATCATGGTTACAGAGTGGTATCCCTCAGTTAGTTAAGTAAGGTTAGTTCAACTGGGTACCGTTCATGGTAAATATAACTACAGCACGCTTAGGGTTATGGACCAACCTATAACACAGGGGTACCAATCTGTAATAGTGATGGTTGATAGTGGTGAATGATCCTGGTTGTAATGATTTACTATTACTCGTATCTATGTAATGGTGAATGATGATGGTTAAGAGTGGTAGATCCTGCCACAAATAGTGGTTAATTAATTAATATGGTTACTACTAGTCCTGGTAAATGATCATAAATGATGGTTCAAAGCTGGTTAATTGTGGATTATAATGACTAATTGATGGGTGTTAAGAAGGGTGGAAATATGGGATATGGATAGTTGTTGATGGCTGCTGGTCAAACAAGGGCTGATATATGGACAAGTGCGGCATATGCTTCATAGCTGGTTAAGAATAGCTGGCATATGGATATATATATATACACCAATATATGATGTATTTAGATCATAACTATATTCATGGTTGCCAGTAAAAAAAACATAAAAACTGTTGATAATGGTTCATGAATGTGGATTGATGATGATGATGGTTAATTGTGAAAATTATGTACAAATTTGGGAACACACTTCATAATGGCAATTTCAAGTGGAAAACCAAAAACCAGTGGGTGGGTCGTTTGGCTAGGCCACTCCTGGTAGCTCGCAGCCTGGCTGCAACTTGCAAGGACCTATACTGATATCCTTGGATCAAAATCACTCCTCCCTATCACCAGGCAGTTAAGAATTCGATTACTCGCAAGAAGAAATCCATTCCATTGCTGTACTCAAAACTGTTGGTGTTGAGTGGTTCATGTTGGTTACTCGCTGGGATAGTCAGTCATGGTCTGTCTAATTGCTCGAGATATTGCGCAAATTGCAGCTGGGAGGGGAACTGTGCAGGGTGCAATGATACACTGCACCCCGAATGTTCGATACGGACACTCTACTCCACAGTGAGCACAACTAATGGTATGGTTGAGGGTACCAGCATGAAAGAAGACGAGGCGTGACAAAGACTTGACCCTTTGGTCTTTATCTCAAGTGTACAGAAGCACCCCAAGGTACACTGCCCTTATCATAGGATATCATAGGTATTGATAGATGACATGCTGACATGCTTCTCAAAGTCTGCTCCCGATCATCAAACAATTGCCGATGATCATAGCCGATGGAGTAAATCAATTGTGGTTCGTGGACACCGTGATGCCATCATGTCTTCCTGACAGGTTGTTGTCATTGTGATCCTGTTTCACGCAACTAGTGTAGGATGCTATACACTGTATACATGAAGTTTCCAGATTCCTACGGTCCTTGTCATGGCCTTGCCAAGCGATCAAACCAGATCCCTCGCTGCGGCCTGTTTGGTCTTCTTCCACTCTTCCTGCCCTTGGTTCCTCTCCTCGCGGAACTGCTTCAAGAGGTCTTGGAGGGTCGAGACCACCCCAGAGGATTGGAAGGCATAGTCCTTCTTGTTGTATTCCGCACCCGCCTGAACCAGACATGGTGAGCGGCATGGAGAAGTGACAGCTGAGGAAAGTCCAGCAAGGGATCGAATCCCTTCCTACCAGTTATTCTTAAACCCTTGATCTGGCAGGAATAGAAGGATTAATCTATCCCAAAATTATCCCCAAAATTGATTGATCCCCAAAAGTATCCTCAAACTCAAACAAAATACGCATTGGATTTCACTATATCCCCAACAATCCTCCCTCCCCTGCTAGGACATCGTACTAGGGCAATTGCAACCCTGCCGGGACTGCAAAACTGAAAAACGTAGCGATGCAATGGAAACGCAATGGAAACGCAAAGAAGTGGAATGCAGTCAAATATATGTGATAATCTGCATGTACCTGGATCCATTTCCAAAACCTTTGTACCCAATCTGCTCAGCCAATCTCCCATCTTGGCTCTGCTGCACAGCTTGGGCTCCCCCCACCTTCTCCAGCCAGGGCTGCTGCAGCAAGGCCAAGGCTTGGGCCTTCTTCTGGCTCTGAACGAAGCCCAGGGCTTCGGCCAAATCCAAACTCTTCTGCAGGTGACCAAACTGCACCAGGCTCGCGGCTTCGGCGCCTTCGGCCTCGCGCGCGCGACCGTGTCACCGGGGAGGCAACGGTTGCATGGAGGCAACATGAGGCAACCGTGGGAGCCTACGATGTTCACCCACGTTTCCTGGAAGGAAGTGGTAGATGTAGATGGATGGTGTGGATGTAATCACTCCCATGAATTGATATCAACTGTTGCATGTGTACTTCATGATGAAGTTGAGCCAGCTTTGGAATTTGACACCACGCATGCACCCATGAAACGTAGCGGAAGACTATTAGCAGATTAAGCATCAAGATTGGTTTTCCTCCCTGTTGACCTTTGATGTAATGTTCCTAGATTTTGTCCCTATTCGCTATAATCTGAATTTTCATCATATTTCTCTCCATCATGGAGCATAGTTCCTGCCCTCTCACCTTCACCCTCTCTGCCAAGATATCAAGTCAAAGCCGTGTAGCTAAGCTACGACATGCCCTTGTGAAGATCCAAACACTCTGGCAAATCCCTGTTGTACCTACTTTCTCTAGACACTGTGTCAAGGAAAAAACGGGGTGTACAAAGGTGTTGCCCCTGCGAAGGTAATCTGTATACCTTGGCGTTGCTCGAGTTAACCATGCCTACTGGGACCACCCAGTGCTAAAGGGATACCATGTGGATGAACAATACCAGCTTGAGGTTGTCGGTGGCTGATCCTTGACCGCACCCAATTACCATCCTGACCGTCCTGACCATCCTCACTACAAATCCAAGACCACTCCTTTTTTGCCCCACAGCCATCCTATGTCATCTACGATTATGAACCCATGGAAACCCTGGCCAATCCATAATCATCATATCAACTATCAACCATCATACCATCAGATTCAACCAGCTTAACCATCACATTAACCATCTGATTCACCACCGTCTTAACCAACGTATCAACCATCACCAACCAACGTATCAACCATCACTAAGCATCATATCAGCCATCACCAACCGTCATATCATCATATTCAAGCCCCCTTCAAAATTAAATCAATCATCACACCAACCATCATATCAACTAACATATCAGTCATCACTAACCATCACTAACCACCATTAACCATTCCCCAACTGAGCCGTCCCACCATCCCCACCTGCGTGGCCGACACCTTGGAGACCGCCGACTCCAGGGCCACCACGGCAGCCGCCAGGTCGGCCTCCGAGGAGGCGAAGCTCTCCTGGTCGTCCCTGCACTGAGCCACGCTGGCCTGGCACCACGGGGGAACCACCACGGGGGGAGCGGTGAACCAAGGGCTGAGCAGCCACGGGTGTTGAGAATGTGCCATATCTCAACTGCCTGGTTTGTTCAACTGGCTGGTTGGGATTTTTTTTTCTCAACTGGCATATCATGACTGGTATAAACTGGTATCCTTCTCCTTCGTTCGCACACCCACCTCAAGGTTTACCCTATTCCGTTGGCGTCGACCGTTGGGGCCACCGTATGGCATACGGCCGCGCCTCTTTCTCGGAGCTCAACGACTCGCCTTTGTTTTTCCGTTCCTCGATTTCAGCCAGAGTCTCCTGAAGCTGCCACGACTGGAGCATAGGTTTTATCCCCGGGGATTAACTGGCTATGGGTCAAGCAGTTAACCAACCAATAATAGGGATAATGACCAACAAAATAATAAAAAACAATGGCTAATGGTAGGGGAACCAGGGGTACAGGGCTTTGACCCACTGCCAACTCTCTGATGGTACTGGTTAACAATGCGCATTCATGGCGGACAATGAGCGCAACAACAATGGGGTTGCACAACTACTACGTAATTAATATTGGGGATTAGAATGGTGCAATTTATAAAATCAACGATATTGAACAACTATCACATACATATGTAATGGGGGTTCTTAATATTGGGGACCAAGTTATGGCTGGTTTACTATTAAAATACAGCAAGCTGCAATGACTCCCTGTACTTTGCCACAGCATTAGCATCAGCACTAGCATTACTTTTACCGGCTTTATCACCATAAATGGTCAATACTGTAATGGATGATTTGGGGGGTATCCCTATTTTGAGAGACAGCATCGGACATTACGAATTGCATTTGCCTCAGCATTAGCAGCTGTTACCTATAGGTAATCTATAAGCAGCATTGACATTACTTAGCAGCATTGGCATTACTTGTACTTACATCTATTAGCAATTCTTAACCACTCCTGTGTTTGTTGCAACCACCAAGTAAGCAATGCCACCCCCGAACTTACTACGACCCTGGAATTACCAACTGGGATTCACAAGGGAACAAAGCTATTAACCACTAAATCTAATTTTTTAGAGTTAACAAATTGGGAGTCATTTTCTAATGTCACCCCTGATATTATCAGTCACTCTATTCATTTTTAGCTAAAGCTCTGAGACCCATGACTGGAGCAGCCAGGTTTTATGGCTGGGATGAACTGGCTATGGATCAAGCAGTTAACCAACCAATAATAGGGATAATGACCAACCAATAACAAGGAAAACAATGGTTAATGATAGGGGAACGAAGGGTACAGGGTTTTGACCCACTGCCAACTCACTGATGGTACTGGTTAACACTATACGCATTCATGGCGGACAATGAGCGCAACAACAATGGGGTTGCACAACTACGTAATTAATATTGGGGATTAGAATGGTGCAATTTATAAAATCAACGATATTGAACAACTATTACATACAGGGGTTCTTAATATTGAGGATCAAGTTATGGCTGGTTTAGTATCATAAATACAGCAAGCTGCAATGACTCCCTGAGCTTAGCAACAAAGCCTTAGCAGCATTAGCATCACTTATACCTGGTTTATCATCATAAAAGGTTAATGATGGATGATTTGGGGGTATCGCTATTTTGAGAAACAGCGTAGAACATCACGAAATGCATGTGCCTCAGCATTAGCAGCTGTTACCTATAGGTAGTCATGGTAGTCTATAAGCAGCATTGGCATTAGTTAGCAGCATTGGCAATACTATCAATACTTATACTTACACCAATTCGCAATTCTGAACCACTACTGAGTTGGTCGCAACCATCAGTAAGCAATGCCACGACTCCGGACTTCCTAAGTGGGATTCACAAGGGAACCAAATTAGCTATTAACCACCAAATCTAAATTTTCAGAGTTAAAAAAAACCATCAGATTTGTTTGTTGGTAAATCATTTGACAATGTCAGGGACAGGTCCTCCCTCTCCAACTTTGCATTTTCTTGAAATGGGAATCCTGCCCAGAAAAGTTCTCAATGCTTTCGAATGAACACTCAGGGGAGGAGCGATTCGACACGCGCCGCTTCATCACCAGGGGCTCCTCATAGCTGCTGGTCTTCTGAGTGATGGTAGCCGTGTGCTCCTCTGACTTATCTTCACCCAATTTCACTGCATCCTGGCACAAGGCCACACTGCTTTTTGGGCGCAAGTGAAACCATGGATGTGTGGTTTGAGCATGGTGCGCTGCAAAGTGACCAGAAAAGTGGCCGCAGGATGTACCCACCTGCCTGGAGCACATATGTACACATGTAAAAACCATTTTGAGTATAGTGATTTAAATATAAATAAGTATTACATAATCATTCTAGGTAGATGCTGCATGCACAATTGTACACGTACATACACGGCCATCATGTCTAGTCTAATCCTCCCTCTGGCGGTCCCAAAGAAGTAAATGATCTTCATCTGCGTGGCTGTCACTACAAGCCAGCATGTTTTACCGAGCCCAACATGGTAAACTGAGCAATCCAATTGGCTCATGCTGGGGAATTTTCACCCATGTCGACTCATATGTGTTTAGTTATATTTACACATCATTAAGAACGGGCTAATGCTCCAAGATTCTGGCTGGTGATGATCCAGCAATAGTGGGATTTATCTACTTCTCATCCATATTCAACAAGATACAAGTGCATCCTACTTTCCTGACAGAACCATCCTCGTTTCTTGACGCTGCTGGCCTCTGTTGGTGGTTTCCAGACATCCGGCCCGCTGTAAAGTCTTACAAACGAATCTGCCATTTGAGCATTCTCAAAACCTGAAGTAATAGTTAGAGCAGTTGACTGTCCAAGGTAGGAATATCTTAGATCATCTTCTTGACCACCAAAAACGCGATCACTCCAATCACTACAAAGGTTAATTTGTACCGCCCCAAATCATCATCAGTTCCGCAATGTTAGGAACAGCTTATTGTATGAAAACAGCCGCCAATTGATTCATCACTACTGTTAAAAGAATTCTGAGTCGCCAGTCTCGCTCACCTCGCGAAACTGGCCCAGTGCTTTACCATGACTAATGCAACTGATATTGTCATTGGCATACTCCAACTGCATCAACTACTCGGCTGGATCCTTTCGAGCTCACTTTCTCGTTGGCACAAAGCTACTGGCTAGGTGACGGCTCAAAAAAACCAAGGGTGATGACCTGATATGAAAGCTGATATGGATTGATTAGCCAACCACCCCACCATCCACACCATCCATACCATCCACACCACCCCACCGCCAACCATCACTCACCATGACTCACCGCCACCCCGCGCCTCCTTGGACTTCTGGGTGGTGCTGCAAAAGTCAGCGAATTTCCTGGGAGCTGCACAGCTGGAACTGCAGCCTGGACCTGTCAGATGGTGATGGCAGATCCACAAATAAAACTCTTTACAATGTAACTTGAAAATGTTTCAGGTACAGTAACTTAACAATGAGTTTTATCATCTACATGCATATGTAACTTAACAATACTTAGCAATGTGTAATGATGATTTAAATGGGGTATGTTGATGTTTCATGGGACTGATCTACGGTCAACGACAAACCCATCTGTCTGTCAACGATCCTGAACCCTTTGTGCAGCTCGTGAAGCCATTGGATCCGGGACCTTGGTATTAAAGCACCAGTTCTCGATGGTAATAAGTCACCATCTGACAGCCCCCCTGAGAAGCCGTCCGGCTGCCGACACTGCGGCAGGCCAAATGTAGCGGGGTGTATCTACTTCCAATGCAAGGGAACGGAACCAACATGTGGGTGTTTCTGAAAAAAGGGGTACCCAAAAATTTGGTTATTGCTAAAAATTGTTATCAATGGATGATTGGGGGGGTCCCCTATTTTGAGAAACATCCATATAGCTATGGTTCATTAGCATACCATACCAAAAATGGGCAAGCAAACATCCCAAGACTAGTTAAATCATTTACAGGATGGTCACCGGAGGCAAGGGGCCTCTGTCGGGAAAAAAAATGGTTCCATCATGTGCCCAACTGCAATCAGCACTGGCAACTTTAGCCCAGGGAACAACCTCTGTACCAAAAATAATGGATCAGGTTGGGTACAACTTTCTCCGTGTGGTCATCTAGGAACCAACGACAACAATGGGAACAGAATCAGTGCTAGTTGCTTGGTTGTTCTGTTAGTCGACCTCGGTGTCTGTCTGGCTGTCTATCGGAGTTGTTTGGGTTCGGCTTGGTGGTAAGCAAATGGAGCCGAATCATGATCATCATCACCACATTCTTCCGCAGAAAACCATCACCCGCAACTGGCATTGCACCGTATGCCTGTGAGTCAAAACCCTGTACCCCTGGTTCCCCCATCATTAACCATTGTTTTCCCTATTATTGTTGGTAATTATCCCCCACTAGTTGGTTGATTAATATTGACCCACAGCCATCTTCCGCTTAGCCGCTTGTAGTTGGTTTCTTCTGCGCTTCCTTCTGCAATGACTTCACCCTTCAAGTCCTCAAGCATCTTCACAACCTGCTGCAAGTGCTCGAATCCCGTACCCCCACAGCTGGTATTATTGGTGGTTGATCCTTAAAGGTTGACGATACATGGTAAAGCCATCTTAACCACGGATGTCATTATTGTTCATCACTATGGCTAATCATAGTGGTCTATCTTCTAGGGTCTGTGATCCTTTGAAGTCAATTTCCAAAGAATACATTTCGCGGGAGCCGAAAGGCAGCTAATATTTGGATGCTGGGTTTATTTCTGGATAGCGGTATTGAGCCCCTGTGATGCCCGCTGATATCTTGATGCATCAAGCCATGATCAGCAATTTGTTCATGAAAGTGATATGAAATAATCATACCATAGGTGATAGCTGTGGGAGACCACCCACTCGAAGGTTATCCCATAATCCACTGAAAACATACGCAAAAATAGGACCATCTGTGTCGCCACGGGTGGTGAAGTTCCTGCCTGTCGATGGGGGTTTCCAGACCCAATGTGATGATCGGTGTGCTACAGAGTGGTACACGAATATTGTATGGGAAATGGATGGATGGAGAATAAAAATTACAGGCCTCAAACAAGCTATAACTATCATGATGATGATGATGATGATGATGATGATGATGATGATGATGATGATGATGATGTAACGACCCTGGCATACCGAGTAGTGAAATGTCTATCAAAGGTGACTGCAGATGGGGATACTGACCTATGTACAAGTCTCATACTGATCCTGGTGTTCTGATAGCCTTCATTTGCTCTGGATCCAGCAGGTGAAGGCAGCAGAGCTAAAGCTGACTGCGATGGAGTGCTGATAAAGGACACACAAAAAACCTGCCAAAGTAGAAACTTGTTAGTAAAACCTTGGTACAAAGTATCATCTTAGGCTTAATTTTGTCATAAAATGTTGGTCATGTATTCAAGAACGGTGAGTTGTTCGTGGCAATCATGACTTTCAGAAATCTCGAAAACAATCAAAACCATTTTGTACGATTTAAGCAAACTTGTTGGCAGCGATGTCATCATTTTGCCGGCTTCTCCCTAGTTGAACATCCTATACAGCATCTGCACTCGGTAGTGTAAGCTGGCTTAACCATTGATTACTGTCATTGGTAGCCAAAATTATATTGGCCGGATGAGTCTGGCATGGAAAGTCCAGCATGTTTGACATTATCAACCAATAGGGTACCCCATATGGCTTCTTGTATAACAAAAAAATAATGAATGGATGAACGTCCCAGCAACACGGTAAGTTCATGATTCAATCAACAAGGGTTGATGTCTGCTCAATTTGGTTATAGTTCGTAACTAGTTGTAACTACTAGTAGCTAGTTGCATGGTCAATCAATTTATAAGAGATGCTTCATAAGCCGATGAAAAATGGTTCGTTACGTCTTGACGTGTGATTCTTCACGAACAAAAAACACCGAGGTTAACCATGGCTATTGATCATGAATGACTATTCATCAACTGTTCCCATCTATCACCAATCATTGGTCAATAATGACAATGATGCTTATATACGTATATTGACCAACAACCCGTTGGTATTCCTAATGATTGGTGAATAATGGCTACCGTGAAAGTACATTTAACTGCAGTGCGCCTTCTCCAGGGAAGAGATCTCACTTCCATGGGCAGCTGCCAGCATCATGGCCACCAGAGCCGTCAGCCATCGCGCCATGCTTCGTTCCCTCGACGCGTCTGCGAGCGCGAGGGGCGTCTCTACGTTTCAGCGGGGGGGGGCGGCAGGGTCACAGACCCTTGATGTCCACCTGGGAGCCGAAACGACAGAAATCCAAGCTGCAGGCCTAGAGCCCAGCTGTTAAGCGACCAAACTGCAGAGCTCATCTGCTTAGGAAATGGTTCATGGTTAGCTGGTTGAGCTGGTCACAAGGCTGTCAAAAGCTAAGGTCTGGTCTCAAGGAGGTTGCAAAAAAATGGGATACACAGTGTTTCTGCAATGATCTTGCTGGAAAAGAGGTGAAATCCTTGAAGCATGCTAAGGATGTTGGCAGTAAATGTCCATGTTCTGCGCGGACATTGGCAGGAAAACCATTTTCCAATCTATTTAGAAGTAGAGTTGCTGACATATCTATAGTCTATAGAGACTTATGCTGTAGTTGCACATCTATGTTGATTAGCATCCCTTACGCGATCAAGCAAGTCTATTCAGCATTTGAGAAATCAATCAACCACTATCAAAAAACAAAAGTGTGGCTGCTGGAAACATCCATGGTGAGAGACATTGATGATATCAACCCACACAACCAGATCAATATCCAGATATGATTTTGACAACAATAGGAGATCCCATCATAAATGCTTGGAATCCTGTCTGGGAGATGGAAATACTTCCAACATCTTCTGGGGTGTGGTCCAATATGATATTCTACCCACTTCCAATAGATGTCTCTACATGCGGAAACGCATTGGTCCAGCCAGAAACTGTGTGTGTGTGATGTGTGTGTGTGCTCGTCAGAAAGCCATGCTCAGGGATGTCTCACAGAATTCAGCGATTCTCTACTGATGATTAAAGCCTCAGCGAAAATCCTTGTGGCATCTGCAATGGTATCGGCACCCAAAGTGGGTTCCTGAATCTCGGTTCCCATAAAGCTAGCCGATAGCCCTGATATCAACTCTTCACTACTTTTGCAGGGGGCTGCCATGATCCAAATCCTCTACGTCATGGTGCGGAACATCTTTTTGCTGCTCGCATCTGTCACCTTTGTTCCGCCGCCGCCGTCTTTCTAACGGTCAAACGCGTCCTACGGCTCTGCAAAATTATACAGATAAACGGCATTGTCGCGGCCATCGGTCACCAGCAGATCTCTCTCCTCCGAAACACAAATGGAACCAAGCCACACCTTGTGGTTCGGGATGTTAAACACGAAGTCTCCTAGCAGATTCGGAGGGCTGAGACCCTGACAATATCCTGCAGCCGGAGTGATAGATACATGGGCAGAGTTATCATGCAAAGAAATGTATGTATACATCATACACCTATCCACGTGATAACACATATGCCCCTGTAAATGTAAATATGAATATATATATATATATATAGTACTGTATATCACTGTATATACATCTATATAGTAGTTACAAGTGGTCAAATCACATTATACATATACATATAATATATATATATATGTGCTCAAAACAAACAGCTCAAATAGGTATAAGGCTTGAATTGTTGGATAGAACTACAAATAGGTATATCTCCGAGTTCTCAACCCCAATGAAAGCAGCTTCCCTAACTAGAAAGGGGGAGCTTCTGGAGTGTCATCTGGTGCTGTTGAGGCAGAGTGATCTGTACGCCAATGTCATTTTCCAGGAAGACAAAGGTAGAGTCAACAATTTAACAGCCCTTGCTCTTCATCTTGTACAATGACTTGTTGGAAATAAGTAGCATCAGTACAAGCGCCTACAACCTCAACACAGTGGTTGATTAATAAATCGGAATTACAATTGTTGCCGGATAATCCACCTACCAGGAAGGTTGATATCCCCATATCACTGAACAACTGAATGCTGCTCTTATGCTGATGATCCCCTTTCTGCAGCCCAGTGCTAGTGCAACAAGTTGCTGTTGTCTCATCATACCACCTAGAACTGGCGCTTTGCAAATGATTGTAACCTCGCATGTTACCAAAAGAGGTTCAGTTGACCTCTTCGAAATAATTAAGACCTTGGATGGTAAAATGGTAATATGTGGACAACCTCAAATAATCGCTGATCAAAACCCCTTTATGACGACCTTCTCTTTTTGTGGTCGGATTCACGCGGATCAGGACCACAGGTGCAACAAAGGACTTCCCTTCCCTTCTGCAAAAGCTTACCACGACAAGGTTTAGCTTACGCGAAGTAAGAAGCCATCAACCTTGCTAGTGGTAGATCCAAATTATCTAGTGAAATTGCCGTCAGTCGAACAATAAGTAATCAAAAGTAGCTCGTGATCCAGCATCCAAAATAGAGCGTTATTGAAATGAATCTAATCATGATAAACCAGTGGAATAAAAAACTAAATCTGGATCTAAGCATGATAATCCAGGTGAAATAAACCTGAGGCTATCTCTCACATAGTCCAAATAAAATCTTGCTCAACAAGGTCAGGTCTCCTGTCTCAGCATCCCATGCGACGATCCTCCCATCCAAAGCAGCTGTGAGCACAGCACCGCCACCACCATGGTTGATGGCGACAATGCGTCCCTCATGCTGTTCTTGGTGCCACCTGCCGACAGCATCATTGTGGAAGCTATTCTTCGGCCAGGAAAATCAGTAAATTTGATAGTGGCCTAGTATGATGCCTATAATTGTTTCTCTCGTGATTAGGAGGGAGGTGAGACTTCGCAGAATCACCCACTCAGCTCTTTTGTTCTGCAGCCGCCAGGATCCTTCAACATCCATCAACCCCATCAACCCCATCAGCAATTGAACCCTATCAGTTCATCCCAAGGACAACCCGGTCCACGTCCATCAACCCTATGAGCCACCAGCCATCAAAGCCTATCAGTTCATCCCAAAGCCGATCCATCTTAAACCATCACTTCGACCATCGAAGCCCATCAGTTCCCCAGTTCAACCGTCAAAGCCTATCAGTTCCCGACTTCAGCTATCACCTCAACCATCAAACTCATTTCATCCCAAGGCCGACCTCATCAACATCCATCAACAACCCCATCAACCCCATCCAACCCTATCAGTTCCCACCGTCAGTTCCCTCACTTCAGTTCGTGAAACTCAGTTTTATCAGCCCCATAAACTGGTCGATAAACCACTGGAACGCCATCAGTTCCCAAGGCTCCCCCATCATTACCCATTGTTTTCCTCATTATCGTTGCTTATTATCCCAACCATGAAATTGCTTGGTTAAAGCCCATGGCCACATATAGCTGGCGCATATCCCCTAGCCTATGAAATTGTTGGTGAACTCATCCAGCCTACTATCAACCAAATCTCGCCAGCTCGCCACTAATTATCCCCTCATTCTCGTTGGTTATTATCCCCCCTTGACCCATGGCCACTTCCACATGGCCACTTCCCCGCACCTCAAATCCCAATCTTCTCCCGGTTGATCCGATCTCAGCTCCCAGCACTTGACCCTGCCCTGGTCGTCGCCCGTCACGAGGCGCTGCTCATCCACCCAGGCCGCCGACACCGCCGCGGGGCCGTGGGCTGCCGCACGACGCGACAGCAGGGCGAGGCCACGACTCACGTGGCGAAGCTCGATGGAGCCATCGGCCAGGCCCAAGATGATGCTGTCCTCGGGGATTCACACGTTTAAGTGAGAGCGTAGACAGATTTGCATATATGAATTTCAGGTGCATATATAAATATAATACATATATATATACATATGTGTGTGTGTTCATTTAATATTTATATATGTATCAATTTATGTCTAAATATCCAATAATGTGTATGCATGGAACTTTTACAACGCTTCTGTTTACACACTACCATTTTCAATAACGTACATTTTTCTGATGTATTTGGTTTGGCTGTTATACTTATATACTTTTGTATAGATGTATATATATATATATATGTATAATGTATATATATATATATAAGGTCTGAAGTGCCTAGCCATACGAATTAGTTTCATGCCTTCATAGCCCCAGACGTTCCGGTGCTTCAACGACTCGGCCCCACCTCGAAGGCTGGCGCAATGCAGTGCACGCGACATGAGGCCTGGCAGAGATTCCAAGTTATCTCTTGTGAAGTGAAGTAACGATGAACTAATCATGGTTGGTGATAATCAGCCTACTAGTGAACTATTAGTTTTATGGTTGCGAACTATTTGCTAACTAGGCCTGGTGATGAGCTCTATCGATTTGAACTGATAGTAAGCTATAGTAAGCTATAGTTCAGTCATGAGCTGACCGTGGGAAGTTACGCAATCAGTTATGAGCCTACCATAGTGATAACGGGCTATGGTAAACATAAGTGATAGTAAGCTAGAGTTCAGCCTACTAGTGAACTATCAGTTTTAGACATCATAGCCTGCTACTGAACTACCGCGAGCTATGGTAACTGATAGTAGGCTATAATCAGCTTTTTTGGTGCCATCACTAGGTATGATTAGTGAACTGGTAGCGATTACTATTAAGTTATGGTGCACTATGGTGAACTGATGGTTACTTACTATATTTTACTATAACATGGTTGGGTTGTAGCTACCACTAATGACAACTACTAGTGTGGTTGTTAACTAATAGCCAGAATTAGGTATGATTAGGTTCAGTTGGATGTTATTGCTAGCGGTTAAGCTAATATAATTTACCTACTTTCATATGATTGAGTTGTAGCAACCAATGGTTAAGTTTGGCTAGTATGATACGGTGAAACCGATTATAACTACTACTAATGATAGCTACGTACTAGTAGCATTCATCAGGTATAATTGGACGTTGTTACTAGTGGTTCTCAGTTGTTGATATAAAATTAGGCAACAGTAGTAAGCCATACTCTTACTTATCGCTACATAGGATCTCCAGCGCCTTAAGAGTCACTAGAATAGATATCTACTGATACTCAGATATCTTGTTACTAATAATTCATCTTAATAGATATTATCATTGAGATCTATTGAGGTACCATTTCCAGCGCCAGTTGATCGGCTGCTGGTTAACGACAACAACTTTGATGATGGCTATACAATTGTGGCGTTGTTGCAGGATTTGTTAATTTTAATGACCATACATTCAAAGTAACCAGTTAAGAACGGTTTCTCAATAACTGTATGGTTAGTTGACTATCAATAACCATTGTTTTTTAGTTGGGGAATGATGCTTACTACTAGTGCTTATTGCCATGGTTTATGCGGGTTCGTAGGTGTTTATATTTGTAGTTGGTCAATCTCCTACACAACATACAACCAGGCAACCATGATTATTAACCAATAGTAGTGATTATAACCCGCATGAGGTGAATAGTGGGTTATAACCCCATTCATCCTTTTTATTCATCATATCATAATATCCTATAATGAACGGTTTAATTAAGCACTATAATCTCTATGATAACTATGGTTCATAGTTTGTTCATAAGATGGTTGCTGTCCTGCTTCACTTCTCCCTTCAAAATTCCTTACAAACACCATATAAATCCCTCAAGAAAAATTGATGAATGCTGAAATCCCATGGTTTTTCATAGCTGCTGCTGCTTCCCTGCCCGGGTGAACCAGCCCGCCTGGATCCTGCAAATGGGTTCCTCTTCCAATCGGTTGATGTCCCAGCACACCACCGAGTCGCCGGACGCCGCCACCAGGACGTTCTCCTGCACGCAGACCTCAGACGTTGAACGTGGGCGCCGTTGGGGATGTGCCGTGAGCCTGGCACAAGGGGCGGTGCGGGGCTAGGGACCCATGTGCCGTGAGGCAGTTCTCAGAGTGTCAGGGTGGTTCATCATGGTTGTTGGATGTTAGTGATGGCGATGATTGGTTGGTTGATGATGGTTCATCGGCACTAATTAGTTCCATGGTTGTTGTATGCAAGATTAGTGATGGATAGTGATGGCCATGATTGATTGATTCATTTCATCAGTAGAAACGGGGGATGTAACAAGCGAAGCAGTTCAAGTTTCATCCAGTCTGAAGCCCCTTCATCCTGGTTTGATCAGTTGGCCACAACACACGCCAGGACTATATCCAACTTCCCACTGCCATGAGCCATCCGTGATGGATAGGATGAAATCTGTCTGCCAAAAATCCCCTCCAACTTTGAAGCTTCGGATAGCAATGATGCGAAGCCCACAATACACCAACAACCATTGCTTGGTCAATAGGAAACTCATCAAGATATGTGCATGCTGATTACAGGTCAGAAATTTTCTTAGCAGTCATTCATTCACCACCAATTTCTGGGACTCCAGACCAGTGTTCCAAGTCCGTTCCAAAAGGTGGTGCGGACTTACACCTCCCTAGCGACATGACTAGCAATACTAGGGACGCCAAACGATAACGACTACTTGGTCATCAGCTCCTACGTCATGGGCATGATCATTCTCTGCATCCAAGAGTATGTGTCTGTATGTAAAAATATAAATCTATGTATATCCAGGCAAGGATCCGCAAGTCTGCGGTTGTATGTGTATAACATCTTGCAACCAGAACAGTTTGAGCTATGGCAAGGGCTACTGCAGTCTATCAGGCTATCTTTCCAAAATTTGCAAAGTTTCACCAAAGAACCAAGTGTCTATATTTCCAAAAAGTTTCACCAAAGAACCCAGTTGTTCAGCCGCCCTGGCCGCATTCGCCCAAGATACGTAGCAGGGCCGTGTATCCACAATTCGATCGAGCACCAGCCAGGCATCGTCGTTCCAAACTTGCAGACGGCCACCTGCTGGCAAAAGATTGAGTTCCAACATGTTCCAACCCAACCAAGGGCGAGCCGCCGAGCACCCTTGGTAAGAAGTGCAATAAATTCATACAAGATAATTCTTGAAGTTAGGATAGCCTATCCTAACTTGCTAAACGGTTCATAGAAAATGTTCATAGCAAGATGGCTTACACCAGCATCAGGTCCCAGGCTTCAACCATCCAGGTTTTGTAGCAACATCAGTTGAGATACTGTAATCCACGCATAATCGCCATGCTTCAGCATCACTCACCGGTAACAAGTTGAACCCGCATCACCTGGGATCGCGCAGCCAGTCAAGATCAGCATGCTGTGAGTGTGAACGGAGCCTTCGGTGACCCTCGCCCGGCTCAGATCCTCCCAAACAAATGGAATGATCCTTCGTAAATCCCATGTTTCTTGTACCAACTTCGAACAGTGCATATGAGGATTCACCATTTCTATGGGAGCGGCTGTATACAGCTCTATTGTCGAGTGTGAATCTGTCGTGTCGGAGGTGCTACACTGCTTGCTCAACTTGTGTGTTCAGCTGCTATGGACTCGATGGACTTCATACAGTATACCAACAGATATCCATAGAGTTACAGGCTAGGTATATCCAACACGTATCCGTAGATAAGACTAGCCAAGTATCGGTTTTTTAAGCAACAATTCATTCATATCTGCTTCCGACGTTTTTCTTTATGTCAAGCTACCGTATATCTGCTAAAAACTCCTTGGATAAACCCAACACATTTAGCTGTTACATTCAGTGTAGGGACCTAGCGATCCTAGTATCCCCAGATCTGTAGAAAGGGCAGTGGCATGATCAATTAACCATTATTGTGAACCAACAAGAACCAAGATGAACTATTATCCCCATAATTAATGTTGTCCGGTTACTATTCCAACTGTAAGCCATTATTATCCATTATTAGTTTAAGATTGTGAACCAACATGAACTTTGACATGAACCAACTCACGGCAAACCATTATCAATTAGCCATTATATCAATTCACCATTTTGTATCCCCCAGATATCATTCAGTTTATTAACCACAGTTTTATAGTAATACACCAACCATAACTTTGGGGGCTTTTTATGCGAAGAAACCACCATAAAGTAGTTGTTTGACTATTATTGTTCGTTCTTATCCGCTATTAATCCCTGTTATTACCAATAGTCCTCCATCAAACCATATAAATCCTATGGTTTTGTATGGTTGGCTAATACGGTGCTTGAATCCTGTGAAACCAACATGAACCACAACCCGACAATCCAACCAGAACCAGTACCATTGTTGGCTATCTTCCTCTAAGCACTATAATCCCCTATAAAATCAAAAACATACAAAATCCCAACTTAACCTATAATTACTTTACTTCGACTGATCCCCACCATGTCATGTCAACATTTGTCTGACATTCTCTCCGACATTTAGGATGACATATTTTCTGACATTCTCTCCGACATCTCTTCTGACATTCTTCTGACATATCTTCTGACATTCTCTCTGACATATCTTCTGACATTCTTTCTGACATGTCTTCTGTGACATTCTTTCTGGCAATCTTTCTGACATTTCTTCTGACATTCTTTCCTGACATTTCTTCTGACATTCTTTCTGACATTTTTTCCTCGCGGTTGAGGTCCGGCAGCGACCGCTGAGCGCGGATTGTCGTGGTTGAGGGCCGGCAGCGACCACTGGGCGGGGAGGGTGGGGGGTGAG
>VSDK01003445.1:35844-91061 GCA_009767595.1 Symbiodinium kawagutii | reverse complement strand
ATCCTCACCTGACTAAAACCTGTCTACTGTAGACCTCTTTTTTTTTTCTGAACACTTGTTGAAGATACTGAAGATTTAGCCTTAGGCTTCGCCCTCGCTGTAGATTCCTCTTCTGTTGTAATCTCCCTTGAAACTGAAGTTACCGGTGTAACCGCGTTCGAAGATTCAATGTAAGGATTCACACGCGAAAATGAAGATGCAAACGCCGCACTCGGTGGCAGACTCGGCGGAGACTTTGGCGCTGGCACACGTCTCCACGGCGGAGCGTGCTGTTCAACCAGATGACGTCCAATGCGGGCACCTCGTTCCTGACAATAATAAGACTCGTCCAAGATAAAGGGATAACAAGTTGAAAGTTTGCGCTCGTTCAAGCCTTGATCAAGAAAACTCGCCTTTTGGCTAAAGCCTCGCCTGCCTCCTCTCCCGAAGTCAATAGGGTCCCAGAAGCCCTCAGAAAACCGGCTAGGGACTTCTTGTCGCCGAGGAATTGTAAATTGAGTGAAACGGAGCAACCAAAAACAACAGGGCAATACACCAGTAACAACACAAAGAGACTACAGCTGATAACCACCAAAAGTCGGCTCAGCAGCGCGTAGCTCGCTTTTTATCTTGAGCTAAATATGTCCGAATGGTACATGTCTTTTAACATGCCCCTGTGCTGGACGGCTGTCAGTGCCTAGCAAACTGGATTCCTAGCAAGGATGCTTTGGGCAATGCATGTCTACCACTATTTAGTAGGGGGAGCCTAAAGGCCAGGCCGCCTCTTTTGTGTGGGACTTATTGCATTGAATCCATACCTCAATAGGACAGTTAGTGACACATATACCAAGTGGTAGGATTTCCTGAATATATTCTTCTGAACAAGAAGATAAAAACATAACAACCACGACAATTTAACACACAAACCTAAACAAAAACATAACAACCGAGTAATGAACAAACAAAAAAGCAAAAATAATCAACGAGAAACCTATCAACACTTTTGACTAAATTTCTCCCAAGGTCCCAACCACACAAAAAACATCAACACCAACGAACAAACATTAAAACAACAATGAACATAAAAACATCAATAAAAAACCGTAACGACCAACAATGAACGCTGCGACGGCGCCCAGGCGCTCCACGAAGAGCTTCATCCCCGCGGCGTTCAAACGATCCACCAAGGTCTGCCCCAAGGCGCTGGCGGGCCTTGGCTGCCGCCAGGGTGGCTTGGTGAATGCCAGGGTTGATTTAGTTCGGAGTTCCTGGCAAATGACTCAGCAAAATCAATGGAATCCAATTGGCGAAATGATTTGTTACAACTTTGGTTTGATAAATTGCAATTTAGGAATTGCAATTGATTTCATTGAGGAAATTCCTCAATGATCGATCTACCGTGGGCAATTTCAAACAATCATGAAGCTGATCATTAGTAGCCATATGAAATAGCCATATTGCAATAAACATGGTTAATCAGTATCAAAGACAAATTGATGATTCATGACTATGATTAGTACGTATGGATTATCAGCAATGGCTTTTGAACTATGTATAGGTTATAGTCAAATAACTTATGCCAGGCAAATGTATAGCTGTACCGTTTCGCAAACCTTCTTAGTAAATGTAGCCAACATCAAGGCTCATATAACATCAACCTCCAGTGGCTGCACCGAGTCACCGTGTATATGTTCGTGAAACCAACTGTATATTTGTTAGTGAACCTTAAAACAATGTTGGAATATATCGGCCGACTTAATCATATCGGCCAAACAAATCATCAAAATCATCTTTTCATAGTAACTGATTCATGAAAACCAATGGAACATGAAGCATTGAAAATAGGGATATCCCCAAATCATCTACTTATTAACCATTTATAAGAATAAACCAGGCATAAAAAGATATAGCTACGACCTATTCCAACCATCGCCTTGGCCACGTGAGCCTCCGGATCTGCAGCCGCCCTCCAGCTTCGCCGGGCGTCGTGTGCACTCCGCCCGGCGCCAAGGACTCGCGCTGCAGCGCGCAGCAGAGAGCGCTTTCCACCGACATCAACGCAGTGCCTTGGGGGCAACGGTGGGGACGTGGGGTCAGGGGGGGTGGGGCATGGGGGTGGGTTCACGGTTGGTTTGAAGTCAATCAGATTGAGTTTCACCAGCTTTTTAAGCTTGAAGTGAGCGGGTGGTTGTTTATAATTATCGACTTAGTCTAGCAGGGGCAACTTTGGGAGGTTGACACCTAACTGAGCAGCTATACCACTTAAGTTTGTCTATTTATCTTTGCTTGTCACATCGGATCACCCTGGTGATGCATCATGTCCAGCTGACGAAATAGCACCTGCGGTACCTCAAAGTTGGTGGTTTCCCTGAACCAAATGGTTGCTGGTTGGATCATTAGATATCTTCACGAATCCATGATGAACTCATTGCATTCTTGGCCATGATGAAGTAGCTGGTGCTGCTGGTTAACTCATGATCCAACCATTCCCCACCATTATTGGAGGCCAACTTAGGCCATCCTGGGAGCCCTTAGTGGATGCCTTGGTACTACCTAAGCCACCATGTGATACGGCTGCACCACCTGTGGCTCGACTTACCGGCCCGGGTGCATTTGTAGCCTGGATCTCCGCCGGTACCACTCTGCACCTGCAGCTTGCCAGTTGCCACCCGCTGTTGATGGAGAATTGCTTGGTCATAAAGTGGTTGGTTTCGTTTGGTTTTGGTCATTAGTCTCGTTTTTCTAAGGCTGGCTGGCAATGCCTATATCAATCACTCATGATGCTCTAGCGGTGATTTCACCATCCAGGAGAAGTAGCCACTGCATACTACTGCGACAGCTATGCAATGCAGAGTCACGTTTGATTGTGTACAGCTGTGCATTTGTGCGGTTGGTTTCTATCGTACATCTACATCTCATTGTTGCTGGTTGAGAAATACATAAATACACAATATATGTATATAAATATGTATACACGGAACTATTCGGAAAAATATGCTTCAATCCAATTAGTGTATATCATCATGGCTGTATGTATGCAACCAAATGCACATCAATCGCTAACTAATGGTTCAACACCTGGTCAAACACCTGTTTAATCCATGATAACATCAACCAGGTAAAACAGCTTGCTATAGCTGTTCACACCTGCTTGAACCATGTTTCAACAGCTCACCTGTTTCAATGCCAGGTCAACAGCCTGGTTGACCATGCACCAGCTCCTATCGCCTGTGCCGCCACGGTGGGCAGCTTGCCATCCACGGGGTTCACGCCCCGTGCGCAGGCGCGCACGGTGAAGTAGCCCTCCTGGAGGTGGTCCGGTGGCTTGGGCTGAACATGTGGCCCTAAGAAGTTGGCTAATACCAAGCCATTGAATGGTATATAGTGGTTGATTAATAGTATATACGCATATATCAAAATAATGATTAGTCTGACTTTTTAATGGTTGATTCATAGTAGTTAGCAACGCTAGTACTAGCTAATACTGGCTAAGAATGATCAATATCGGGGTTGAAGGAAGGTAGTATACAAAACATTAATATTGGTATATAGTGCTTGATGAAAAGCAGTTACAGTACCAACCCTTTAAATTCCCTTGGCCCTCGTTTATGACAGCTAAGATTAGCTAACAAAGATGATATTAGACTCATATTTTGATTGTCATTGGTTGATATTTTTGGTGAACATGGACAGAAACGTGCTAATGATAGCTGTAGATATGATGATATAACTATATTTAACACAATATACATAAAATAAAGTTGATACACATGGCACCATAGAGTTTAGTAAAACACTTGCAGAGCCTTTATATGAGCATAATGGCAGCTATATATATATATATAATAGCTGATATGATTGGCTGACACATAATGACACATTGCTATTTTTGATCATGGTCATCATCATGGCCACTATGCTGATTCTACAGTGGTAGATAATGAAAGTAGCACAATACGATAATATCATCACCATCTTCATCTGTCAGCCCTATAGTTGGCCACAAAACCTTTCACGGTTGGTCAATCTAACAATTATCAACCATGATGGACCATAATCAATCATTATTTTCACAGAATGCCCAGAATCAATCATCATTTGCCACCATGTTCACCACTAATCACCCGCCCACGCCGCGGTGCCCTGGCTCCTCCATCTGTTTCCTCGTTGGCCCTTGCCCCGGCGATGGCAACGCCCACTTCGTCAGAGCCCATCGAGTTGGAGGGAAGACTGGAAGCGGAAACGAGGAGATCAACAACTCATAGGTGCAAACACGAATCTGGTTGCTGGTTGAGATTAGTGATTCACAAGTTGTAACATGATCAACCACACATGGATTCCATGGGCATAGAATGAGTGATTCAGAATGGTTGATTAGTGATTTTGAAATGTTGATTAGTGGTTCACAATGGGTAACATGATTGACCAAACATGGTGAATTCCATGCTTAAACTTGTGGTCAACTATGAGGGATAACCAACAATAACTGATTCATGGTTGTAGTCCATGCTCTAATGGTTAAGAATGATTGTAAATCAAAGGTACCCATGTTCGAATCTGCTTGGATTAATGTTGATTAATTGGTGATTCACGGTGGTTGTAATCCATTATTAATCCAATAAGTGGTTGATTCTTAACAATTCAAAGATTGTATGGGTAAGATTTGTGATTCACAATGGTTAACATCATTTACCAAACATGGATTCTATGGGCATTCCATGGCAAAACTTGTGGTCAACTATAGGGGGATCACCAACAATAGTGGCTGGTTCATGGTTGTATTCCATTGTTACTTGGTTATGATTGGCTATAGAGGTTATGATTGTTACAACCATTGTAATACATCGGTACTTGGATGTGTTGTGCTTATAACTGGGAGATAAACCATGGCAACCCTGTAAGGTGGCTTGCAGCCGCAGGTGCACACTGATCTGGTTGGTGGTTGTAATCCATGGTTTATTAGTGGTTCGTGATAGTTCTAAATCACAGGTACCTATTTTCATTGATGCACTCCTTGCTATTCACGTACTACTGATAGATATTGATGTATAGGGGATATGTAAATTCAATGATACATGTAAATTGCCATTCATAGATATTGATATCGTGTGACGTCGTGTGACATGTACATATATCTCTGCATCGCTGCCAGGTGAATATCCACTTCAGCTCAAATCATATGTGGATGTATACACACTCCACGTAAAATACATGTCATGGCTATCCGAAAAGTATTACCGCCTTTTTGCAAATCATGTTTAAGTACAAACCACATGGTTACGTGCAGTATATTGCGTTAAACCAAATTGCATTACATTACATGTGACTAATCATGTACAATTATGCCTTTTGTGGGGACTGGTAAGTAATGCGCATAAATGAAATGCGCATAATATGCAAATGTACCAACATGGTGGGCTGCTCCGAGGTTACTCCGATACGGAAGAGTGGCCTGCCAAAACAGAGAGCAGCCGGAAACTTGGTTTTGCAGTGGCGCCGTGGAATCGGTCATTGATACATCCCAAAAATCAATCATTGAAACATATGTCATACATATGTCCTGTGTGCACAGCTAAATGACTGTAAATATATCACAGAAAATGCAAAGGAATCAGCAACGGAAGCAAGCTATCGGAATGGCTTAAATATCTGGTGGGCAAAGCTGTCTGTCCAGCCGACTTTGTTCAGAGATCAACCCGGAAGCGACCCTGGCCCAGAGCTGTGCAGTCATCACCAATGAAGACCAAGGCACTGAGCAAGCCAACGAAGAACCCCATGCCTGCCTCAGTGGCAAATGCAACGTGAGTTGATCCTATCCAGACCTGGGAATTCTACACAACTGGGGTGAATTTTCAAGCGCAACCCCCGCAGTTTGTCCTACAAATGTGGCCGTGATCCCAGCTAGCTCAAGTGTGGCTAAATGATATTAGTTTGCCAAGGGGAAACATCGCCACCAGCTACCATGTTGAACCCACCTGCTATTCACCCTTCTCAAGCCCAATCAACCATTCTTAAAGATGACTAGGCACCATAAGAAACCGCTGTTGACCACTATTGGTCATCATAACCCACCATCAACAATGTCTTCACCAGTCCCAACCAGCAATTACCAACGAAAAACCACTAAGAAACACTTAATTTGCCAAAAATAAATCCTCAATAGATTTTCATGATTCAATTGAGCATTCATGAATCAACCATTGTTTGACCATTTCTAGTCACGAAGCACATGGTCCCTTCTGAAAATAGGCGACCCAAAACATGTATGCTGTTGACAACATCCATATAGAATGATTCAGATGGATTTGGTCACTACATCTATAGCCTTCATTGCAATATTGCCAATATTGCTATAGTAATTGACAACATTTATATGAACCAAATAAAATCATGATTGAGGGTGTCACCTCAATCATCCGTTAATGTCATGAAATTCTGGCAAAAAATCTAGAACAAATCTTATTTGGGGCAAATGATCAATTTCAATAGTCACTACAACTTTGCCCAGTATGAACAAATCAAATTAAGTATTTGGGCGTTTCTCAAAATAGGGGTCCCCCTCAATCATTCTTAACCATTTCTAGTAGTAAACCAACCATTTTGGGGGGTCCCCTATTTTGATAAACCGCCATTTTGAGAAACACCCACATTATCACATTGCCATATGAGCAATTCATTCACTAGAGTAACTGGCAAGAATTGACCAAATAAAATCATATTTGGGAAGGCCCCCTGTTTTGAGAAACTGTTCTTTCTTTCTTTCTTTCTGTCTTTCTTGGCATCAAAGGGTCTAATCCTTGTAGCCCAGCATGAATTAAATCATCCCTGGCATTTTGAGAAACACCAAGAATAACCATAAAAGTATCCATTCACCGAGGTCCCTCAAACCGCCAAGTTGCCGTGGCCAACCAACCGCTCACGGGGCCAGGCACTGCCATGCCTTCGCCGTAGCCTCGCAATGGGGAGCTATGGGTGGCCAACCAGCCCTGGTGATGGCTTGCAATAGAGTGGCTAGTAATGGTGGAAAACTATGATTGACTATATGGTTGCCTATGGTGGCTAGTCAGTGATAACTATTGTTGATGATGGTGTGAATTAGTATGTGTCTGAGTTATGATTCGATGGCTCATCAAACTTGCGAAATAGTAATTGCAGTACATACTCAATTACGCTATCTACCAATAATTGTTTGTAGCATGATTAGTAACGGTATTGATTCTATTGTCATGCGACTATTCGTATATCAACTGTGGCTTACAGTACTCTTACTGTTATTGCTTATCTTTGATGCTTGCTTCTTGGACTAATCATTGATCGATGATCTCTAAAGATAAAGAAAGAACGACAGAAGAACCTGTGCTGTGCACTGGCCTTGACGCACAGCTCAAGCTTTGCCAAGCCACTGACACCCTGGCCATACTCGTAGTTCATCAGGGCGTTGCTGCGACGCACAGTACGGCAGCTTGGATTCGAGAGCCTCACCGTCTGCACAGCGCTCGGGGATTGGCCAAGGGTCTGTGATTTCTTACTGGTTATAGCTTATACTAGTGATGGTTAGTTGTAGCATGTTGTAGCCTATAGTGATGGTTAGGTATAAGTTAATGTTAACCAGGGATCAAAAAAACACTGGTTTTTTGGTTGGGGGGAAACCTTTGTTAATGGGAATCCAAGGCTTTTGGAGGATACCCCCTGTTAATCAACCATGGTTTTAGTTTCATCCAGGGTTGGCATTATAGCGATGGTTGCTTACAGGCCATAGATGGCTGTGGGTAGTAATTATACATTATTTTCATCAATGCACCATCATCTACAAACCGTTTCCATCAAGCACCAGTACTCAACATTGAACAAGCATGACTTCATCATTTATATCTAACAAACGAGCCTTTATCACTAGTTGTCAACCACAATGAACCACCATTGTTCAATATTCCATCATCCTTTAACCATCCTTTAACCAGCATTACCCGTCATTGTGCATCATCAATTGAGCATCATGTATCCACCCTTTAACCGTCGTTTACAAAACCATCACTTTGCCATCACCCTGACTTTGCCACTATCCTTTAGCATCATCCACTTGTATGACCATCATATCAATCACTAGCCATCCATCACCATCCATCGTAATCCATCAGCATCACCACCATCATCCGCTTATATAACAAGCATAGCAATCATTAGTCATTAACATGACCCTCTTGTTGATCGTATCTCCTCTTATATAACCATCTTTGTGGTCACGTATCCATCAATTACCATCCATCATTCACCTTTGGTCATCACCATCCATCACACTAGTCACCACCTCTGATTGATGTTTCCAACTTGAACCCTGGCAAAACAAGCAAGATTTTCACAGGCCCATTGCTACGTGTTTCGTCCTAAACTGGACTCTACTCGCGGCCTGAGCAACAAATGCTCGGCCAAAATCATTAGGTGAAGCTTCGCAGCATCAACCTCATGACTTTGAAGTGAAGCTTAACATGTGAAAAAAACCACACCTCATCCTCGTCCACATCCCGAGTAGGGTGTCAAAACTAATGCCACAGAATGCATACTTATACATTCCGATGACTTCTTGTCATCCGAAATCCGTGTCACTGCTTTGATAGTTAGAGAGGCACAAAGGTTGTTTCGACATAACTGTCAAAACGAAGAGCGACTACGTCATCACATCGGATTTTTCATGAGCAAACTGCAGCAACGAGGCTTTGTTGCGATGGATTGCAGAAGGATCGCTGAGAACACGCTGCAGAAACTGAGGCATCGAAACCACAAAGTTAAGAGAGACAACAAAGTCTTTTTTCGGCAGACCTACTCTAGCACTTTAAACAGCAAGTTTGTTCAAAGTTCCTTGCGTCGTCACTGGCATGTGGTGCAAAGCACCTTGAAGAAGCAGACCAGACCAGTTCTCTCTTTCAGGGTCCAGAAGAATATCTTCAGGATGGATTTTTGCCGCAACTGGCTTTTTTTAGTTTTGAACCCCACTCGGGATATCACCTTAATGTCGCTTTCATATCAACCACTAATTTATCATTAGATATCATTAGTCACTCAACCAACTCAACCACCCTATCACTTCACCAAGGGATGGTAACGAACCCGCATGAACCACCTTCCCATCACCCTTCCCCATCCTTCACGCTCTCCAAGGCACGGGCTCATCATGACCCAGCGCTCGTTCAAGTCGTCCCAGCGCGGCAGATCCGAGCTGCCGCCGTCCGCGGTGTCGGGCCCCCGCTGAGAGTTGGGCGGGTCCATGCCGTAGGGGTCCCGGATCGCCTGGGCGTTCCTGGGCCAAGGCAGGCAGGGCAAGGGTTAAGGAGGACCACCTGGCAGGGGAGAAGCAGCTGATGATGATGATGATGATGATGATGATGATGATGATGATGATGATGATGATGATGATGATGATGCGGGATCATCCCGGAAAATTGCTGCGGATCATTGTTGGCCACCAACAAGTCCATGCCCAACAGCTTGGAGCTAGCTCACCATTCTAAAGCTTTATTCTTCAACCATTCTTGAGCTGTTTCAACACAATCAATGATTCTCTCCCATTATTAAACCACTATGAAAAGTTCTTCGGATCATCCTTCACAAACATTGTTCACCATTTAGGTTGCCATCTGTGCTCTATGATTCAGCATGGGTTGAGTCACCATGAAGCACCACTCATCAACAATGAACAAACGACCAGCTGCTCAACACTCTCAGCAACCGTTGTTGGTTGATCGTGGTTAGTCATCATCATTATCAACTTATATAATTAGCATTCGACCACCATGTGACCATCATCTACCCAGTATAAACATGTATAAACCCATGGTTCAACCATCATGTGACCATCATCTAGCCAGTCTAAACCATCAATTGACCATCACAATGATCAGCAATGTCCTTTGCCGCCGCGCATCTCCACATCCGAGGAGGACAGCATGTGAATGGCACTGTGGATGGTGCCACCACTGAAGCCACCCGCAGTGTCCAAGACCTTGGACGGCCAGAGATCAGAACCATGATTTGAATGGAGAAATAGCTTGGGAAAATGCCTGGGTTTAATGATCTCTATCTGGAGAAGTAGCTGGGTTAACTTGCAAAAGAATTGGAAAATAGGGTGGTTAATTTCATGAAGAAATAGCTGGTTTGAATGAAGAAATAGCTGGGAAAGAGCTGGTTTGAATTGCCTGATTACAACGCCAGTTCTTAGTGTGTCAACAAAAGCTTATTAGCTGGTCAGAGCTTCAAGTACTAATTAACTTGTTTGCTGGTTCTTGTCATGATGATAATGGTTGCTATAATCCAAATCCTAGCTGCAACTAGCTGGTTGATGATCCCAACAACCAAATACTAGCTACTGGCTGGTTCCAAGCCCAAGTATTACACAACTATGGCGCATCATGTTTGCTGCGGAAGAAAGGCCATCAAGTCTGGCAGCTGAAATGGCTCCCATCATCTTCCCCGAACGCTTTACAGTTGTGGTTTTGTCAGTGAGGTCGTAGGGATTCAGCAAAATAGGAAAACATCCCACACACATCACAACTCAAAACTATGGAAGTAAAACCGGAAAGGAATGACTGTTGCCAAGTAGGAGAATACGCATTAACGAAATAAACACGAGAAAGGCAAATCAAACTGACTTATTAACCACATGATTTCCCTTTCTGTTTTTCACATTTGTTTGATTGACCTACCAAATGCTTTCTTAATTTTGGTTTGAATAAATACCAGAAAGGTAATATAAACCAAACTGAATTATCAACCACAAATATGGTGTATCATTAAATATGACCAAATATTTGATTGATATGGTAGTATCCTTACGAGTCACCTTACATCTATTTACCAAATCAGGTAAACTAGAATTATGAACTAACTGTTAGTATCTCAGATATGACTTGACCTGGCTAGTTATCGATTTCGCCTATCACGTGGAAACTTATACCCTTGCGGCGATCAACCTGAATAAATATCCTGGTTAACTATCGCCTGAGTAATCTTCAATGGTTGTTGAATCTCTTCATGACAACCCTGGATTAATAAACCCCTGGTGGATCGATAATTCGCGGGGGTCCTCCAAAGGTCATAGTTTCCCACAAAATTGGAACCCAATTCAATAAACGCAGGGTAAATTTTCTGGTTGACCCAGGTGTCGTTTCCTACGAAATGTGTTAGACCACACCTGGGCGCCCCCAAGCCGCGCTCCCCCTTCAGAAGGGTAAACCCAGCTGGCTCCACGCAGCTCCCAACCACCAGCGTCAGCACGGTGAACGACAACGTCCGAGCCGCCACGTTTCGTATCTTGCTGCAGGCCATGCCATGCTTCTCTCGCATAGCCTTCGCCGCCATAAACGCCTCAAGGTCACAAAGGTAACCGGCAGCGGAAGGTCGTAGGTACTGTATACTTTACTCGTCAAAAAATGTCAAAACGTTGGCTGGCTGTGCAGGAGAAAATATCATGGCTCACAACTGAGTTGTGCACTATCACCATTTTGAGCAGCGAATCTAGTGGATTTGTGGATTACATTCGGTTACTGGGCACGGATCCTTCCGCTTGCCTTATGTTGATATTAGTCACTAAGAAGTAGCAAGTGGTAGGTACCTTAAAAATGTATCGCCAACTCAAATCCATGGCCGAATCCAGCTTGGCGATTTCCTAGGTCGCTGATTTGGGGTTCAGCCATAGCCAGCTACCAGGTCGCATGTCTGGAGTAGCTGTTTCCTATTTTCTTGAATTCATGACGAGTGGTTCCAAGATTCATGAAACGAACGGGTATAACTAGTGATGTGTTGGAAATACAGCGTTCTTAGCTTTCAAAATTGTTGGGTATAACTTGGTATATCCATCTTGGGATTTTCATCACTGACAAAGTTCAACTGATAAGAAACTGAGCATGAACCATAGACCATGAACCATACAGGAGTCATACATATACTCAACTCAAACGCAAAACCATCAAAATTCACAATACTAAGACATTACCATCATGGTTGCGATGGTTTTATGGTTTCTGGGTTTATAAATATTGACCCAAATACAGGTTTTATACCGTGACGATTGGTGTTCCGATATTCCCACAATGGTTTTTGATGCTCAAAGAGATTGGGATCATTAAACAAACCAGTAGTTCTTTAACCATAAGCTTGTTGGTGATTACCCCCTATATGGCTGTGGGTCAGTTCACCCTGTACCCTTGGTTCCCCTATCATTAACCAGGCTGTTTCCTTATTGTTGTCAGTCATTTTCCCCCATTATTAGTTGGTTAACTGCTTGACAAATAGCCATATTAAACACTATTAGTTAAGCTCATGACTAGAGTAACCCTTAGTGGTGAACTATAATCCCAACCATGACGAAATGTTTAACATTATTCCCCATTACTTGTTAACTATTAGTGGTGAAAGCCTTCAACAAGAGCTCATGACTCCACAACAAGGCACAGCAATATCGCAAGGGATGCTGTCGAAGCCACAGCTATGCAGAATCCTGGGCGTGCGCCCGTGGATGCCGCCCTCGGTGAGATGGAAACAAATCTCAACGTCAATGTCAACCAACCAACCAATGGTTTACCAACAATACTCATGGTTAACCATGGTTATTAAGAAGGGATAATGACCAAAAATAGGAGGAATACTTTGATAAGCTGGTTAATGGTTAAAAATAGGGGATAAATGATAACCAACAATAGTGGATATACCAACTATATCGCGAGTTGGATCAAGCAGTCATGCCTGAAGAATGGTGGATAATAACCAACAATTTCATAGGAAAAACAATGGTTGATGATAGGGGAACCAGGGTTACAGGGTTTTGACCCACATCCAAACAGTGAACGGCACAGGATAATTGATGGATGTCTAATGATGACAAATTATAGCCTAGTGATGGGCAATTGATGATGAGTCACGATTTTATAGCAAAGGTCCATGAGTGTTTTTGTTGTTTATGATCCACCTTGAACAGGGTCATGTTACAGCAAGTTGATTGAATTGACAGGACGATTCCATGTTGGAGCAAAGCAAACACATGATGTGATGTGTCTTCAGCACATGGCATGTTGGGCAAGCGACGCTCTTGTCTTCGTCCAGTTGCGAATCTTTAATTAGCCTAATTGCATCTAATTGCTCAATCGCACGGTATACTACATGTCTTTCACCCATGCTATGAATCTCGATCCTAAACGACCCTGGCTCCAATCAACTCTGTAAGTGTGACCAAACAAAGTTCGCAAATAAAAACCTTGTATGAAAAGTGTCACTCCACATGATTGCCGTGCCTCATCTTGTACGTGGTATACCGGTTGACTCTCCAAGTTTTGAAAAGGATGCCAAATGCGTACACATACACCACGCACAAGCAACACTCGCAGTGAATCATCCGATTGTATTTCAAGAGATCTGACAGTCTTCGAGGCGTAATTCAAGATTTACCTGAATGAAAAACATCCTGAAACCAGAACCAGTAATTTCCCAATTGACCGTTCCATGGTATTTCAGTAATTAGTTCCTCCTAGTGAGTAGGTGCTCCAAAAAATACCCGGGCAATAAAGGGACAATGATGACGGCTTAGCAGTCAAATGCCAAGGTAGTAATAACCAAGAATCACCTCATGGCCCAAAAGATTGATATCCGGCTGCATATCTGGAGGCTACGGAGGAAATCTTCAGCATTGGGAATCAGGATTCGCCCTGACTGAAACTAACCAATAGGACTAACATTGACAATGGATTAACAATTGATTGACTGATTGATTAACGAATATTGATGGTGGCAATTGTTTGACTACTGGTTGTATAACCATCATTGACCATTTTCAACAATTCTTGTTCTTCGATAAATCCCTAGTCTTCGAAGAATTCAGAACGATTAACCATCACTAGCCATTGGTCCAATTATTCCCAATCATGAACTATTCAGAACCATTGCTTAATCATAGAGGACCATTGTTCTACCATTGATGCGCCGCAATCAACCACTATCATTGGTTGTTGCTGATTACAAATGCATGACAGTAGTTCGGCTATGATACACATCAGCTCACGGTTGTTGCTGGTTCTGTTAGTAAATCAATGGCTACCCAGGATTAATAAACCCCTGGTTGATTATTAGGGGGTATCCCCCATAAGCTTTGGTTTTCCATCAAAATGGTACACCCCCCCCAATTCATCAACCTAAATTTTAGCTTCATCCTGGGTTATCATTATATCTATAGTCTTCTTGGAGAACAGCCATGAACCATCATGAAACCCCCTCAGCTCCCAACTTCTCTCCTTCGCCCCCTGGCAGCGCTGCCCCCTGACCCCTACGGGATCCCCTAGGAGATACCCAGCCCTGCACCGATCCCTGGGTGTCTCCACCGAGTCTCAAAGCTTTGCTCTCCTTGGCCTTGGCGTCGTAGTTCTCCGCGGAGGTCTTCATGAAGGTCGCTTCCCCGGTGATGTCCTGGGCCGGCCCCGGCACTGAACTCTTGGGGGTGAACCAGGGTGCGTTAACCATGGTGAACGACCAATGAATGGTAAATGATAGGTTGATGAGTGCTGAGATCCCTTCACCTATGAAGTTGCGATCAGTTTAGTAACCACAAAACCAATTGGGTGTAACCAACTGTTGGTTTCCGCTCAGAATGTTTCCCTTTTTGGGGTGAGCGTATTGAAGGATCCCTGGCAGATGCAGCAGGTGATTCCGTTTGGCATGGAAGTCTAACAGGGGTGCGCAGTTGCAGTGAGCACCAGTGAGGCAGCTAGTTGAGGTGAAGAGCAGGAGAGCAAGTGCATCGCACTTCTAGACTTCGGAGCTTTCCTCTCCTGCAACTTGGATAGTGATTATATGGAATTGTATGCCATATTGGTGAATGAATACTGGTTGAAAGGGAGTAGCCACAAAACCAATGAACGAACAGCTGAACACATGTCTGTTGAGAAGCCGATGAGTGTAAGCAAGTGACCCAGTCAACATGGAACTGCAGCATGGAACTCCATAGTGTGAGGGTTTTCACTCAAACAGCGATCAACCAACCATCCCAAACAGAATTAGTCCACCACAAAATGTCAATGAAACCACCTACTGGTAGTTGTTTCATCGCTCCCTCTGGTGATGAATCCCTGTCGCTATAAAGCCACCAACCAGCTGTTAGGGTTGGAGATCCCCCGACAACCACAATCAGCAAGAATGAATCATAGAAAATCCCATGGTTTCCCAACTATAGGCTTGTCATCAAACCGCTAGGCCTGGTACCTGGCAGAAAAGCCGTGGCAAATCCCCGACCGACGACCCTTGTAGCTGCAGCGTCCACGTAGCAGCATCCATTTGTGGCGCAGGCATCCACCACCGGAAGGGCCTGGTTCAGCAAGCGCCGATACGAAGAACCAAGCGTCTCATGTCATGATATGCAAAAATGGCTGCTTCATCCTGGTTAACCATGGTCCACAATGGTAAATGATGGTTGGTTCATGAAATTTAGTAGTGGTTGATTCACCTGCATGGTTGGTAAGTTGCTTGACCAGTAGCAAATAATGGCAAATAATGGCAAACAAATGGTCAACCATGGTTGATACTGAACAAATCATGCTTGGTTCACCATGACTAGCAATGGCCGGCTAGGGTTAACAATAGTTATGGCTAGTTCATAATGGGAAATGATGGTTGGTACATTAAAAAATGGTGGGTCAACTGGCATGGTTGCTTAATTCATGGTTGATAATGGTGAATTAATGTGCATTCTGGATTAGTACTGAACAAATCAATGGTTGGTAAACGATGCTACATCATTTTTACAAGTAGTAGTTGACAACCGGGGTGGATGAGTAATTAATCATGCTTGAGCTGAGAACTCCTAGTGACCATGGCCTGGCGCCACAACGAGCACTGATGCATCACAGCACTTGTCTTTAAGAGCTGGAAATCCATCTTCAACCAGTGTAGCGAGTCGCCAGGTTCTTTACTTGTGCTGAATTACCAGCAGTTGGGGTCTTTTTGCCATGAATACCTTCCAAACATTTCCAAACAACCTACTAAGTGGTGTTGCAACTGCACATCTAATCCAGACTGAAAGCAATCAAAGTGAATGGAAAGAAGTGGAACTAATGTTGAAAAAGGGACATGTAATGTTACAAAAGTCTGATTGTATGTGGCGGGTCTGCAATACTGCAGTTGCGGGAGGAAGCCGCACTTCGCACTGGTACCGTGCTCGCAAATGTCATGCAAAGGCACCAATTTGAGGTGCTTTAATCTCCGTTTGCAAGGCGAAACATATATTCAAGCTTCTACACAAACATGCTTCTTTGTGTGTGTGTGAATGATATGCAAATAAAGTTCAAAAGCAAACTCATGAAAATGTAAATGACCGCATGCATACACGTATAAACATATTTCCCAATGTATTGATACATACATACGCAAAAACAAATACACATACATATCGAACAATCATCCATCAACCAAAAACATATGACATGTGTATGTCCAGTACACGACGTTGTGTATCCGAATCTACCTGTGCATTGCTCACAGCTTGGCATGCATAGATCTGCGGCCTTGTCCGCATAGGGGGTACCAGCGAAGTTGAGAATCACTTTGCTTTTCTTCGCAATCTCCTGGTGCAGTGCCCCAGGGATGAGTTGGGGGAGTTCATAACCGGCACCTTTTCCGGGGCGCCTGTCTGGCGAGTCGTGACCAATCTAAGAAAATGCATCCAAGTAAACGTGTGATCAATCATCACTTCAAGGCCACACATCATATGTTCACAGGTTATACAAACATGATGGTTAAGGAGTTGGTCGAACGGTAGGATGATGATTGTTTTTGGCGGATGATCGTTGGCTTGTGGTGATTAACCGAATTGATCATGTTGTCAAAGTATGCAAAAATTCAATCATCTCATTGGATAGTCGATACTCATCTCATTGGATAGTCGGTACGACATGATACGACTCTTGCTACTGGAGGCTGGAAGCGAGCAACAGGGAGAGTATCATCAGTGTAGATGGCTTGTGTTGGTTGTTAATAGCGCGAACTTAGTAACTCAGGTTGACCAGGATAGTGTGGAGGATGGGACCGGCTTCCACTTCGAGTTGTGGTTTGACCTACAGGGATCCATGACCCATGTGACCTTGCAAATCTTGACATGGTGAAGCAGGACATGAAGGCACAACGACCAGGAACAAATGGCCGTCTCTTCAAACAAGTTGTTTGAAGCACAAAGATCCATTAGTAGAGGCCTCTGTTTTCACATGAAGCTCCATCACTAGCACCCCCTTTCATTTCCATCACTGGTCAAATTGGATTCAAATCCAGGTTTCCAAATCCAGGTTTCCAATGACCCTTTGGTTGGTGGTTATGATCCCTACTAGTAGCCATTATCTGTTTCAAACCACCAACTAGTAGGTGTTTAAGGGTCATTGTCGGTGATTATCCGTTCTTGACCAATATTAGCGGTGCTATCAACAACTAATATTAGTTGGTGGTTGTAAACCATTATTGTTGGTGGTTATTACCCCCTACGATTAACCATTTGTGGCTATAACCCCGGTAACCACCAGCCAGGCCTTCCTTCCGAACGATCCATCACTTGGGCCAAGGGCAAACCCCCACCTGGAGCTCATCGAGATTTTTCACATCCACCTGGAGCACGAGCGAGGGAAGCTGCAGTGAGGGAAGCAGTTCAGTGGTGGGTTACAGTGGTGGGTTGTGCTGATAGGTCGTGAGGTTGTGGTGAGGAATGGTTCGCAAATATGGTTAATCAATGCTTGTGAATGGTTGGCACACATGGTTAATGTGTGTGGAATGTGAATTCTATTGATGTTGGTAAATCAGGACAAATCAGAAGAGATTTTGATCATCATGGCTATGCTTAAACATTAAAAATCAGAAATATTGATCAACAAAAAGTGATTGGTGCAGGTTCGCCAATCAATGAACTGGCTATATCTCTACCATGGGCCTGCTACTTGCCTAAGGTAACAGTCTTCTTGGAGCATTACTTGGTAGTATACCCAGCGGCCCATTGCCCTGCCATCATGGGTCACCGTCTGAGAGGGATCTGGCTCGGCTCATGTACTGCGAATCAACGGGAAGGGCATGATAGCATGGTCCATTGCTCACTCAGGCATGATAGTAAACAAATTGCCACTTTCAATGGTTGGCAAAAGTTAAGAAGAGCTGGTAGACGGTAAATGGTTGGGACAGGTCCATGATGGACAGAATGATTAGTTTCAATTCAGCACTTGCTCAAACAAGACTGAAGAAGAGGGGCAAATCTTAGGCTCAGATCCCAGATTTATATCCGTTGACTGCCATTGACCGCCTCTCAAGCAAGCAACCATGATTTGGAGTGGTCATGCATAGTGCAATGGATTCGTTTTGGAAGCCTTTCGCATGTCAGTGTCCCGGGCTATTTTGTAGGCAACTGGGAGATCTAGTTCCTAGCCGCCCACCTCTATTGTAACGAACAAGAGTTTGTGCTTCCCATATGGCCGTGGATCGTACTGTATTCCACCGTTGTGATAAGGCAGTAAATGATGGTAGTGGCTGATAACAGGCTAACAATTACGCATCAAAAAAAATGTGTATGATCAGCATTAGTGGTGAATGCATAGAATGGTTGATGGTCAATGCAGGTTGAAACACAGTCACTCTTGGTGGTAGATCGTGCTAGAACTATGTTTGCAAGCCGCCAGCACCACCAATTTTGCGACTAAAAAACAGTCCCTTTGCCGCAAAACGTCAGTGCCTTTTCAACAGCCGGACCTCCCATTGGTAGTTCATTGGCTAGGTACTCACCGATCATCAACCAGTATGGACTATTGTAAAGGTCATGGCCAACTAACAGTATCCATACTAATTTCGTTCATGGGAGATCTATATCATTCTTTATTCAGAAACCACCCCTAGTTGTATATACCATAGATAGCTTGGTTATCTAGCCCAAAACTGGGAGCTTTGTTGATATGGATCTACCATTATTCTCCCCCTCTCTCTCCATTTGATAATCATAGATAAACGAAGACCATTCCTTCATAGGTCAACCATTCCTTCATCGGCAAACCAGCTACAAATGCTAGACTTTCCACTCCTAACTTGGTTTACCACAAGGTAATCAACCACAAGGGATCCTGTCAACCATCAACAGCTGCAGAAACGCCCGAGTTTTGGCCCGCCTTGAGGAGCGGAGTCTCTCTGCCGGCCTCTGCAGCTATGTTGCTGGGTGCTGTCCACTCATCTCACGGTAACTGCAACCATGGCTAAACAACACTGCTGGTGAAATGGTGTATCAGCCAACATTGCAATGAGTAGATAGCATGGCTCGACAACATTACTGATGATAATCTTACAATGTTGGCAGATCTAATGTTTGATGTTTACATCAGCAATTCTGATAACCATCCTTTCCTAATATTCATTATGACCAGCAAGCTTGTGAATCGTGTTGTTGCTGATGTTGCTGTCGTTATTGGTTTAGGGGAAAGAACAAAGCACACCAAATAATAGGTGTGGATGAAGGATAATGAAGGCACGTAAAGCAAACATCCTTTACCTTGCGAGATTCATAAATATCATCCACCCAAACTTCTATGCATGTGCCCACCAAACACATCTGGAAACTGGCCAGAATGCATAAACATACACATGATTACATGCGCATGCGTTCTGCCTCCAAAGTTGATAGCCAAACGCCAACCGCCAGGGACCAGCTGATATGAACCCTGCCAGTAATTCTGCGAATGGAGGGTGGTTGAGGTGGTTTTTTGGGGATCCACAGGGCGAAAGGGTGAACTGAGGAAACAACACCAACAACAGCAGCAACAGAATGAACAATTTGACTAATGAAATTGGATTAATTAGTCTAATTTTGGATGTTTCATCTTATCAATCAGCTTGTCTGCATGCATGGTCAATGTTCCCGAGTTCTTGGTGACATTCCATGCAAGACAGGTTCAACGAAGTAGTAATCAAACAAAAATCAAAGTGGGCACGAGGGACAAAAAAAGAGACAGGTATTGCTATGATGTCTCACCAGCAGCTGCGGTTGCAACCGCTGATGGCGATTAGCCACAACCATTTGACTGTAAATTATCAATGATTCACATTGAAAACTTATAAAATAAACATTGGATAATATCGAAATAATTCATCGACTGCTTCAGACAACTTGCAGTCACAATTCAACGATCAACTCTCCGGCTAAGCAAATTGGAAGGCTCCCATGGTTGGTTGTTAACCATTACCATATAGTTGCCCGCTATTGTTAACCACACTGCTAGTACCTCACTAGTCAATCGATTCTATGGCTGGTTGCTTGTCAATAACCAAATTTGGTTGGCTATTTATGATTAGTGATAGGACCAATAATTCTAAGCAACTGGGATTATATATAATAACCAATAGTTATCAAAATCAGCAATCAACCATAATACATCAATAGATTATAACATAACTGGGATTAAACTGATGACAATAAGGTTTATCAGTTTCCAAAAATCAGTTAAATGAAAGGTCTATCAGTTTATCTCCAAAGTCCATCAGGTCGTTAACAACTGATGATCACTAATCCAAGTATTTTATGAACTGAGATGATGCGTAAGATAATTAAACTGGTCATTCACAACATGTGGTTATCAAAAATAAAGATCCCAAGTTGATAATAATAAGAACGAAAATAAGAGGATATCAACATTGTCATTGAAAATCAGAATGCTAACCCAACCTTGTCAACCGTGAATCATGCCATTACCAGCCATTCTTAAGAATTATATGAATCATATCATTACTAGCCATATCTTAACCATTGAGAACCGTTTGTTGTTAACCTTGTCAACCATTGTTCATACCATTTCTGGCTATTCTCAACCACGCCAATGGTAACTATTCGCAACTATTAATGATAACTATTAACTGTTAATAAGAACTATTAATAACGTTTGTTAACTATCAAAATAGTTCTCACTCCACGTTCACCACTGGGATGAAGGACCCCACTTCGACGCCGGCGGAGCTCACGCCTCCGGCAGCTGATCTCTCACCGCTTCCAACTTCGCCAGGTCGCGCCCGGCCATGGCCCAGGACACCGGCGGCGCACCTGGCGCAGCACCACGGAGGGGTCACCGGACGCGGGATCCTGCGGGGGGGTGGCGAAGCATGGCGTGATGGTAGGGGGGGTTCAATTGAGGGATGTGATTTTTGTTGCGATGATGAGGTGCTTTTTGCAAATGTGTTTTTGTTTTTTGCGATATGTTTTTTTGGGAATTGCACTTGTTTTTAGATATGTTTGTTGGAAGATATTATCATTTTAAAACCCAACTGCTGGATTATAAAAATATTTTATTGAAAAACAACTACCACATTCAGATGAATGGTTGGTTCAATCATCGATGTTTGCTCCTGGGTTGCTCGGCGAGGTTCACTGGATCCAAAAAATCCATGTTCCGGAGAACTTGTAGCCGGTCCAAGTCTACATCAGCCCTCGGTGAAGCTCCAATGGGTTTTCAGGAACTGCTCAAAGCTCTCGAAGGTCGCAGGCGCTTCAAAATGCTTCAAAGAAGCGAGCTGGGTCCAGAATCATCAACTCAGTCAGGATGGAAGCACGATTCTCCTTCGTTCTGATCACCACTGGCACTTCCACGAAATACCCTTTCAGCAAAGCCACCATCTCAGTAAACTTCGTTCCACCCCAAAGTGGATTGGAAGAAACTCCCAGGTTGCTGGCCATTTGGGCACGGTCCGCCGCTTCGCGAGCTTCTTTGTTTGCCAAGGTAGAGGGTATGATTTCAGAATCTCGCTTTCGAAGAGCGACCTTGAGCTCGGGCTTCAGCGCCAGCTGAAGGAGGGGAACTCCTGGCCTCCTGTTGGCGCTCGACATAAAGAGCAACGTAAGCTCTGGCAAAGCTGCCGTCAGAGCCGCCATGGAGGCTTGAGGAACCGCCCCTGCCGTGGAGTCGAAGGCTCGCCCAATCCACAGATTTTACTCCAGCCCGCAGGCACAAGAACCGCCTGCTTTGCCGTCTTTCCGCGTTCCGAATTGGCTATCAGATTGGACACTGACGGCACGACGAGACTGAAACCATGGCACTGGTGGCCATCAGGCACAAGCCAAATTGCAGTAGCTTGGGAATCCTGTTAGTGCTTTGTATGGCCTACGTCCACGGTGTGGACGATCGTGGACAAACACGTTGGTTGATGTTCAGCCCCTGCTTGTGGAAAACCAAGAGCTCAGTGGCAGTCATTGATGCTCACACTCTGGTACACACAGCTAACAAGACAACACATGCAATTCACTAATAGTAAATCCAGCCTTTCATAAACCATCATGCAGTTCAAGGCTAAATAGCTTGTGATTTCACTCTCAACAGCTCGGGTTTACCTTCACGATCCTGGTGAATTGGTGCCGTGACCACACTTGGTAACACCAGGGATCCACCCGTGATCAGGAAGTTCAAACGTTCATGGTGGACATGGTGGAAATCCCCTGGCCGATAGGTGAAGATCAGCGGAGTCCCAGCAGTACCCCCACGGTAGCATCCCACATCATCCCACCATCCCAGTGGCCCCCTGAAACTAGGGCAACACCGGGGTCCCCGCCTCGTTTCGCTAAGTACTCCTAGGAGATGGCACGGCGAAGGTGATCCCCTGCCCTGGTATGATCGCTACTGCTACCAACAGGCAGTTCCTATCGTAATCAAAAACCAAATGCCATATATTGTATCTAACCGCGGTTGACTTATTGTTAACCATTCCAACAACCATTATTTTCTTATTGGTTAACCATGGTTAACCGCATTCCTAACCAACCATGGACCATCCCTGTCAACCACCCATCTCTCAGCATAGCGTCGCATGCCAACTTTCCGGTGAAGCCGGTGGCCCCCAGGACCACCACGTCGAAGGTCATGGCTCCACCGAGCGACCAACAACGGCTGCGGTGGCGTTCCGGTGGAAGCACCGGGGGTGACGTGGTGACGGGGGGAGAGGTTGGAGAATGGTGGGCCATTCTCACGGTGTGGGTTGGGTGGTGAAATAGTACTTGATGTGGTTGAATGGTTGGTGACGTGGTGTGGTTACTCTCTGGCAAGCCAACCTGGAAGCTAAAAATCATAATTTCTATAGGTAAAACATCATCACGGAGGATTTTCGACGCAACCAGGTTAGCTTACCAGAGTGTAATGGTTCAGTACGACTTGGTTACTGTCGGGTCACAGTTGGTTCTTGGTTAAACGCCACCACCATAGATGAGCTCTTGGAATGGAACCATACCGCCGTGAATCACAACCCTTCTGGGCCATTCCGGTGCCGGGGTGCCCCAGCTGCACTGATGCCCCCCAGGTATTCCTGACTCAGGTCAGCTCGCTAGGGTAACCAGGCATTGCCGGTCGAATCCGGTCGATATAAACCGCTTGTTGATTGGCGAAACTAAGGCTGTAGCTTAGGGTAACTATCAGTTGTGGCAGATGTAATCATTGATCTGTAACAAATCTCAACCAACTTACAACATTTACAACCATACTTGTTGGGCGAATCTGGAACCGATGATTGGGCTTGGATCGCTACTGGTTGATGCGCTGATCCAAGTACTTCTCGAGGTAACTGGCACAACCTGGAGCCAGCCACAACGGACACCTCAAAACCGGGCAGATTTTGGCAGATCGCCGGCGGGCGCCAAAAAGATCGCTTTGTGAAGAGCCGCTCACCCGAATTGGGTGACCATGCATTGGCGCTTGAGACAGGTCATATCATGGGGGCCCTGACTGAATGATGGTACTGCCGAGATGATGGTAAGTCAGCATCAGAAATGGCTCGGTGATTGATCAAATCATGGTTGAGGGGTCCAATGAAAAATATGCTTGTCAACCAACGAACCAACCATTTGTTGATACCAGGGAACGTAAAAAAGGTCTATCAAACCAGCAACCAATAGTTGTTCAACCGTTGGTTATCCTTTGCTATGGACCTTGATTACCTAAACATAACCAACCAGTTATGGCATGGACATTGAATGTGAGACCCGGGTTGACTTTCCAGCAGCTGCAACATGACACCGGCATGGTACCGTGGGCGGCGGTCAATTGCTCCTTGGGAGCCTGGCGGTGTCGACACTACGCACTGCAGGACTCTCCGCACCCCATCAGGAGCCAGGACCAACTTTGAAGACAGAGCTGTTACTTGGGACCAGGTTTCCAATGTGAGTCGCTTTGATCAGGCAATATTGGTGGGGGTTTCAATGAACGGCTTGTAAAGCATGATCATAGGAGTAATCATGGTCATTTGATGTCAATCATCATGTTATTTCGACTTTGAAGGATGACCTGAACAAAACATCCTTCAACCATGATCTTGGAGTAGGAGTAGCCCAAGGATCGCATGATGAATCGACACCATCAGCTGATCAATCAGTAACTCAACCCTTGAAATAGCCTGTTTTGGCATGGAAGTAGGCCCAGAAAGGGGGGCGATCATCTCCCTACATCCCATCATCTCCCTACTGAACCTCGCATCCATTTTCAATTTCAAAACCATTCGGCTGTGGGTCAAAACCCCTAGTCCCCCTGGTTCCCCCATCATTAACCACTGTTTTCCCTATGGTTCTTGGTGATTATCCCTTGAAAATTGGTTGGTTAATATTCACCCATAGCCATTTAGCCGCCTTGGAGATGGTCCTGATCCTCCAGGCAGAGCGTGACGCTCTGCTGGGGTGTCATCGCGGCCACGGTGAGACCGACTCGGAAAATGCAGGTGGTTTCGGGACAAGTTTCGAACCACTTGGTCACTGGGTTGACAGGAAAATTTACAGTCGATCCGTGTAATTGATGGTTATACAGCAAGTTCTAACTTCGGCTTCCTGTAGGTGTTCCATGGTTTTCCCATCAGTGACTTTGGGAATTTAGATCACAACTGGACGTCTCGAAGCGTACGCATGAAGGATCATGAAGGGCCTTGCCTGAAACCACCCTCAAGATGGGCCCATCTTGAGCTTTGAGTCACTGAAATCTGGCCAAATGATCGAACTCTGCAGTTCTCAGGGGCTGATAAACCGGCCATGTGGCGGGGGCCCCCCCTTGTCATTTGAGTCAAAATTTGGCCAGATTTGAGCCAGTTTTTGGCAACCATCTGCGTCAGGCATTTAAGTGACACTGTGGCAAGACTAGAATCCAACCCCAACAGCCTTCCAGGTCAAAACGCCCCGTCCGCAAAAAACAAACCCATTGAAAACAACGTCTTTTCTGGCAAGTTGGTTCATTCACTTCGTCGGAAAGATCCAAGTGAATAAACATTGGTTTTCATCAATAGCCAATTATCAACATTGACCATCATTATAGCTGGTTGGTCATTATTCCCTAATATTAACCACTCTTACTGGTTATAACCCCGAAAAAAGAAAACACAAAAAAACAGGGTTTATTGCCACTAGGGCTTCGTGGACTTGAGAGATCCACGAGCTTGCAGCTTTCGGTGCAACGTGGTGCAACAACCCGCCACAAGACCCCTGGGTGGGGCGGTGACCTGTGGTGAACCTTGGTGTTGGGAAGTGATATCAGTTGACCATAGTTGACCAACTTCACCATAGCGGTCTCCCACAAGCATAACCCCAGTGAGTCTATACCTGGGCGTTGGGACGGATATTTCAAAACGCTTCTCAGGTGGGACCAACTAATCAAAAGTCCCAAGTTGTTCAGCTGGTCCACCCAATAATCCCAAGGTGGTAACGCTATCAACTACTGCAGCTCTAAACAGACCCCCACTGAGATCAAGTTGTCATGCCTAACAAAAAGTTGTCATGCCTGAATAGCTGCCCCGCAGTTAGACATATCAGCTGTGTACTCACGATTCGCTACTTAACAAGCTGGGCTTTTACCACATCACGCTAGTTACCCAAACCGGATGTTCACCAATGAATCGCAGTGCCTCTGGGGAATCACCTTGTACCATTTTTCAACATGCAACATCCATGGGCCTGGCTCAAATCAGCTTGATTGAATCACGATTCACTATTGCTAGCAAACTTCGGACAAAGCAGGACACCTCAACATTTCTCTAATTCACCTGAATTATTCATGGGTACGTTTGACTGATCAGCACTATATTCAAACATTCTTAACCCACTATAAGCCACTAAGCAAACCCTTAGTTGACCATGATTCGCACTTGTCGACCATCAGTTAACCACTAGTGAACTATCATCGTCCACTTTACGGCTGTGGGTACTCTGCACCCCCAGCTGTTCACACCCCCTAAAAGACAGAAGCAGTTGTCAGGATGTTCACCTGTATTTCATTTGAATAGTCAATATTGACCCATAAGAGTTATGGAGATTTTAGGCGTTATAACCATAATGATAATGGTTAATTATAGAAGGTAATTAATATTAAATCTTGTAAAATGGTAAATCATCTATTTTGATATTATTATAGGGGTTATAATCGTTGATCATGGTTGATAGTAGAGGATAACAGGCAACAATAAGGGTGAAATAACTACTACAGTATATGTTGCTTTCTCAAAATAGGAGATCCCACAAAAGTGGATTATTACTGTAAAATAAATGCTTTGTCTTGGATGATTTGCTGTGGCCCCCCCTCATTTCAACCCACAAGCATACCAAAGGCCAGCATTGGTCATTCCCACGTTCCCTACGTTTCGCACCGGCCAAATGAGGACTTGCATTGATGGCCACTGACCAATGGTGAACTATCACTGACCACTATACTATATCCATCACATATCAATTACCACTAGCCATTCCTTGAACCACTAGTGAACCATCCTTGAACCTATTATTCACCTATTGTCAATTGTTAACCAGCAAATTAGTGATTACTTCCTAACCATTGGTTGGCTATTTCCTTCCAAGAAATCACATAGAACAGGGGTCATGAAATGTCCCAATTGGACATCACCCAACCGTTGTAGGAATAATCTCTAACAGTCATCCAAAGTGATGTTCAATCTCTTTAAAGTGGGATATTTACCAACCCCTGTAGAAGTCAACCACAAAATGGCTGGCCATTTCTTGCAGGGCGATTTCGCGGCTGGTTGGTCTAAGCATTCCGATGCTGCGCTGCTGTCCGAGCTCAGTCGTAATGGAGCATCTGCAATTCCATGATGTCATCCGAATCTTCCATGGCTTTCCTGAACAACGGGGGATGGTAGGGCTTGTGGGGCCATGGGTCAACCAACCTATTGGTTGATTAATGGTTAATGGTGGTCAACGCTAGCATCCAAATAACCCCATCAGATGCGGTAAGAGTTGTCAACCAGCAGTGGCCAATATTACGCGTTGTTAAGCAATATTGCTCCTATCACTGTGACCATCATTGGCCATCCAATAACCATTAACTCACCCCCAAGTAGCCATTCATTGCCTACCATTGGCGACGATAAGACCATTGATTCAAACAACATTAGCCTAATTCATTAAACGTCATAAGTTGTGATGGTGGCTCTAAACCATTAATCAAGCATCATGCAACCAGCCAGGAACCATCATCTAACAAATTGAACATTCTATTTGCGACAGTTGATTCATCAACCACTCAACAACCATGAGAATTGCCACTGCAGCTACCTCCGCAGGAAACCGATAGTAAATGGGTCAAGGGCACCACTGGCTTTTACAAATCGATGCTACTCATTACACTGTTGGGATGTGGATGTCGTGTACCCATTTTTTGGATGTGGTCTGACCCTTTCGCTCGCCACGGTCCCTCTGAAAACTTTCATTTTTTTGGGAAAAAAATCATACAGCCCATAAACGAGACTTAGAAACAACAAAAACTGCCACCAGCCACCAGTCATGGGATATGACATTTAGATCATTTCATTACAACTGATGGTGCTACTTACTTGGGACCTCGGCCGCAATGTTGTCACAGTCCACATCAAAAATCCAGCTGAATACCACTTGTGGTCCAAACATGTTGATCACCAGAGTTGTGCTGTCAAAGCAGTAGTCCTTTGCCCGGTGGCTCTTCTTGCTCTTGTTGTTGTTATTATTATTATTGTTGTGGTTGTTCCCCACTTTCTTACTTGCATCAACCGTCATCAGTCACTATACCAACCAGCATGAATAGTAATAAAAATGGTCTGTAGCAAGAACAACGGATCTCACTCAATAACAAAAAGAGTATGCAACTCCCTCTTCTGACGGTTCCCTACTAGTTGTTAATCATGGCGATACCGCAACACCATGAACATCTGACAGGGGTGGTTTCCTGGGTACATGTTTTCAGGCCAAATTGTTGCCGGGGGCCATTTGCTCATATCGATCGCCAGTGCTACCATGATCAGTCATCGATATATTCACTCCAGAAAAGATCATTGGCCATCAACAACTTCTATGATCAAATCAGCCACTACCAACTCGGGTTGACCATTGACTATCAACCATTTAACCATTTGTGACAATTAACAACGATTGGTGAAGGTTGTTAATGGCACTTATCAAGAGCGAAGTTGTGAACGTAGCCCTCCCCTGCCTAAAGACTACCATTTGGAGAAGCCGATTTAGCACCTTACTACCAGCATAACAATGGTGGATCAGCGGATGCTGGTTCACTCCAAGTGGCGGTCGATTATCCAGCCTTATCAACAGTATTGGATCGGGATCAATCCCGACTGTCAAGTGGGAATAGCTGATAAGTCCCTATATATTATCGACTGGAAATGCCTGGATAAATCATTCTTGTCCCAATCAAGTGGTGAACCTAATCATTGGATACGATTCCAATCACTGGAGTTGATCAGGATACGGGGGATTCGGGATTGCTTGTCCCATGACTTGGATTTGCGATTAGAACCCAGGCTGTAGCAATGCATCGAGTACACCACTGTGCCATACCGCCATCTAAGTAGCACTATACAACAAGGTGCCGTCAATGATAATTGATTTTCTATCATGGGACGTTATTGGTAATTAACTCGCGTAATAAATGATCATTGATGTGGGTTATAGACAATCATTGAGACAAAACACATTGTTTATACTTGATGATATTAGTAAGTTATCCCTGTCAACCTCTATATTCTAAACCAATTCTCATGTTCAAGAATAGACCTTGATAAAAACGCTCAAAATCCATGATAGACACGGTCACTCAGCTTCTATTGACCCGCCATGTAATCTTGCTGCTCAAGCGGCAACAACTCCGTGCCATTTCCGAAGATTCCATTCACGTTGACCTCGAAGCTCATGATACCAAGGAAAGTTCCAAGTGGGCTTGGAGAAAATACCTACTGCTTTTATATAGAGAACTATGCGTAACAAGTCGAGTATCTCCAACTGGCTCATCATCCCCAGGCGTGCGGTTGAACATACAAAATGTACTCTGCTGCAGAATATTACTGTGGGTGAGTTCACCCAGTGCAGTGGGTGGTTAAGACTGTCCAGAATAGTCCAACTGTTGGGATGGCTTCCCTCCAAATTTGCGGATGGCTGTGACACATACCAAAAAAATGGTTCATAAATGTTCATAAGCCATCACAAAGGCTTCATGAACCTACGTAGGTGTGATGAACTCCTTCATGATCAACAATGACCGCCAAACAACCTTGAATGATGGTGCGTAGCCCCTGAATGTAATCAATCACCCCTGAACAACGGTTGTTATCCATTGTTTTTATGCTAGCAAAGATAGTGAAGGGCTCTTAAACCCTCATCAACGATTTATGGTAGTTGTTGACCCCTCGCGCAACCCCTTATTGCTCGGGAAGTCTAACTTGGTGTGCTTTAGGTGCCTGTTCATTTTGGATCATCTGCAGCTACTTGCCCAATGGTTGTACTCTTACACTTATTCTGACATGCATGGAGGCGCTGAGTATGCGTATTTATGTAGATATTTGCATGTGTGCACACACCTATGTGAGCAATCAATAATTGCAGGCGTGCCTGAGATTACCTTATACTGCTACACTGGCCCACCCTGCTTGTAAAGTACGGTGCGCAAAATCTCATCATTACTGTTTCATGACAATCAGTTACGTCCCGCCCCAGCAAAACCACCTGAACCCCCGCCCTGGGAAGAAAACGGCCCAGAAACTCTAAAATGAATAGAGTCCCGAATTACTAATCTTATTGACATGGCTCAATAGACATCTCGTCAATCCTAGTCTGTGTTGTGTACCGTTTTCATGCATACAAATGTTCCAAATGGATGTGAACAAAACAATACATGTGTATATAATATTTTGCATGACTTTCTCATAAATGGGTTCTCAAACTACGGACCCCCCCACCATGGTTGGCTTATTTCTATAACAATACATGGTCAACATTGGATGATAACTTGTGTACTCCTATGGCATAAGAAACCCCCAGATCTAAAGGAGAATAGAAAGCGGCATATGTGTATGCACAGCTGGTTGGTGCTTACAACCCCTATTTAAGACTTTGGTCATCCAACCAATCGTTCCTAAATACTGGGGAACATAAAACATGTTTAAAACCACCAGCCAAACAGGTTTCCTTGCATCCATCCATCCACTTCTGGTGCCGTCATGCCACAATTCGGCAGGGGAACTTGATGACGTCCTGTCACCACCGGTCATGTGGAATGACACCGTCACCTGTAACCACTGAGGACTGTGGGAAACAAATGATGCTCATCACCAATATATGAACTGCTGGGGAACCTACTGTGCAAGTGCCATGATATGAACCATGGTGGCATCGGTATGCTAAGCTTATCCTTCAACAGGCTTCATTGCTGGTCATCAGACTAGCACTTCGATCGCCATCCCCTATGGCTGACAGCCATCACCCGTGTATGTTACAAGGTATATATTCATGTGGGCGTGCATTTGCAAGCACCTGTTTATACGCCCATGGGTATGCTAACCATAGCACACCAAAGCTTGTGCATCTGGCTTACTTACCATGAATGCAGCAGCATGACCGAAACAACAAGATCGCCGTGGTGTTACACCACGGAAACCTTCACAAAGTGGATGTAGTGCTATGAACCTGCGCACATCTACGCCTCATGTATAGATTAGTAGACACCGACCATCGATCATGATTGGCATTCAACCAGTAGTTCTCCCCAGCACCCTGTTGAGTTCCTCTTGGCAATCAACCTCCTCACATCAGGATCCTGCCCAGCGGAAAGTTTTTAGCCCCGCATCGGCTGGATGAGCCAGGGAAGATCCAGAGACGGTCGTTTCAAGTTGCAAAGGGATTACCTGTTGCATTAACCATCACCATTTGTGGATTGCTTATCACCACCAACATGTAGTAACCGTCAAGTGAATCAAACTCAGCGGCTACCGCTATGAATGCATGATGAATCATGATGACTACTATGATAGCGGTGATATTCCGCTACGGCTACCGCTATGAAAAAGTACACTATGATGAGCCATGACTCACCGTGTCACTGGGGCCGGTTCAGCTGTGATGTTCACCCAGGAACCCAGGAACCGCCGTCCCAGGGCCGTCCCATCCTTTGGTGCCGCTTGAGCGTTGTGAGCGCCGAAAACGCCAGAGGCTCCATCTTTGGTAAGGCCAGAGATGACCAGCATGCCTACGTTGCGTGTGACCGTTCAGCTTGGTGGCTCACCTGAGTTACAGCTAGCACATTGGCCAGCATTGTAATATGAATGTATGCGAATCAATATTTCAATGTTGAAGTCTGTCTGTAAACTGGATAAACCTAATGAGATTGTGTTCATATATCCGAATAATATCGAATAATTGGAACAACAACAAAATGGAAACCACAAACTGCGCTTATATCATAGTGAAATTGTTGGCTGGCTTCCCTATTCATAAGGGTTATGAACTTGGATGGTCAGTAAGTAGGCACTACCATGTAAAAACAGACTCATATCGAATAGTGTCAGCAAAGACACACACAATTATCTTTCATATCTCCTTACTATGTTGAAAATTATTGTTTCAAGCTTCAACATACACATAGGACCTAAGATTGTTGTGAAATTTCGGGTCAGTCTTCCAAAGTGACTGGGGTCTCACCTCAAAGTTGATACCTACCAGGATTGGAGATTGGCAGCCAGTGCTGGTGTATCCAAGTTGCGATGCAGTAAAGAAAAAACAACTGCCACGAATCAAATGATCATCTTAATGAACTGTTAATGGAATCAAATGGAATCAAATGGTAGAAACACTACCAAATGGAATCAAATATATTTCTGCGAGTTGGTCTTTTGATAAATTCAAATCATACGTCCAATTTGTCGTCCAGAATTCCAGCAGTGGCTTCTCATCAGGGTGCAGCAAAGGGTGTCCTCGAATTGTCGATTTATCGAATGAACGAACCTTCCGCACCAGTTCATTCGAAGCATTCAAGCCATTGTCACCCAAACTCGTGCAGCCACCATGAAAGGTCTCTTCTCCAAAGAGCACGCCAAAGTCGCGTGCCAGAGCTACCCAAAAAAGCTCTTGCTGGTGGCACGCCAAAGCCTTCAAGAAGCCAATTCAAGGTCTGCTCGTTGCCTCATTGTCGGTTCGCCGGCAGATTGTTGGCACTGGCCCTAGCAGAATGCAAGGTGTTCATAACAAAAGCTCGGTCCTGTTCCAGTGTTGAAGGAACCGTTTGGCTGCATCTGGAGTCCCTGGGGAGCATGAATTCATTTCCGCTCCACGGCTCGTTAAGGGCCTTTGAGACAACTCCCTGCGAGGAATCATCCGCCTCCTCACCCACGCAGACCGCCAGCTGGTTCACGGGGCGGCAACTAATCGGGTGCAACCATTGGGTGAGCCGCAGGGGTGCTCTGCGAAGTTTCACCACGGACCAATCAAGCGTCATAAGCAAATGTCGGACCATTCTTAACCATTTTTAACCACGATATAACCACCAATCAATATGTAACCATCAAAATATGGCAACATTATTAACCACTATTAGCCACTACTAGCCACATCTAGCCACTATTAGCCACGGTTACCACATGTTACCACTATGAATCGCTATTATAGTGGGTTCCCTTGAGTGAACAACCGCGAATAACATAAGAATGCCGGCAAATTGATAATGTCGTGACATGGTTGATGAACCACGATGTTGGATGATTCACCCATTAGGCCATTGACCATTCCAATAGTGGTCGATTAGCCCCTTGGCAATAACATAGTGGTTGATTGAGCCATGAACCCTTCAAATTACATGGTCGAGGAAGCCATGAACCATTCAAGCACATCAACCACTATGCTCAAGCACCAGTCCAATAGCTGATTATTCCAAAAAATGGTTGATCAGCCTATCATCAATCCAATAGCTTGATAAACCAACTGGTAGTTAACCTCATTGTACGATAGATGTTGTAAGCCAAATTGACTGGAGGGCCCATCTTGCATCATCAACCATTCTGAATGATGGAACCATCATGAAGTAAGCCTAGTTATAACCCACCTTGAATCATCATGGAGAACCACTACAAATAGCCATCAACTTTAACCACTTATCATCCATGGTAATATTTAGGAACTACAACTATAACCACTATGTGGTTGGAACTACATGATTTTAACTATAACTATAATCAACTATCACTCGCTGTAGGGCCCACCTTGAACCATCAACCTACTATGAATAATCAACCACTTTCAACAAACCCAAGTTATAACCCACCAGTAGCCATAGTTGGTGAATACCTGGAAACCAAATGAGCTGACCCACCATAGTTGACCTTGCTATGACCCACCAATTATAACCCAATTTGAACTATGCCTGATTTGTGAATCATCAACCGCTATGGCTTCACCATGGACTAAGCTATTGCAATCAGCACCGTCCCGGCAGGTTTTCCACGGATGACCTTCAGCTGTCAGGCTTTCGACGCCCAGATTGGGGGTCCCTGGCGCACTACCGGCAGTCCTTGGTGAATGCCGTCACTGACGAAGCACCGGGAGCATGGATAAGCCCTGGTGGTGCCACCTATGAGCCCTATCATGAGATAGGTTATTGATGTTTAGAGTTTCAACATAGGTCTCGAGGTCGGTTATCAATGTTCATAGTTTATGATGGCTTTTCAAATGTTCTCAAAATCCATGGTGACACGGGTGACAGGTTGGTTAACAAGCCATTTCTCTGTCTTATATCTACTCAAAGAAAATGTTTTGGTATAGTTTGACTGAGCTAGTTAAACTATTTCTGGACTTAAAAGTCTAGTCCAAAGATAGTAGTATTCAAACTACTATCATTTTTTTTATTCTAGTCTACTTTTTCTACTCAAGGTGGTAGTTACCCAAGGTTTGACGAGCTATTTTGGGATCAGTCACCCAACCTAAATAAAGCATAGGACGGGTAGGTGAACATGCTTATCTAAAAGCATAGTACATCCATAATGCTTTGTGCTCGGCTTTGCAAAAACAAATGAAATCATCGATGATAATGTGAAAGCAGTATAACAATATCAGGTTCCCTATAGGTTCAACACAATTGGTCACGGGCTGTAGGGGAAAACAATATAATAAAGAAACAATCATAGGGAACATCCTGGTTCAGTTGGCGCCAGCTTGATAACAAATAATGATTGATCCAAGGTCCGAAAGGCTCAAGGAGAAAAATACATCATAAGAATATTGATCCAGGGCATGATTAACCCTCTTAATTCCATATAGCTTATCATTTGTACTAGCTAAAATCAACTAGGGTCATTTAACACGACAAGTCCACAAGCATTGATGACAATGGATAAGCATGGATAGTAACAAATTATCAGGACGATTGAGATGGGTAAGTGATCGAGACGCAATAAGAATTGCACTCAGTTTTTGCTCATTGTATTGTTTCTGGTTGATACTGGTTCAAAACTGGCAACAACCATGGGAATAACAACCAACATTAGCATACTGTACATGGTTGCTGGGTCCGATCCCCTGCCAAAATTGAACGAACTGTGTCTGTTGCCTGTAGCTTACGCATATCCACAAATGCCACTGGTACCTACAAGTCGTGAAGTCCCCGAGATACGAGTTGATCGAAAAGCCAATTGGTTGCACCCGTAACTTGGGGGAGCGTCACTTGTAAACCTACCAGTCGGATCCAGTTGGTTACACCATCTACCTCAACTGGTAGTCAGACTAGTTTCTCCGGGGCATCACTTCTTGTATAGGCTTAATACGAAGCCAAGGCTTAATATGAAGCCCCCAACCAACCACCCGATGTTTTTTCCAAGAAACCATCTCATACCTATGGCTTCAGTGGTACCCCCTTACTCATGGCTTCAGCAACCCCCAACTGTTGCTGTTGCCGCAGAGCTTCTTGTGTATAGTGACCGTGTGAAAGGCAGGGCGCTGAATCAACAAGCGCAAGGTGGGCGCTTCGCCATGCCGGGGACGTTCACCCAAAGCATCCTTCAACATGGCGATCATGTCCTTTCCTCAGCGGTGGCTGTTGTTTTCTCTGTTCAAAGTCCGGGAAGGGTGGAATTTGTTGGGCAAGCCGCATTTTTGTGGTGCCTAAAATCTCAGGTATAACATTTTTCTGGTGCCTAAGTTCCACTAGCACGTCTTAGGCACAAAATGCAGAGCCTACATCTTAGGCCCAACATCTTTCTGGTGCCCAAGTTCCTGTAGGATGTCTTCAGCACAGCATTTTTTCTCCGCCTTCATGTTAGGCACAACAGTTTTCCTGTGCCCAACTTCTACTAGCACGGCTTAGGCACAGCATTTCGGCTGTCTCTGAATCTTAGGCGCAACATTTTTCTGATGCCCAACACAACATAAATATCCGCAAGTAAACGTCATTAATTATATCAATTATGATTCATTACTCAAGATCACTAGCCATCATCAAAAATAAACATTTGTGCGTCCGTGGGTTCGACAAAGGTTGTCCGGTTTGTGGCTATAACCCCAGGAAAAATACGAGCGCATCAGCCAACCATTTTTGGTAGGGAAATGATAACCAATCACTTTTGAATGGCTTTGCCTAAAATATCACCAACGGGTGGTTTCACCAGCCAAAACAGAACATAACTAAAACCATCAACCAGTTATAGAATGGTTTCATGATCATTCATCGGGGCCTCTAGGTGACCATGGTGGCAATCGAAGAATTAATCAACTTCGGCCTGGCAGTTGAGACCCTCTAACAGTGACTAGCCAGTCATCCCCGCATCAACTGTGAATGGGGGGTTTTATCGGATCGTGCCAGAACTGGTTTTCTCAATGAAGCCATTCAAAAAATAAAACGAATCATTCAAGTGGTCATGAGCCATCATCAACCACCACTACATCATTAACCATCGTGCACCGCGGTCAAGTATCATTAGGCATAGGTAGGGGTGCTTAGCAGAGATTCCCACCATACAGTAAAGCCTGCGAGAACAACTTGTCTAACATCGTTTGAATATCCACCAACCAGGCCTTTGTTAGTTGACCAACATTTCATTATCAAGCCATCCATGATCCTGTACTATCAATGACGATGATGCAAAAAAAATAACACTGTTTAACCATCACCAAAGCCATGTTTGACCATGATTCAGCATTGTTGTTCACCGCCACTAAGCATTAGTTGATCGTCATTCACCACCACCAACCATGGAGCATGGAGCAACGGCTACCAGCATGGTTCAACCAGGCGGGGATACCATAGCGATATTAGACCCTTGATCAGCAAGCCAAAAAGGGGCACGCCAGCTATTACCCTCTGGTAGATTAACCTGGAAATGGGCATCATATTGCAGCATGTAGAACTCCGCACATATTTCATAGGGAAACCAGCTTGGAAACCAGCTCTATAAATGGGCACTTTCTGCTGCCAGGTCTATCTACCAAAGCATAACATAAACCCAGAAGAGTACCGCATCATTTCATTACCAACAATGATGATCTGGTTGAGTAATCAATCCGAATAGATAGATCTGGTGATTTCTCAAGCCAGTTTGGGGACCCCCATGTTAAGGTTGTATATGTTTAATAGAAAGGATGATAACTAGGGGACCCTCCCCTATGAATTGAGAAACCACAATCAATAGTAGGGAATCACCCTGCACATTGATAGATCTATGATCAACAACATTTCCCCACATTAATTACTGACCCTCCATGGCACCCAACATGGCACCCAACATGGCACCTTGATCCTTCACGACGAGCCCCTGCCGTCCAGTGGCCTTTCCCTGGATTCACTCCGTTCAGAGCTACCAAGCGGTCATACCTCCGCCAGCGTCAAGGCTGATGAGGTTAGCCGCCGACAATCCCAGCTCAGCCAGCATAGCAAAATCAGGAAAAAATTGGAGGGGTTCATCAACTTCATCATGCCTCTTCAACTTGAGGATGCTGATTAAACTACTAGGAGAAACTTAGAAATTTGGATGTTAGGAGGGCAGCTTGATAGAGACCGTGCAACTTCATGTGACTCGACTGTGATCCACCGGGAGTCATGGGTCCTCCTGCTACCAAAGCCCAACCTTTCAAGAACCATTGGCTGAGTTCTTTCACTTGGGGGACTGCCAACACCTGCAATCCAACATCTTCCTTGGCCAATTGTAGGCCTTCAAACCCTGGGATCTACCAGTATTAAGCGTGATTTTCTCTTCTTCAACCATGCTCTCATTCTCGCCCTCGCCCATCAAACCTCTGAGAATGTTTGATCATGTGCCCCATCATTAAGCGACCATAGGCATGGTATTTCAATCTCTTGTGCTCAGCAAAACAGTGACCACTGCTCTTGAGAATGGATGGAAACTCCTCCTTCCCAACTCCAACTACTCCCCAAAGCCCGGCGGAGAATACGAAAGCCATGGCCTGAGGGGCCATAAGACATTACGAAGGGATCAACATCAACAACCGTCGGTGAGGGTTTATCAATGCCATAACATATCAACCCATCTACTTCCGGGGCAACCAACCTTTGATCACATAAAATCCCTTCACTGGCACAAAATGATGATACAAAGACATTTATCCAAATGCAAACAGTTTTACCCGTTCCATGCGGCAGTACCACCCGTGGAACCACTGGTTGAACCACCGGGCCCAGTCCCCAGCAAGTGACCTATGAATCCTCTCGGCTTCCGGATGGCTTCTGTTCCAGCTCTTCACCAGACTTTGACCGTTGGTCAATGACTGGATGGTGCCTAGGGCACTCAGCTGAGGATCCACAGATTTCCCCAGTGCAGGCTGGGTTGGTTGATGGGAAAATCAACTGTGGAAAATCTAGTTTGAATCACCAATGATTAAAGCTTCCTGTTTTCCCATCAACCATTTCTGGGATTATCGTTTACCATATACAATTTCCCATCAACCATATCAACCCATTTACCAGGCTTATATATGCCTCGGGTTGGTCAACCATAGGATCTACATCAAGGATAACCTGCTGATCATAGCGATCCCCAGCCGTCACCAGCTGGGCGTTTCTGCAGTGGTGGCTGCACCACCGCGTCGAACCGCCCCCCGGGACCCATGGATTGGACATGGCAAGGATGGCCACTGATCAACCGATACAAATGACCGCATCCATCGGGTGGTTTCTTAAAATTGGGGACCCCCAGTTATCATCTTTTTGATAATTGTAGTATAGTTATCATTCCAGTTTTTATTGTTAAGAAATGATTGGTTTCTGAAAGTTTGTTTATCGTTTACAGTAATAGACCAACCATTTTTGGGGGGCTCCCTATTTTGAGAAAACTCCATCTGATGATTCTGAGTGAAAAAACATCCGCAAATGATGCTGATGTGCCAAACAGAAAGTTCATGTAGCAAGCCAAACTGGTACTCATTGCTAGGTCTCATGCACATGTGGAAACTCCATGTCTTGCACATGTAAACATTTTATGCAACCAAACACCCTCAAGGATCAATGCCTCAACCGTCCATTGAAGTTATGAGGCCTTCAGGCACCGTGCGAAAGAGCTGTACAAGCACTGGGTGGGCAATGTCGTAACCTTGGCAGGAAATACCTACAGTACTCCTGACTTCACACCAGCCATCCTACATCCAGCGGAAAACTGCTACATAGTAATTATCATAATAAATGGCAATAATGAAAAATAACAATGTCGTAACCTCGATCATAATTATGACAACTGGAGCACACTACCATTTGCAATCATTCTTACATATAGCCAATCATTTGCCCAACGGATTTTTTTCGGTTACTTCTGGGCCTCTGCATCTGAATCTGCAAACCTGGACCAATTCAAGAGCTCCTCCTTTGTGAAGCTCCTGACGCCAGTCTGCAGCTCCACCTGCACCGTCTCCTTGGGAGCGAGTACGTGGCCCAGGTTGGTGTAAGCAAATGCGATGCTGTTATCCAACTTGATGGCTTCCAGGAACAACTCCTTTGCGTTGAACATCCTGGGACCCGTCTGCAGCTGCACTTCCACTTCCACAGTCTCCTCACGAGAGAGCACTATGCCCAGGAGGGCGTACGCACGTGCGTAGTTGTTGTCCAACTTGATGGCTTCCAGGAACAACTCCTTTCTGTTGAATGTCCTGGGGCCTGTCTGCAGCTGCACTCTCACTGTCTCCTCGGGAGAGAGATTGAAGCCCAGGTTGTTGTAGGCAAGTGCGTCGTTGTTGTCCAACTTGATGGTTTCTAGGTACAACTCTTTTCTGTTGAAGGTCCTGGGGCCCGTCTGCTGCTGCACCTGCACTGTCTCCTTGGAAGAGAGCATGTCGGCGAGGTTGGCATAGACAGGGGCGTCTTTGCTGTCCAACTTGATGGTTTCCAGGTACAATTCCTTTTTGTTGAAGGTCCTGGGGCCTGTCTGCAGCTGCACTCTCACTGTCTCCTCGGGAGAGAGCTCGGCGCCCAGGTTGTGGTAAGCAAGTGCAGAGTTATTGTCCAACTTGATGGCTTCCATGTACAACTCCTTTTGGTTGAACGTCCTTGGGCCCGTCTGCAGATGCACTGTCACCGTCTCCTCGGGAGAGAGCGTTGCGCCCAGGTTGTTGTAGGCAAGTGCGCACTTGTTGTCCAACTTGATGGCTTGGAGGTACAACTCCTTTTTGTTCAACGTCCTGGACTCCGTCTGCAGCTGCACTGTCACTGTCTCATCGGCAGAGAGTGCTGCACCCAGGTTGTTGTAGGCCATTGCGCAGTTGTTCTCCAACTCGATGGCTTCCAGGAACAATTCCTTTCTGTTGAACGTCCTGGGCCCCTTCTTCAGATGCACTCTTACCGTCTCTTTGGGAAAGAGGGCGTTGCCCAAATTGTTGTAGGCATGAGAGTCCTTGGGCTTCACCTCGATGACCTTCACCAAGAGCTTCTTTCGGATTTCTCGGTAGCCTTTGATGCCATCATACTCGTGGCCATACTTCCCCAAGTTCTGGACCAGCTCGTCGGTCTCGAGCCGCCTCTCCAAGAGCTGCACAATCTCATCCGATGACTGCTGTGCATCCTTCACTCCGATTTTCACAGCCTGAGTTTGCTCGTAGATTGAAACTAGCCAAACATCGCGCCAAACAGGCTGCCGCTCGCCGAAGCAATTCTGGCCTTTCAGCCTCTTTCGACCGTTCGGCATCAAAGGGCCATCGGTGATCTCTTCCATCACATTCTTGGAGATCTGCTCGTCGACTATGAGGGGAATGCAGCAGTCAGCTTTGCCTTTGTACTGGTCCTTGACATACTTTCCGATAGCACCATTGAGGGCAGTATTGAAGGGAACATCAGGCTGCGGCAAATCCAGACCTTCTTTGCTCTTAAAGTTGTCCCTGGTGGGGTAATAGTTGTTGACCAGTACCTCCTCTTTTGACTTCCACTGGTGGGGTGCATGCATTGTGGCATAGATTCCCAATCCAAAGTAGCTGTCTTTGTTGCCTTCATCTAGTGGAGCTAAGAGCTTGGGATTTTCAAGACTGGTGATCTTTTTGAAGGAATCCTCCGTAGTATAATGAAATAGGACTCCATCTCCTTCCCGTAGACCTTGATGTCCAGCAGCTTCTCTGATATCGATGGCGCATGACCACATTTTAATGCCAGTGGCTACGTGTTCCACAGTCAAGGCATCTACGTACGAGTAGCCCGGCGCGTTCAGCTGGGCTCCTTGGAAGTATTCTTTGCTGCCAAAAAAGGTCTCTGGTGATGCCGCGCTACTCATGGTGGATCCACGTGAATCCCACGGTTTCCCTACGGCTTTCTTGGCAGAGTGTGTTGCTCAAATCTTGAGACTGCAAGGCACTGCTCTTACCGCGCTTGAGCCAGTGCTGGTGTTTGCACATAGAAGCCATAGACAGGACGGCCTCACAGCAACTGTGCGACCTGTGCGGACTCCACGCAGGTCGAACATGGCATCACTCCAATGTTTCACCAAGGGCACCAGTTCACCCAAAGGGTAGTCCCCAAAGAAGGCTCATGGTCCCAGGGGATGAGTTGGGATGAGATGCATACTATCCATCAAGGAAAAAAGTGAATAAGGATCAATTGCAAGTGGTAATCACGGATACACCCAAGTGCTGATGACAATCACTCCTGTTCTTGATGATTCATAATCAGTAGCACAGGAAAATCAACTAACTGAAGGGATGTGGATACAACATTAATGATGATCACTCCTAAGCTGAGCAACAAGATGTGTCTGGTGATAGAAGTCTCCGTCCTTCATGGTAGATCTAAGATACACCGCCATCGCTGACCAACGACCCATAGCTGGTGCTGGTTCTCATGGATTTAGCTGCATCGCTGGATTGCCCTTTGGTAAACTCACCTGGCAATGGAAAATCCACCATTTACAGCTGCTTTACCAAGGTTTCCTTCGAACATATGGTAAAAAATGGTGAAAATTGATTTCCGGGTTAGGGACTACCAGAGGGTACTTCGTCATTGGCCTTCATGAACCATCACCAAACCAGTGGTATCACTGAAGCATCAACCAATACCTCTCCCCCACCCCCGTCGGCTCCAAGTCACATACTTTCCCAGAAGCCGCCAGGATCGCGCCAAAGGGAAGTTCCTGGCACTTGAACCCCTTCGGGTTGCCACAGGCCGAGAATCAGCGACACTCGAGGGGTCTAGTGACCAGTTAAAAGGCCCGTGGTAAGGGATGAGTCCCCACCATTGAGTTGACTTGGGGTACCCTAAATCATCCTTTATTAACTGTTTACAAAAGTAAACCAACCATTTTGGGGTACCCCTATTTTGAGAAACACCCATGTCTACCCTCAATCAAATCCAGCTTTCCTGGGGCTGTGGGTCACAAACATCCAAAAAGTGGGCTGACGCTCCAAGGTATTCCGGCAATTTTCTGGGATCACCAAGGGTGCAGTCGACCCATGTGGTGGTTTCTGAAGTCATAGGGGTGCCCCCCAGGCCAATCATCCAATATTACCCCAATCATTCCAGTTTATTCATCACCAAAAATGGTTGGTTCATTAATGTTATTAATCTTTTAAAGAAATGAAGCAACATACATTTTGAAGGGGGTTCCCAATCTTAAGAAACCAACTTCCTTGGTGAAGGCTACTCCTCGGTAGTTTGCCAACCGCTGGAACCCCAATCCCTGGTCAAAGGAGCTTGGCGGATTCGGGGCTGCGACAACAAGAAGTGCCAGTCGTTACAAATCGTTAGACACGGTTTTTAGCTGCCTAGTAATTAGTAATGCTAGTTATTAGTAATGCTAGTTTTAGCCTAATAACTAGTTTTAGTGCCAGTAATAACTAGTTGGTGCTTGTTTCGACTCGTCAAACTGTTATTCGCTGGCTGGTATTAGTTGCTTACTTAAGCATGGCACCTCTAGTACTGGAAACTAGCCAGCTAATACTGGTGCCATTTAAGTGCCAGAAACCAATATCAGCTGGCTGGCATTAGTTGCTTACTTAAGCATGACATTGATACTGTAGCTAGTTAGTGCTAATGATCTTGACGCCATGATCAGTAATGATTGAAACTGACATAAGCTGGTTCTTCACAAGCATTTGTTGTTTCATCAATGTGTTAACCACCTGGTGCTCCCAGTGGTGACCAGTAACCCCAGCACTGCCATGGGCAACGCCGCCGAACTCGCGTCTGCCGGTCGAGTGTCCGGAGTCTTTTGGAATTCCACCGTGAAGGTGTAGCATTGCTCCATGTGCACATTGTTCTGGGCGGAGGTGCCAGGTGAGATCAGGTGGCTGATGTCCAAGCCATGGTTGTGATGAAACTCATTCTTCAAGAAACAAACAAACTGCCCAATAAAGTACAATGAGGCTGTGTAACCATCATCATCATCATCATCATCATCATCGTCGTCGTCGTCGTCATCATCATCATCATCATCATCATCATCATCATCATCATCATCATCATCATCATCATCATCATCATCATCATCATCACCTTCTTCTTCACTTTGAATCATCGACTTACCATCATTCACTATCATATTTACCATCATTTTGACCATCATATTCACCATTAATTAACCATGGTTAACCATTACACACCGAAAACACATATGGTTCGCCAAAAGTCACCAACCAGTATTTCGACACTGCTGAGTTCACTCTTCCGCCGGGGTCCTTGGGTGCTCAGGGGTCCAGGGGCCTTGACCTACAGCCATAGCCTCATTATGTCATAAGGGAGCGATGTTGGTGGTGAATAATGCCTAAGAATGGTGAAATCATGGTTATTTTTGCAAAGTAATGGATCATTTTTGGACTTTGCTGCGATCAGTAATGGATCATGCTATCCCAATAAAGATCAAACAAGTACTATGAAACAAGCAATCCCCTCATCATCATTGAATGAAACTGTACCCAATGACGATTATCATCAAGCATGACTATATAAGTATCTAGGACAGTTCCGGGTAGGTTGATTTCTGGCAATGATGGTTCATCATGAGGATTGGTATGCTAGTATTCAGGAAGTAGGTTGAGTATGCCGGGTTCATCATGGTACTATCCAGCTGTATGGTTATTTCGATCCAGCAGTGAAGATTGATGAGCGAGATATATGCCTTCTTTTCACACCAATCAAGAACAGTCATACCCAAGTAAGCCAATAATCCCGGATCAATGATGAACAAACAATAGGAACAAATTCTTGTTTAATGGGCTGCTATTTCCTGATAATCACACAGTCAAGCAAAATTCAAAATCAGCTGTTGGTTAGAAGCAGTTTGCACTTCCCTGATCATGATTGTCCATTTTGAGCAATTCAAAAGGTGAACCACCATGAATGAATGACACATGCACAAACAAAATAGCGAATAATTACTGGTGGGTGGTGTCAACCGCCAATAAACAAATACACTGTTCAAGCTGTTCAACTAACCAACCATGTCAAATATTGGGGGAAAACTATGGAAAACTAAAAACACCAGCTACTAGAATAAATCACTAGAAACAGTCATTAGCCGGCTATGATCAGTTGGTTTTTAAGCCTCGCTACATCATTAGCATTAGCCACCTAAATCATTATCTGACTAGATAACTGAAAAAAAATGTTCATCCACAATAATGATCTCGGCTTAGTCAATGAAAATCATGCAGCTAGTCAAATACATGATCATGGCTTAATCAACGAAAATCATGGCCTATCATGTTTACATAGATCATTGAGAAAAAAATGATCATCCTAAAATCATGTTTATAGCAACAATTCATCAAATAATGATCTGTCAAATCATGTTTAAGCCATGATTTTCATTCGTCTGTTTATACGGCTCCACCGGGGGCATGGCACGGCTGCGGCACGCCAAGCGGCAAAGATCGGAAGCACCGTCACGGCATCGAAGTTGTCGTCGGCCGCTTGGCAGCAGCAAAACATGGCGGTGCACGGCCCGGCTCAGGGGACAGTTTCCCAGGTCGATTTGGTGCTTCACAAGCCATCTGGCCAGGTAAAATCATGTGATTTGATATGTGATTTGGTGGTTTAACAAGCCATGTAGCCATGTAAGTGGAAAGTTCTATTTGCCGAGAACCATTTCCTATCCCAGTTGTAGGTAAACCAGAAACCGATCAGTAATGGCTGGGTTGTAAAAACGGCTGGCTTCAACAACGCTGGCTGCCGGATGTCATGGCTCTGTTATGACGAAACGCGAGCGATCACCGACCATTAATGTAAACAAATCTATAGTTTCCTGTTGTCAATCACCCTTCATGATGAACCATCAAGCACTGCTACTAAGCATTATTAGCCAGATTGACTGACTATCACCAGCCACAGTAATGATATACTAACCATCAATGATCAACTGTCATTGACCATGACCTAACTCTGCTCAGTGCGCTCGAAACTTTGTTTCGGCGCTGGCTGAGCTTGGGGCATCAATGCTCTTCAGCCGGCAAGAAGAAGGTTGGCTACTAGATGCTACTAGGTAAAGCCAGTGCCAAGTTGGTTGTGGGCAAAGGTTGGAGCATCTTAGAGCAAAGCCCAGTTACTACACCCACAACAAAACCGCTGTAGCTCATCAATATTCAAAGAACTCGGCAAACTCAGCATGTAGGGATTCGGTTCAACCTCAGTCATGATGAAAAAACCGTATATTTTGGCTCTATAGTGTCCCTTTGTGCTTTTTGATATGGCTCTCCCGTTGCTTTTCGGACGCCCTAACCATCGTCCTTCGTGCAGCGGCATTGATCCAGCTGTTAGATTGTACTCACCAGGGCCGTTTGGGGATGTTTGGGGTATGTCTGTGCATACGTTAACCACCATCACATCATCACACAATATCACTGAATTAGCAAATCATTTGCCCAACATGTTTTCCTCTACGTCTGAATGGCTGCAGCATCTCAAAATCCAAACGCCTACCGCTGCAGAAACCTACCTGCGCCAATTCAAGAGTTCCATCTTTGTCAACCTCCTGACACCAGTCTGCAACTGCACTGTCACCGTCTCCTCGGGAGAAAGCGCTCTGCCCAAGTTGCGGTAGGCAAATGCGTTGTTGTTGTTGTTGTTGTTGTTGTTGTTGTTGTTGTTGTCCAACTTGATGGCTTCAAGGTACAACTCCTTTTGATTGAATGTCCTTGGGCCCGTCTGCAGCTGCACTCTCACCGTCTCCTCGGGAGAGAGCTCTGTGCCCAGATTGTTGTAGGCATGAGAGTCCCTCGGCTTCACCTCGATGACCTTCACCAAGACCTTCTTTTGGATTTCTCGGTAGTCTTGGAGGCCAAACTGGCGACCATACGTGGCCAATTTCTGCACCAAGTCGTCGGTCTCAAGCCTCTTCCCCAAGATCTCTACAATCTCGGTGGATGACTGCTGTGCATCCTTCACTCCGATTTTCACAGCCTGAGTTTGCTCGTAGATTGAAACCAACCAAAAAGGCTGCCTCTCGCCGAAGCAATTGGTGCCTTTCAGCCTCTTTCGACCGTTTGGCATCAAAGGGCCATCAGTGATCTCTTCCATGACATTCTTGGAGACCTGCTCGTCGACGATCAAGGGGATGCAGCAGTCGGCTTTGCCTTTGTACTGGTCCTTGACGTAATTTCCGATAGCGCCATTGAGGGCAGCATTGAAAGGAACATCAGGCTGTGGCAAAACTAGACCTTGTTTGCTTTTAAAGTTCTCCCTGGTAGGGTAGTAGTTGTTGACCAAAACCTCCTCTTTTGACTTCCATTGGTGGGGTGCATGCATCGTGGCATAGATACCTAATCCAAAGTAGCTATCTTTGTTATTTTCATCTAGTGGAGCCAAGAGCTTGGGATTTGCAAGACTCGTAATCTTCTTGAAGGCATCCGCAGGAGTATAGTGCAATAGGACTCGATCTCCTTCACGTAGACCTGGATGTCCTGCATCCTCTCTGACATCGATGGCGCATGACCACACTTTGATGCCGGTGGCTTCGTGTTCAATGGTCAAGGCATCTACGTACTTGTACCCCGGTGCGTTCAACCGCGCTCCTTGGAAGTACTCATTGCTACCGAAAAAGGTCTCTGGTGATGCCGCGCTGCTCATGGTGAATCCACGTCAATCCCAAGATTTCTGTGGCACGTGTATGCCTTTCTCGGCAGAGTTGGTTGCTCGATTAAACTTGAGACTGGAAAACACTGCTCCTGCTGTGCTTGAGCCAGTGCTGATGATTGTTCTTCGGTGTATCACAGTGTCGCTCACAAACAAATTGGCTTCTCAGGACCTGTGAGGTCTTTCATCGCAACAGCATCCCATTCAAGGCATTGCCTTTTAACAAAAAGAAACCTGTTACAGTGGTGGCTCTGGTGGCTTCAGAAAACGCCTGCAAACTTCTCTGATTTTGATCCCTCCAACAAAATGGGCCAACTACTGGTGTTCAATGCCAAGTCACGTCATTGGGCTGTAAAGCATATTCAGGATACTTGACTGGATACTTGGCCTATGAAGTTACGTCATGGGGCTGTGATGTACTCCAAATTATTGACCTATCTGGTGCGATGTCCTTGGCAAATTCGGCATAGCTTGGACGCATCAGAAACTCTCAAGGTTGAGCCTTGTGGTCAACCATCTTGGCCCAATCTTGGCCATGGAACCCACAGGAACTCTGGGTGGTGGTTGAACCATGTTGAATCAAGCCCTCCCAAAAATATGTAACCCCCAACAATTTTTAGAAGATGCACTTAGTCACTACGCTGCTTTTGCTAGCCAGATTTGTTTAGACGCGGTAAGCAGCTAATTTCCACTGTCCATGAACCATGGGTAATCACTATTCGCTACTGACCAAAACATGATTGGTTTACGGGAGGGGCTGCGATTTCTTCAGCCATTCCAGGGCCTGAAATTCTTTGAGGATTGTTCCGGAAAAAAAACTGTGCCGTAAGCTGGTGTCAGCGTCGTCAACATCCAACATGACCAAATCTATGGCGAATGCTAATGTCGTGGACATGGTTGGCAACGGAACTTGTGCAACCAAGGGCACCCCTATATCACTCTTTAGTTCAAAACTCGGGGTGCCCTTGGTTGCAATTCCCCATGGATCAAGGGCTATCCGAAAAATGGTTGACAATCTGTTGTGATAATCTTTGGATCCTGGTTTTAGTCATGGTGATTTAGATTCACCAGCCACAGGGTGAAAATCTCCTAGTTCTGACACATTCCCCCAAGTATTGCGGGTATCAACCATTGATCACCTGGTGATTTAGATGCCCTCCCTGGATTCCCCAAACTATCAGCATGTCATCATGCCAAACAACTAGATGATGCCATGGTGCAGCAGCGAAAGCACCCCACCGGAGCTTGTCTGATCACTACAACTGGTTGGTTGTTGGCATTTTTAAGAACCCGGTGGTTAAATTAATCAGTCACATTCAATAATTCAAGAACATGAATAGATTGATTTATCAACTAGTAGCAATTGATCATGATCCTGGTTAATGCTTACCTGCTAGATGATTTGTCAACAAAAATGAAAAATAGTTCGGCAGTTAAATTGATTGATACCCGTTGCTAATCAGGTACTTCATTGGATGGCCAATGGAAAGCCTGTCTATCGCGACTATGTGTCTGATTGTAGACTTCCAAATATGTTCAGTTTATCATTTGCTTGCATAGCCAGCATCCACAGGATATGGTGAGAACTCTCAAAGGTCATGTTCAGCACGCAGGGTCAACTGCCCCCATCCCGGTGATCAAATGCCCATCATGTTCCGGCCGTAGCAGTCACACTTGCCAGGTGAAACGACACATTGCCATGCGCTGTTCGCAGCATTAAAACTTCAACATCAGCCGCCAACAGCAGTTCCCCTGCCGACAGCCATGACTACAATGTGGGGATTGCCCGGTAGATTTGATGGGCTAGCTTCAAGAGTATTTGACATACTTTGACATAACCATTTTCACTACATTAGCAAATGATCTACCAGTTTTACATACAGTGTTGCAGCAATGTACCGAGGTCAGTATGATACTTTGTTGTGGTTTATAATGGTGGTGGTACAAATCAAAATACATAGCTCGGGGCTGTTCAGGTGCCGACCACTGCTTCTTCGGATCCGTTTGGCCGGTGCAAACATGCTTCTCCATGACCTATGGCTAGACAGTGTGGTGTGAAGCCGATTTGGAAGCAGGACAGCGCCGTTAAGAATCCTTATCAACCAGCATGATTCACCTCTGTGAACGTCATGAACTATTCAGCATGATGAACAGCCATGATCATCCATCGCAAACCATGATAAGAACCAGGTTTTACCATTCAAACTGAAATCAACCACTGCTATCCAAGCTATGCCTGGGACTGGCAGCCACTCACAACGGTACCCTGGGAGCGGCTTCAAGGGACAATGTTCACCTTTGATCATGGGTCTCCTGTCACCAGTCATCATAGCAATCGGTATTCACAAAGACCATCAACTACCAGCTTTGATAATGATTGTGAACAGTAGTTACGTTGATAATGATAATCTTCGCTAACAAACCATAAACTGTCAAGTACTTGTTGCTCATTCTATTTCCAGTACTTCTAACATTGCTGATTATCACTAGCAACAACTCATGAATTCACTGCGACTATTGCTAATGATGCCATTTTACGAAACGTTTATCGCTGGGACATAGTCTTGCAATAGTCATGAAGGTAGTGTACCACATCTAGTAGCAGCAAATAGCAATGAACAATCATCAACAAACGAGAACAGGTTTCTGGCAATTGCTGGCTACTAACTATCATCAATGGTGGTCAATAACTACACCATCAGTGATGAGCACAATAATCAAGAAACGGTTGCTGGTAGTTCAAGAATAGTTGCTGGTGACAACAAGTCAAATACGCAAAAACATCAAAAAACGACACAAACGGTCCACGATACTGTTAAAGAAAAAGCAAACCCCCTTGTCGTAGCTGCAGACAGTTCACATTCCAAGAAAATCCAAGAAATCAATTCATACCCAAAAATATCCCGATCGTCCCACCAATACCTCCGCCGGTGGCTAGACAAACATCAACCACTATGGACCTATCACCACTAGCAATTTCTGCAGGCGTTCCAAGGGAACTCTTGGCAGCTCATAGGGTGTTCCATGCTGTCATCGCACTTGGAGCTGACCAATCTGCAAGATCATCGATCTTGCAAGTTGGAGGACAAAGAGGACAGCCATCATTGGATTCGTGGGAAATCCTCCGGAGCCCCTGGTCTTTGCTACTAAGTCTGAGAATTTTCTTGCTAATCTCCTCACAAGTGCGGGTAATTTTGAATATGGTGACCTTCAAAGGTCAATCCATCAAATGATTAGTCAATGAGTACAGCTGAAGGCTACAACCATGGCAGCCTATGGTCATCATGCATTCACAGGTCCATGAATCTCACAAACCACAGCTCACAGCCATGGCGTTTCGCCAAGCACATTGGAATAGCTCCAGCTGCAACTCATTCGCATGGAACGGCAGCCAGCGGCACAGGATCCGCACGGGGAAGTCTGAAATAGATGTGCGGAGCATTCCGAATGGTCATTTGCATGAATCATGGTGGACCAATTTCATGAATATGATAGTCATCACTTAACCACCGATCCGTGCATGTTACAAACCATGGTTCTCAGAACAATGACGCATTAATTGACATCTGCTTTAAATGACAACCGTTTGCCACTAGCTATTGTTTTATTCAGACAGTCCACCATCATGAGCCAAAAAAAGATACTTGGCACATTATCATCAATTAACCAATATTGAGGACTGACTACTGAATGGCTATCAACTGCAAATCCTTAAACCCTAATCATTAGTTTTGTTTAACACCAACCATTAGTGCTTAACCATCAACAATAACCACACCAGCCACCAATTAATCGCATGGCTTCATGTATGGAATGTCGATGAGTGAAGCCACCATGACAAAGGATCAGGAAACCATCACATGAACCATTATCAAGCACTAATGGCCATCATTTATAACACATAGTGATTCACCATCATTGACCATTGCTGTTCATCATGATTAATTCGCAATAAAACAGATATTCATTGTGCATCATCGGCCACTTTAAGCGCTAACCAACAAAAACACATCACATCAACATGGTACTAGCCAAACATCAAACCATCAATACGCTCATCTAACCACAACTTAAGCATCATCATGAAGCCACTAGTTTACCATGACTTACCAATGGATCAATGTTGGTACACAAATGTTAGCGATTAAGCATCACTCAACCATCATTCAACCATCATCACTACATAACTCATGAATGTCTAAAGCCTACAATCATCAGTGTCATAATGATAATTACCCTTAGATGATCATGCAAACTCATGATCAATCATGCTAACTTATGACAACCAACCCATCATCCATGGCCTATAACCATCCATTTCATCATAACCAACCCATTTCATCATGACAACAGCTACAACCACCCCATCTTCACCACATCTTCACCACAAATCACCGTGGCTTCAGTCCTTCCCCGGTTGGATCCCGCGCCTAGCCTCAGCCCCCAGCCCCGCAGGCCGCCAAGCGTGCCAGGTCCGTGGGTTCGATGCCATCAGTGCTGTGGCCCTGGGCAACGCGTGGCTACGGTGCCAGGGTGGCCATGCCGTGGTTTTCGAAGCCGGGCAGGGCCAGGGGCTGGGCAAGGATCATGTAGAAATTAAATGAAAATTATGGATCATGATGAGTTGGACTCAGAAAATTGTACAGAAAAGTTCGCAGATTAAAAGTTGGATCGTACATTTATAATGACATTATGGGTCCTGGCACTTGTAAAATGCCGTGGTTTTCGTAGATTATGAGTCTGGCATGAAAATTGTATGCTCAATGCTTAATTTGATGGAGATATCTTAAATTTGTGGTACTTGTGATGGTTTACACATATTTACAAATGATCACTTGCATGCAAAGAGTTACAGTTATAGTTGATACATGGATGGTGGTGCTGACCTGACTGCTGGTACTAATCAACGGACACAATTGAAAGGTCTCCCTAGTTGTCGTTCAGAGTGTCCTAGCCCCCAACTCCTGTGCAGGTATCAATGCAACAACCTTTTCAAGAAGGCACGGCTTTGATAGAATTTACCAACAAAACATCACAGCCGGTTTGTGGCCAGCTTTGTCTGGCTTCATCTTCCTGCATGGTCTCCTTCTTCGACTATTTGTGATGGTTGCTATAGTGAGTGGCAACTGGAAAAAATGTCGATACTGATGGCTGATAATGGCGAAGTCAACCATGATTCTTACATATGATGTCAACTAAGGTTGCTGTTATTACTGACCTTAGTTATTACACACTATTACAAATAATGATTGACCATTGTTATTTATTGCACATGAACTATGGTCAATGTAATGGTTGGTTCTCCAATCATAGGTGAGCTATGACATTGAGGTGATCAATCCACCAAGAACCAAATGAATATCCGTGCCAAATTGTTGAGCTACGAGCGAGTCAACAAAAACTATTGATAGTCGCATTCATCATCGATAACTATGAGCTATCTTAGCAATGTTTTTCAACCACTGAGCACTGACCATTATTGATTTTTAGCCATGAAATCATTGTGATTGGCTAATAGCGGCTACACACACATTAGTCAATAGTCATTATTGATCATCATCAAACATGATCAACAGATCCTGTTAATCCCTTTCAACCACAATCGGTATTTCTTAACCCACGCATGCTCTGTCTGTTAGGGTGGGCTGCTACGTCCAAGTGAATTCGCAAATTGGCCAATGAGAATGCAAGTCGTATCCGATTGATCAGCGCATACCAGCTGTTCTTGGGCAGCATGATCTGCCATTATCTTTCGTACATCGACTTTTTTGTATATATTTTGTATTGATATATCATATCTCTTTTTCAATTTCCATTTTAACAACCATTTCTCAGCATTTACTAAATGGATAACGGCATTGCTCTATACAAATTCATACATGTATGGTCAACAAATGTGCAAATGCATAATTAATGATGTTTTCACAAGAATGCCATTGTTTCCTGCCCGTGCAGCCTGATCCGCCTTCCCCTTGGCATAGGCTTTGGGTACCTCTCACCCCGCGGCAAGCTTGAACAATCACAGGCTTGGCCTTCCTAGAATCAACAACTTCGTTGGCCGTGGTTTTCTCATGCCATTTACAGCGGTTGTTCGTTCACAACGAATTCGCCCCAAAACTGCCGTGATGACTTGGATAGCTGACTTTCGACACAAGTGACACGGATCCAGCTTAGTATTGGAAGGCCTGGCTATGGCTATAGCTCTTTGAAGCGTGTAATTTAATGTCAGTGGATTTGCATCCGGATAAAACAAATCCTCATTACTGTGATGATAGATGATGATGACGACGAAACGACAAAGTGACTGGAAAACAAATGGCAGGATCCAAGAGCTTTGGCAGCTTCGGCTTTTCCGAATTGTTGTTTGGCAAACATGTCTGGCTCCGGCGGCTAGTTCTGACCATTGGTTCTCTTGAGAAATGTTCTCGAAACGTGCGGAAGAAGCGCTGCTACGAGTCGTGGTACTGCGACGTTGCAGTGTCCCTGCCGTGCATCATCATGTAATGACGAAATAACAACCATTGACCATGATTGTGTAGCCATCATCAAGGTGATTGATCATTATCAATGATTGTTGTACCATCCATTAACCATTTAGTAACCATCGTTGTTCCCCAATCATTCCTTCAAAAAACCGAAACCAACAGCTCCATCAAATCCTCCCGAAGTTCACCCGCCACCAGCGCGAGGCGCACCAGTAGCGAATGGAAGAAGCTGTAAATCACTGCCTCATCGCCGTGAAGGCTGGGAACCCGGTGGAGGTTGGTGGCTTCAGCATGGGTATACCCTGACTGCATCCGATAGCTGGTCAGGTGCGGCCAGAGCAATGGTTTGTAGAAAGGTATTCATCAAGGATAACAAGAATTATCGGGCTGCAATGCACTCTGATTTTGCAAATTCTGGTTTTGGAATCGAACCCTTTCAGGGATTACCAAGGTGTTTCAGATCGGAAATGGATCATTGATTACTTGCACAAGTGCCTATGGAGAACTGCTTTGCTCGCGGGTATACATTAAACAAATAAAAACACAAAAAAGCAGATCTCGTGACGGCATCATGCTAGTACATGCCATGCATTAGAAATCATAAATTGAGCCAGCACCTTTACCAACTATTAGCCATTTTCATCAACCGTTACTTATCAACCTCATTCACCCTTATCAACAGCGTCAAATGATCAATCATTCTTCATTCACCATCGCTCACCGTATCCCTATTACTCTTGCTGGTTCACTTCGAATATCCCTGTCATTGGTTGCCAACCATCATCCACCAGCTTTCCCAACAGCTTCCATCATCATCTGCGACCAAGTCGCCCAAATGCTCAGCATCCAGGACTGGATGATTCGTTGGTAGTGCACCCAAGTTCTTCGGGCCTGGATGTGCCGGCGTGTGAAAAATATGATGGCTTCGCTTCTGAATCACTTGAACAATGATCAAGTTGCTAGGAATTATCCCCCATGCTATTGGGTCCCGTCAATACCGGGCTGGCGTGACACTGTGACACTATGGAAAATTGACAATTGACAATGCTAGTTGTTATTTGATGATCATCATATTTTCGACTTTTGTTGGTGGCTATGCTACTAATGAAAATTATTTCATCAACCATAGTCAGTATTCATGGACAATTAATTAACCATTTATTAACTAATCACCATAGTCATCAATGGTTATCTAATTAACATAAATCACCATAGTCACCATGACAATTAATAACATCATGACGTATATGACTATGGTCAATTCAATTATTGATTAAGTAACATAGTCATCAATTCAACATCATTAGCAAGGCATGTTTGAAAGCACCGTCATAGGTGGTTCGTGAGTTCTGTGAGTTCTGAGCATGGTTGCCCAACCAGAACCATTATTGACCATTCACCATGGATGATGGCTACACTGGTTTAAAATTATTTCACTGATGGCGTTTCAAACTGCTTAGTGATGGTAAGGGATACTGGTAATAGTGATGCTAACATTATGGCAAATTAGGTTTGCTACCAAGCACTTGTGGAGAAGTTGCCAATAGTGTGGAAGGCCTGACGTGGTCGCAAACCATAACTTTGATAGATGAAAAACAATGGAAAACATTTCATGCTGAGGCCACCCTCAGGACTTCTCGGCCAGTAAAGGTCAGCAGTCAAAAGGAAATATCCAGAAATCATGACTGACCCGTGCCAAACACCGTTCTGCAAAGCACACGCTGTTCGTACCACACTGCCCAGCGTAGCGATACTCCTTCCCTGTGACCTTGCCTGATGCGCCGTGGATTCCATGGGCATCAGCATCACTTGAAGCTCAGCACCTGCCTGGGCGCTTGGGATTGCCATGGCAGGTTTTCCGGGGGAAGATCCCTGCCAGATTTGCTCATGTTTTCGCCGGGATCGAAAATGCATTTTTGCTGCCCACAAAAAATGATTAGCAGCAGCAGCAGCAGCAGCAGCAGCAGCA
>VSDK01003445.1:12983-35096 GCA_009767595.1 Symbiodinium kawagutii | reverse complement strand
ATGTCAGAAAGAATGTCAGAAGATATGTCAGAGAGAATGTCAAAAGATATGCCAGAAAGAATGTCAGAGAGAATGTCAGAAGATATGTCAGAAAGAATGTCAGAAGAGATGTCAGAAAGAATGTCAGAGAGAATGTCAGAAGATATGTCAGAAAGAATGTCAGAAGATATGTCAGAGAAAATGCCAAAAGATATGCCAGAAAGAATGTCAGAGAGAATGTCAGAAGATATGTCAGAAAGAATGTCAGAAGAGATGTCAGAAAGAATGTCAAAAGATGTGCCAGAAAGAATGTCAAAAGGTATGCCAGAGAGAATGTCAGAAGATTTGTCAGAAAGAATCTCAGAAGGTATGTCGGAGAGAATGTTAGACAAAAGTGGAGCCAACAAGCGGTGATGACATGACATGGTGGGATCACTCGAAGTAAAGTAGTTGTTGTTGTTGTTGTTGTTGTTGTTGTTAATGTTGTTGTTGTTGTGGTTGTTGTTGTTGTTGTGGTTGTTGTTGCTGTTGTTGTTATTGTTGTTGTTGTGGTTGTTGTTGCTGTTAAAGATGAACGCGATGGAAATTCGGAAATCTGCGGATCATTGCCATGCTACGACATTCCTGGGAGCTGAATCCACCCGCCTCCGAAGCCTGCCCCACCGAAACGCAGAGCTGGCGATTCGTTGCTGCTAGCCCCACCAGTCCGTTCTGGGTTGCCTGATGGTTGGTTGGAGTAGTTGGCTGGTCAATGGCTTCTTGGTTGCTCAATGAACAGTAGCTGATTAATGGCTTCTTGGTTGGTAAACTATTGCCAATAATTGCCATCTGTCGCACTCGGTCAACAGCTCTGGTTGACTGAAATCAACACCAGCAAGTACACAGCATGGGCTATAGCACACGGGGAATATTGACAAAGCAATAGCTGAGGCTATAAGCATGCCCTCTGGCCAAATGATACAAAACATGTAACAGGTTTATTGATATGAAGAAAACATGCAATATGAAAAAGTAACAATTCAATCATATCCAATCAAAAATCTACGTTGCATTTTTTATCTTCCTATCCCATTTGAAGGCTTGGCCAGCGCCAAAAAAATGATCTAGTCACCTGTCATTGGACGCTGCACCCAGTTCCAAATTGGTCCATAAACCATTGAACTAGAGGTGCATCCCTAGTTGTATAAGCACTTGAATTGCAATATTGTAAACCCGATAATCATCACAGCCAATATATACAACCATTTTCATGTATACTTTGCCCAGGACTTTTTCGTTTCCTTCTTGATGGCCGCAGCATCTCAAAATCTAAACAGCTACGGCTGCTGAAACCTCACTGCGCCAATTCAACAGCTCCTCCTTTGTGAAGCTCCTGACGCCAGTCCGCAGCTGCACTCTCACAGTCTCCTCGGGAGAGAGCATGAAGCCCAGGTTGCTGTATGCGAGTGCATAGTTGTTGTCCAACTTAATGGCTTCCAGGTACAATTCCTTTTTGTTGAACGTGCTGGGACCCGACTGCAGCTCCACTATCACAGTCTCCTCGGGAGAGAGACGGGCGCCCAGGTTGTTGTAGGCAAGTGCATAGTTGTTGTCCAACTTGATGGCTTCCAGGAACAACTCTTTTTTGTTGAAGGTGCTGGGACCCGACCGCAGCTCCACCATCACCGTCTCATCAGGAGAGAGACGGGTGCCCAGGTTGTTGTAGAAAAGTGCGTAGTTGTTGTCCAACTTTATGGCTTCCAAATACAACTCCTTTTTGTTGAACGTCCTGCGACCCGACTGCAGCTGCACTATCACCGTCTCCTCGGGAGCGAGCATGAAGCCCAGGTTGTTGTAGGCAAGTGCGTCGTTGTTGTCCAACTTGATGGTTTCTAGGTACAACTCCTTTTTGATAAAAGTCCTGGGGCCACTCTGCAGTTTCACTCTAACCGTCTCCTCGGGAGAGAGCTGATTGCCCAGCTTGTTGTAGGCAAATGCGAAATTGTTGTCCAACCTGATGGCTTCCAGGAACAACTCCTTTTGATTGAATGTCCTGGGGCCAGTCGGCAGGTGCACTTGCACCGTTTCCTCGGGAGAGAGCATGTCGGCCAGATTGGCGTAGACAAGTGCGTTTTTGGTGTCCAACTTGATGGCTTCCAGAAACAACTCCTTCCTGTTGAATGCCCTTGTGCCCGTCTGCAGCTGCACTCTCACGGTCTCCTCGGGAGATAGAAGGGCGCCCAGATTGGTGTAGGCACGTGCGCGGTTGTTGTCCAACTTGATGGCTTCCAGGTGCAACTCCTTTGCGTTGAACGTCTTGGGCCCAATTTGCAATTGCACTCTCACCATCTCCTCGGGAGATAGAAGGGCGCCCAGATTGGTGTAGGCACGTGCGCGGTTGTTGTCCAACTTGATGACTTCCATGAACAACTCTTTTGCGTTGAACGTCTTGGGGCCAGTTTGCAGCTCCACTATCACAGTCTCCTCAGGAGAGAGAAGGGCGCCCAGATTGGTGTAGGCAGCCACGTCTTTATTGTCCAACTTGATGGTTTCCAGGTACAACTCTTTTTGGGTGAATGTCCTTGGGCCCGTCTGGAACTGCATTGTCACCGTCTCCTCAGGAAAGAGCATGGCGCCCAGGTTGTTGTAGGCATGAGAGTTCGTGGGCTTCACCTCGATGACCTTCACCAAGAGCTTCTTTCGAATTTCTTTGTAGTCTTCGAGGCCATGCACATGACCATACGTGGCTAAGTTCTGGACCAACCTGTCGGTCTCAAGCCGCTTCCCCAAGATCTGCACAATCTTTTTCGATGACTGCTGCGCATCCTTCACTCCGATTTTCACAGCGCGAGTTTGCTCGTAGATCGAAACTAACCAGACATCGCGCCAAACAGGCTGCCTCTCGCCGAAGCAATTGGTGCCTTTTAGCCTCTTTCGACCGTTTGGCATCAGAGGGCCATCTGTGATCTCTTCCATAACATTCTTGGAGACCTGCTCGTCGACTATCAGCGGGATGCAGCAGGCGGCTTTGCCTTTGTATTGCTCCTTGACATACTTTCGGATAGCGCCATTGAGGGCAGTATTGAAGCGAACATTAGGCTGCGGCAAATCCAGACCTTGTTTGCTCTTGAAGTTGTCCCTGGTGGGGTAGTAGTTGTTGACCAGAACCTCCTCTTTCGACTTCCACTGGTGGGGTGCGTGCTTTGTGGCATAGATTCCCAAACCAAAGAAGCTATCTTTGTTATTTTCATCCAGCGGGGCCAAAAGCTTAGGATTTTCAAGACTGGTGATCTTTTTGAAGGAATCCTCAGTAGTGTAGTGAAATAGGACTCGATCTCCTTCCCGCAGACCTTGGCGACCTGCATCTTCTCTGATATCGATGGCGCATGACCACATTTTGATTCCGGTGGCTTGGTTTTCGATGGTCAAGGCATCCACATAGGTATAGCCCTTCGCGTTTAGCCGGGCTCCTTGGAAGTACTGATTGCTGCCAAAGAAGGTCTCTGGTGATGCCCCGCTGCTCATTGTGAATCCACTTGAATCCCACGGTTTCCGTATGGCTTTTTCAGCAGGGTTTTGCTCAACCTTGAGAATTAAAGGTGCTGCTCCTACAGTAGTCTTGAGCCACGTCAAGGTCGTTCTTCTTAGGTGGATTACATTTTTGCTCATAGGCAATGGAACGCTTTCGCAGGACATGCAAGGTCTTCCTAGTAAAAGTATCCTATTCAAGGCTTCAAGGCATGGAAAACGGGTCTGTTATGATTGGTCATGGTTTCCGAGGCAAGACTTTTCTGATTAGGTTCGATCATGCCGACAAAAAAAGAGATAAGAATATAAAGACAAATAAAGACCTTCTTGAAGCAGCTCACACACCCATTTTCCTGGCAGAGACAAGTGAAAGAAAAAAAGCAAAACCTTTATAGCTTCCAGGAAGGTCCAACATGGCTCCACTCCAATGCTTTATCACGGGCCAGACCCGTTCACCGACAGTCCCCACAGAAGTCTTGTGTTCGCAGGGGATGAATTGGGGGTGCAGAACATCCATCAAGGAAGAAGGAAAACACATTATCAATACGTATAGTTAAGACAAGTACACAAATGGAATGCGGAATCAATACATTTTAAGACCAGTGCAAAATATTCACTTTGGAAGGAAACAGGTGAATCAAAGAAAAATGCAAGGAAATCACTTGGAACATATTTCACTTAGAAAATCAACAAATAGGTGAATCAAATACCAAGAGAAAATCAACCAAGTGATAGGGATGGCTAATCAGCCCAGCGTTTTACAAGAAACCTGCGTTCTGCACGCACTCAGAATTCAACCAACCCGACCAATGTTCCGAGCCGCATTGGGTGTACCATCTCAGCCTCCACCAGAGTAACGATGCTAAAAATCACCACACGTCTGGAAACTAATAGATGGGGAGAAATGTGAAATGTCCAATACTTTCTATGAAAAAGCAATTTTCCAACTTCATTTATTACCCATTTGTCATGGACCTTTCCAAATAGGGCTTGGAAGATTGGTTTCCTATTGGGATACCCTTTTGGTAGGGTCAAGCTGTCAATTTCCAGCAGGGCATCAAACGAACAATCTTGCTGGAGATGCCGCCCTGCATGCCGCAAATGCATGTGCGTCAGTACATTGGTGCATTGTAATCATCAAATAATGCATGCCTTGATAATCACAGCCCAAGACGTACCTGTTTGTACTTTTGGTTGATGCTAAAGTTACCATACTAGCCCATGATGTACACATTCACATATACACTATGTTACATCTATAAATCTATGTATGGTAATGTAGTATGGTACCGGTCATTTCATTTGTCCACATGACCAGTTTTCATATCTGAACTTCATAAATGAATGTGTGTGTTATCATAATGCTGGCTGATCCCGTAGTCGCCAATATCTGCCACAATAACAGTGTGATAAAGTGTTTGTTAATCTGCCAAAGTAAATCCATATCAATGGCATGTTCAATACCATATCAATCTGCTTTAAATTCAATTAGACCATGCATTCACTGAACTCATCATCAAAAAAAACATAGTGGTTAAGGGATATCACCATATTACAAATTCTTCATGACCATTTGTTCACTTAACTTGCTAATCTATTCACTTACGGCATCATTTGTAAGTGACTGGTTAAACATGCCATCCTGATGCCTTATTATCAAATGGCTACATGACCCTACTTCCACTTCGATTGCACCTTGCCTTGCCACAACAGCTCCGCTATGCGGCCTTCGGAAGTAAAGTGCTCAAGCTCACAGATGCATCGCCCAGGACCTGGAGATGCGGGGTCACAAAGCCATGCTTCAGATTGGTTCATGGAGCTTAGTGGATGTTACTCAGCCATGATTCATGCTGGTTTATGGCGGTAAATCGATGTTAATGGACCTTAATAGTGGCTAATAGTGTTTGATGCTGGTGGACAAGCTACATATCAGGGGCACACCATCAGCAGTCGTCCCCTTTTGGCTTCAAACAATCGGGATGGTAGGGCTCAATGGTGCTTACTCTGCAACAATCATGGAAAATGGGGATGGTTTCCCACCTGATCTTTGTCGGTTCCTGGTTCCTTATGATCCTTTCTCAATGCCAGAGGTGCAGTGGGGGTTACACATGCGCCTCCCTCCAGTGGGTGCCCCTGGGCGATGTGGCGTTTCTGTTTATCAGGGCACCCCAATTCCTATGCCAAAGTAAGGGCAGAAGTCCTAAGTCATCTGGCCCCAGTATTCTGTTTCTGGACATTTTTTTGGGGCTGCGGAAACTGGATGAAACTGGCTTGGCGCTGGGCAGCGAGTCAAATGGCCACAGAATTTCGGCATGAAACTTCGCATCAGACCTGTTGGGATGAAGAAAATCATGCAGTGTTTGGGACCGCGAACAGGAGCCTCAACAATCAGAGTTCGGATTTCATGTTCGAGGGAAAGCACTGCCAAGAATCGCGTGTAAATGATTCCAACCAACCATTGGAAAGTGGGGCATTGTGCATTGCTACGTTTGAGCCATCGGAGACAAATACAGGCTCATGAAGAATTGGAAGGTAAGCCCTCGCAATCAGCGTTACCATCATTATCAATTGCCATGGTTTACCATCACGGCCACCATGACAAACCACCATCCAACACGCAACTTAGTTTCAACCCACACCTGCAAAACCCTGCTGATCATTATCTTGTGACATGACTACACCAGCTCTGCCTGAAGCTGATTCTTGGCAGAGGGGCACCCAAACACCAGCCAAACGGCTTGATATTTCATGTTGTGATGAAGTGCCTTGTCACAACATAGCTTGGCCAGTTGGCCCCTCAACGGGCATGTTCAATGACCATGGCTGCTCACATCAACCGATAAATCAGTGGTGAGTGAAGGTCATAACTAGTAGTCATTGGCATAAGATGGCATAAGCCTTAGACCCAACATTTCAACATATAGTTCCTAACAACACTGGCTTAACTATTATCTGAATCATAGTTAAATCAACATAGTCTTTGATCATATAGTTCAGTGATTTAACAGCATGGTTGATTTTTATAGCCTTAAATCAGATAGTTCTCAATTAGCTATGATTAATGATGGATTCATGTATTATCAAGTAATGTTTAATGATCATCTGAGTTGTTCATCACATAATGGTTGATTGAACACTGGCTTCACTGTGATGTTTAATCAATCATAGACGATTAAGAACCATAATCAACATGGTGAACTATTTTCTGAACCTATAAGTGAAGAACGATAATTCTTGGGTTTAACTGGTTCATAACCATTGTAACACTAGCTTAACATGCTTAACTGTTATAATGGTTTTGACCTAGTGTTAAAAATAAATCATTACAACCATAACTGCACTGGCTTGATGTTACTGGGTTAAACCATTACAACGCTGGCTTAATGACCATTGTAACACTGGGTTATTTAGTCATAATAAGCAACCATTCTTAATAACCACTATAGCACTGGTCCAATGACCACAATAACAGAATGGTCATTCTTAACTGTCTTCAAACCATTCGGTTCAATCACTTTCGAGCGTTGCTCCACCCAACTCCCACCTTTCCACGACAAATGAGGCGCTGCCTGAGCGCTCAGGGGAACAATAAGTGAACGACCACGGGACCGGTGGGAGAATGGTGCAGCCATGGTTTGCTAAAGGTTGAAAAATGCGCAGCTGATCATAGTTCATGAAATCTTTGATGAAATCGTTCATGATCATAATTCATTTTTTGGCCTGGGTGTCCAAAGGGTTTGCCCAGTGCTTAGCCCCTGCTTCGATAGTTGATGAAATCGTTTATGACCAATGGTGGTTCAAGTATTGATCGGAACTATTGGGGTGTTGGATTAAATGTGGGTGCTCCATGAAACCGGCAATAGTAATATCCAATAGTTAGCCAAATGATATCGAGTAGTGAATGATACTGGCTAATTTCATGGTTTATGTTGGTTGATGATTCTTTAGATCCGCTGTTCGACCTCATCGGCTGCTGATGACAGCGCGCCTAAGCAACGATGGTACGGGTATGACTGAATCAAGCAACACATATGGATGACTTGTATAATGATTTACCATCAAGTTACAATAATCTTTACCACATCAACCATTACATGTGATCGTGATACATGATGACTCATTGTTAGCGGTTATCAACTGACCATTCTTAACAAATACCAACCATCAAATCAAAACCACACTGACTATTTGGGTTATGTCCGTCGTTCTTGGTTCTCAACCATCATTAACAATGTTGCATCATCATCAGCCAGCATTACTGTTCGGTCGTTACTTTTGAACTTTGACTGGCTATGATGCTGGTAATGGCAATCATCGTTGGTGATTCCTGATGAACCTTCCCTAACTGTACTGCTAATGACAAAAAACCATTACCCTCCGGTAAACTGACCTGACAATGGAGTTTCACGATATTTTCTAGTGAAATCCTGGAAAACTACCAAACAACGGTGGTTTTTCCATCGCCAGGTTAGTCTACCTGAGGGTATAGTTGGTTGTAATCATTGTTGGTGCTATGCATTGAACACTTCGGTGGCAGAGTGGCCTAACGCTCACCCAAACGAGAGCGCTGTTCTATGCAGTCTCTGTTTCATAGATAAGTAAGTACATGCATGAACATCCTACAGATTGTTCTTCTTACCAAGATGAAACAAATTGTAAGTACATGCATCCTACAGATTCATCTTCTTCCATACGGCGTGTCTTCAATATCGTGGATTTTTCCATCAGCATGGGTTTGATTTCTTGAGCGCCATTGGCGCCATCACCAGGGAAGGAAACAAACAAAGAATTGTTTGCCACCAAAAGACATCAATAATCATCAGTCTCAACAACCATTCAACCATCAAGTAACCATCAGTTCACCATCAACTCATCAATAAGTGAACCACTGCTGGTTAATACCAGCATTCCGCATTCTTAGCCATTACAAATGGTATAGCCGTCATTAACCCACGATCTCTACCTTGGTCGGCCATCTGATGCTATTCTGAACCTTGGTCAGCCATTATTTCTGGTTAACCCATCAATTACCATCATTGAACCACTCAAGGGTTGCGGATTAGATCCTAGATATAGAGCGCAGAGCTGGTTCTGGATTTCACATCAAGATCCACTCCGGCTTCTCGCATATGTTTCGAGAGGTCATCACAAGTTCCTGAGAGCTTCGAAACGAGCATCTCCAGCGAATCCTCTGTCTCAAAAGACTCCTTGGGCTCCTTCTTGATGGCATATTGTCCTTCATACAAATTCTTGAGCCTCACTTTTTTGAGCTCTTCCTTCGCCGAGTCGCCCCTGCTGCACTTGTCAAATGAGACCTCAGAGCCTGGGAAAAGCGCCTGAGCAAGCATGATGAACTGTTTCATGGCTTCATCCGTCTTTGATGCCCACAAGCCTTCTACCGTCTTCACGTAAAGTGAATGATGATCAGCTCCAACATGGGTGCCGATGATTCGAAGAAGGATGTCCGAATCGAATGCATGCTTCAGAAAGTTGAATTGCGCTTCGTGCACCAGGGACAGCAACTCCTCTGCTTTGACCTTCCCATGCTTGTGTTCGTGATGCAACTGCCTAAACCTGTCCTGCAGGAATTCATCAGCAAGGCCCTCCAGTTTTCCGCCGAGAAGGTAAGCGTTAAACGCATTGTAGACTTTCTTGGACGTGCCGACTGGTCCAATCACGTGGCTGTGCACCACTTTCGTCTTGAACTTTTGAAAGGCTGGAGGAGCATGTTTGATTTGGGGGAGCCACACTTTGGAACCACTAAACATAGCCATCACTTACTCATCACCCGTGATTCTCAACCCATTGCTGATGGTATAACCGCCCATCCACCCCCCTGATCTTCCAGCCCCCCCCCCTCAACGCCGCCTTTGCGGCTCCACCCCTGTGACTTCAGCGGCTGCCTTTTGGAGTGCCGACCTCAGGGGGAAGAGAGAGGCATGCCGCCAGCTGGGTGGGAAAGGATGGCTGGGAATGGTTGACCATCAATGGTAAGCACAGCTATGATGGTTGATTATTAATGGTGATGTGTCAATTATGATCCCTGATGGTTGTGAATAGGGATGATGGTTAATGATGGTTTTGTTGATGCTTAAATGATGAGTTATTATGGATAAATGATGGATAAATGATGATTGATGATACTTAAATGATGGTTAAATGATGGGTGATAACGGTCAAAAAGCTGCTTAATGATGGTGAACAATGATGAGTTGAACTGCTGGTTATTTTGATGAGTTATGATGATGGTTGATGATTAATGATGGTTAACGATGGTCAATCATGAATGACTGATGATGGCTGATGAATGCTAATGATAGTTAAGTTGATGGCTCATCATGGTTAAGAGGCTCTAGTCTGAATTGAACCGTATGCAGTGCGGTAAAGGTTGATTCCGACTTCGAGCCATCGAAAGGAAGAATAACATTTTAGGGGTGAACTGATGGCTGAGTCTCCCATGCCGGGCTCTATAGAGTACTCCCCAATTCGATCGTGCAGGGTCAATTGACGGCGCCAAGTGGTCATGAACCCTTGGAAAGCACCTATATGCAGCAGTCAGCAAAAGAAAAACATAGGAAAAACAAAGACTTGTTTGGGGGTGTGTACTAGTTTTGATGCTAATATTTGGCACCAGTATATACTAGTATTGGTGTTCCTTGAAAAGTACTTAGTGCTCTTTTTTATGCATCGTTTACTTTATTTGGTAATGTTGCAAGCACACTTGTAAAGCGCGTGCAATAACTGCAATTGTTCCTGGGAATCTGATTTTTCAGCCTTTACTAAGTTTAAATTAGTCCTCATTGATTTTAAATTGCAGAATGCCATTTTGTTCCAGAGCAGCTCAGCTGCAAGAATAGTGCAACATTCACAATACCAGTAGCTGAAAATATTCCTCAGAAAATTCCGAAAGTAGCTGAAATTGTTAGATTTTCCCTTACTAAATCATAAAAAGGCTGATTCAAATTTAATATCCCCCAACGATCACTCGGGAAGTACCATGGGGTTGATCGTTTCATCGCAGCTCAGCGCCCAACACTCGGCTCTCTGGGGGCAAAGTCACCTCAAACCTGCGGATCCAAGTGGCAGCGCAGCGTGGGCTTTTTGCCACTTGGGGGAAGTTGATTCAATGACACAATTGCGGTGGAATACACCTGGAATACGATCTATTCTAAGTAAGTGTTGAGGTGGGAAACTAGTTGAATCGTTCATTTGGGGAAGCTCATCCCTTCACCAACGCAACTGCAGGGTGTCTATGTAGCACACAATCTGTTGGGTAAAATGTTATCAACTTGCTTGAACTGTGTTGGACTTTTGGTTAATCTGAGTCGGAAACTGCTTGCCAAAAGAACACAGTAGTTTGACTGGTAACCTGGAGATCCCTTGGAGTCCTCTTCACAACAAAAGCCCAAGCTAAAGGAACCATGACAAATGTTTGTCTGTATCATCTCTTGGTATAGCCAAGTCTGGTGGTTTACCAACTGACAGCAAAGATGTCTCAACTGCCATGCCGAAGATGGAGTTAACCCCCCCAAGCCGGGCCGAAGAATGACCAGCGGGAAAACAGTCATGCGGGGGCCTGCTGCCTGCGGACATTAACTAACCATCGATTCACGCATGCAGGTTAGTTCTAGGTGAATGCCATTCACCAATACTAACCATCCTCTGTCGCCCGCCCGCCTGCCTGTCTTTGTGATGTTGCAAGCGAATTTTGATGGATCCGTCCATGGAATTGCAAGAAGATCAAGTGGTCAAAAGGACAGGGTAGTTCCTGGCTGCCTTAGGATGCTTTAGGTGGGTTCCATGCAAGATATGCAAGCAAATTTTGTTGTGGGTGGGGTGACTAGCCAATGGTGGTTGGTGATACTAGGGGATAATCGGGATAACCATTGACAAACAATGCAGCAACTAGTTCCCAAGATCAATTCACCAAAACGTGGATAGGCCTGGTGGTACAAACATAAACCGTCCCTGAACTAAGTTTGGGAGGATCCTTCTTGTTACAGCTGAGTATCCTGCATGCCGTCTCGTCTCATTTTGAGCTGATATGCACTTGCAAGCATGATAAGGCAGCTGCCGCATACCGAACCTTGCTAGCTGAATCCCATGGAGGGCAAGAAAAAAGCTTAGTCACACAGTTTCTTTGCTGGTGGCGAACCTATCATAAAACACAACCATGCGGATTTCCACAACTACCCCTTGCAAATGGTGAACCCAGTGATACTCTTGTGATTTTCTAATAACAAATCAACCACGTACAACAATGCAGGGTTGTTCTGCTCCATATGGTCCATATGGACGGGAGTCACCGTTGCTAGTTGCTCAGCTAGCAATGGCTTAAATGGTGCTCAATTGTGATGATGGAAGAACAGTGACAGTTGCTATACCAAAGACTCAATCGGAACCACCAGCACCAACAAACGCTGAAATATGATATTTTGGCCGAGTGGTCGCCCTTCACATACCCAGAAAGCCCTATGTTCGCGCTGCACTTTTCTCCTCTCTGCTGTCTTGGAGTGCCCCTGGATCAGTCTAAGCCCTAAGCAATTCTACTTGCCGCATCTCTTGCGCTGTATCCTTTCATTCTTAACCCTTCAGAAAGTAACCAAACACAACTTGAACAACACCACCACAATGATATTTTCAAACACTCACGCTCTGGATGCTTGGCAATTTCTTAGTCATATGCATCTTTGGCATACTTCTCCATGAACTCGTGTAGCAAGTCACCTTCCCATTGGTCCTTGGCACAGCAGGGAGCTGACACGAGACAATTGGATGACACTGGACTGCAGGAACAGCAAGAAGGGTGCAACCAGCAGCGCAAATGCTTGCAAACACATATATTTATACGTCAGTATATGCATATTTACTTATTCAATCTTACTTAATTATGCATATATGAGTGTATCCAGGGATTTGCAACATATGGACACAAACAGTTGCAAACGTAAGTAAGTATGCATGGTGCATATTCAATGTGATGATTAGACAAACTGTTGAACTATTGATGGGGTCGATGCCACTGATTTCTAACCCTATGTAGATGTGGTCAATGCTTGTCAAGACTGACTATTCAGACACTACTAACCATCATGAACCACTGTGATTGTTGATTACTAATCATCACATTTGCCCACGCTAGTTGGAACCCTTCGTTAGCCGCCATGGTAACAAACCCATCCTGAGCCACCAAACGATGACGTGACCACGACCTGGCGCTGAGGATGATGTGGTGAAAACAGGGGGTTCAAACACCACAGTTTACCGTCCTGTCCACATGGCGTCCCACTCATCCTATGGTGGGAATCATAGCTGTGTTTATCGTCATGGTTCATCATGCTTGCCCAAATTCATAGCCATTGAACTGCTCGGGTATACAATTTGTGTTACTCAATGTTAAGTAGCCATGGTGAATCATTCATCCGTTGTGAGCCAGTCATTGCTTGAACTGCTGATTGCTTAGCCAATCAGAAAACATTCATTACAGGTGCTTAACCAACCAATGACAACAATGATCACCAGTTCTACTACGCTTGTAAGACTTGTTTAAACATAAAACATTAATCGTCGCAATTAGCCTGAGAATGAGCCATGTATTACTCGATGTTAGCCAGCCATTGTTACGCACTCATCCTATGTTGGAAAGCTAACTTCTGTCAACCATTCATCATTGTTGACGATGGTAAACCATGTGAACTTATATTAGCCAGGCCAGGTGGTTAATGATGGCTAATACTAATGATGCTTACTGCTACATGGCTTAAGTGGTTAACCACCACATAGTGAATTAACCACCAGAATGATGGCCGACGCTAATAATGGTATGCTAATGATGGTTAATGCTATAGAGTTGATTTTTCTGATGATCAGAATGGTTAATGATGGTACCCTGAACCACTGATGGTTTAATAAGCCGATTCCAACCAGGAGCAAGAAGTATAGTTCGAGTATGAGACATTTTTTTGCCTGTGGTTAGTGCTAGTTATGGACAAGTGCCGATCAACAGTGGCTAGATTTTGTCAATCATTGGTACATACAGTAGTGGTTAATTCATGCGAATCGGCTACTAGGAACCAACAAAAGCCAAAATCAATAATTACAATACCATTCTCAACCAATATCTATCCTGAGCAAGAGTTTATCATTGTCAAGCATTAGTGGCTTTTATATGTCCACCATTGTTCGTCTTAAGCATGTTGTCGATCATTACACACGGACAATCAACCATGAACCACCATGTTAGCAAATTGAAGAACCATTATCAAGGAGTAACCATCACACACCATCATTCATCAGCGTTTCATCATAACTATACCTGTCAATACCCACTAGCCATCATCAATCCATCATTAACAACCACTAGCCCCTGTACTAACTATGAACCATCCCATAATATGAACCGGCCCATCAAAAATCACTAGCCAAGAACATCACTGGCCATGACTATAACCACTATTAATGACCCATGGGGGGTAGATGCCTTCCATGCCACCAGTCGCCTCGCACAGTGCGCACTTGAAGCCCAGGCCATCGTGGAAGAACCTCTGCGAAGGACCTCAACGCACAGCGCCATGGCAGGGGGACCATGGCAGGGGGCTCCACTACCGTGGGGATGGGCTGAGCCCGTGGCGGATAGAGTCCATGACTGTCCAGAAATCGTTCTCTTGCCTATATATGTTTTGATGATATTTAGCATGGACAGTGAGCTATCAATGGTTAGCGATGGATATCAAGGGTGAATGGTTAATGTAACACTAGTGGCGGGGATGATATTTGCTGATAGTGGCCGCTAGATGCCGCTAGTAGCTAAGAATTAATGGTTGATTGTCTATAGGTTCATGGAGTGTGGTTGTTGCAAGAGTTATATAATTTTCAACATTGACCGACTATCCACAAGGGTTACCAAGGACCAATGATGAACGGCTAAACATCACATAAGGGTTACCAAGGACCAATGATGAACGGCTAAACATCACATTGATACTGGCCTGCCATGGTGTATGAGAAGCTGGCTGCATACTGTTGAGGGGGACAAAGATGCGACCCTGTGAAGTACGGCGAAGCACAAGCATGATCATGCTCGAGAATATCCTCAATAAGAACTAGAAATAAATTGTTGACCATTGAGATTGCAATTTAACAATTATGTGAATTGGTCACTATGCCATAGTATGCATTTGAATCATTTTATAGTAATATGTACTAATCATCGCCAACCAATTTTGACAATTCATAGTAACTAAGCAATGTAGTTCGTCTTGTGGAGACAGCATCGTCATGATCATCATTGTCCTTTTCATCCTAGTCGTCATCTCTGAAGTCATTGCCATCATCATGTTTTTCTGGCTCAGCACATGTTTACAGTCACGTGGCAACCCCGAACTCTACGAGGACTAGCATTGACAACTTCATGTTCAGGCATGTTAGCGGGTATTATCAGCACCAATCAAGCCATTAGCCACAAAATTCCGGTCCCAAGCCACCACTCCATAGCTGGTGTACCGTCATAGCTATGTACTTCGATCATCCTGACTATCACTACAAATATTGATTAGCCACCAACAGGCTACTATAGCTGGTAAACCCGGCATGTTGCAGCTGGTTGGTGGCTAATGGCTTGATACAGCGGGTCTATGTCGTACAGTCCCCCTGTTCCAACTACCCACCACACCCACATTGCTGTGCTCCAAGGGACGGTTCCGCGAGCTCTTTCCAGGGCACCCATTGATCATCCTGACGGCTGGACACCACCGGTGCTCCCCTGGGACGAGACCCGGTCAGAAACGGACATAGGAAGGGTCTACCTTCCCCAAATTGCGCTTTAGATCATCTTCAAGGCGGCGCTTTTGGGTCTATCTTAGCTGAATGCAGAGTCAAACTGCTTTGTGGCTTGTGAATTGCAACCTTGAAACATAGAAGCATGGCTGGCTACAGCCGTTGGAAACACAGGAGGTTTTGTGCGAGACCTAGATGCAGGCTCCCAGCAATGAAAAGGTTGGTGCAACAACCTGTTGGACAATGATGGTGAGTAAGGCAGGTACAACTATCGTGAACAACTGGCAACCAGGTACAAAAGGCGGACAGGGAATCACCATGGCATGAACTTCTGAAACCCTGAAACATGCCGGTCAAACACAGTATCTGTTCGGAGTACCTGCTTGCATCTTGCACATCAAATGCTTCATGTAGATTTACATTCGAGGCCGGCAAAAGTAAACCACAAACAACAGCACCGTCATTTCTGGATCTTTTTAGCTCAATGGTTTTGCCTGAAACACATGGTACCAGGTTCGTGTGACGAAGTTCTACTGTCCATCACCAACTATTAACAAACCAACCAACATGGACCAGTAACGATCTTTATCAACAATCATTAACCATCGTTAACCGTCACCAATTACCACTAACAATCATGAATCAGGATGAACCAGCATGAGCCATCACTAACCACCAGCAACAATCAGCCACTGCTACCCTTTCACCAATATGTCAGGTGACAAAACCAGTTTATAAGTTCCAAATCGCTGTGGCTTGAGATGTGGTGACGCCAGGGGGTGCATTGTGGGAGCCCCGTGGGGCCCAAGCTCCTTTGGATAGGGTGGTCCACTATAACCTTTGGCAATGATGGATAACTTCCAAGGGTTGTAAAATTATGATGATAATCAATGATAATCATAGATATGCAAATTACCCTTTAATCATTTATCAACCGTTGAGTACCTATGAAATACACCAATACACTGTGTTGTTTGGTTTTGAGCATGGAACAAATTGGTTTGGATACTTGTTTGGGCTTTGCAAACAACTATTTCACCTCCTTGATTCACATGGCTGTTTGGCCCAAGAGATGACGGATAGCACCATCTACCGTCAGATCAACTCACCCGTCCACGACTGACCGAACTAAGCGTACAGGCATGATAGTAGATCGTTCTCAGTAGCTCCCCGTCATTCCTGGCTGAAGACTACAACCACTTCACACTTGTTTCCCCACATTTTTGCAAAAGACGCCGCACATGTCGTGCCATTGCTCCAATGGACTTGGTTTTGCCCTTTGGCTGAAATACACGGCATTCTAGACGCTGCAAAAGGTTTAATGTTACATGATGGTTGGCAGTAATGATTCATACATGATAGTGATTTATGTGTGTCAATTGCTCACGTCATTGCTAATAGTAACTGTTAACAAGGAGTCAGAGAAGTTGTCAATAGGGAGGTTAGTCATAGCTCTCATTACGGTCAAAAATCGTGGCTGAGGATAACTAATGCATAACAATGGTTGCTACATAGGCGTTCAAAGTGCTACCTCAAGAGAGTTAGCAACATGGCATGAGGCCGCAAGCTGGTCACAGTGGTGGAACCCCAAAAACTTAGGGACAATAAGTTGTATGTGCCTAAGATGTTTAATTCTGCCTTGTATTGGTCATTAGCAATTGATTATTAGCAACCGATCTTGCCAATAACTGTCAGTCATCATTAATCATGGCACCAATGATTCTCATTGATTCAGTCAACCTTGAAGAGACTATGAAATAGCTTAAAATTGAACTCGCTCTAAAGAAATCTTGGGACTTTTTGCAGCTTCCCAAGTTGCCTCTACTGCAGACGCTTCCATGGTGAAACGGAGCCGCAGCGCTGCAGCACATGCGGCGCATGGCAACTGGTGCGAGTCCAGCCACATGCTGAACTAGCTGCAACACAAAGACTGGAAAACATGCAGCTGGATGTTTCACACTATCTGCCCCCTGCATTATCTGAATAAAAACGTACAATCTGATAAAGCTTGCGCTGATTTGCCTTGGTTTCACCCATGACGGCTCACAAAAAGAACGCCAATGACGGCACATGCTGCAACCGCTCACTTCTTGGCAGCTGCGGCTGCTGATTCTCGACGTTTCCTGAGGTTTCAGTGCTTCGTAACATCTTAATGGTGGTTGGTCTTTAACTATGGTTGCTTCGTGATGGCGGTCTTTCATCTTTATGTATATGATGATATTGTGAATATCTTATTATGAATTCACTTCCATTTATAATCCACCACACATCATTAAACACCAACCAGCATGAAGCAACCAGCCCGCACGAAACCAAGACCTTGGAAGCAGCTCAACCATGGGCCACAAGTGCTTGGGCATGGCTTCAGGGGCTTCCACACCCCACATCAATAGAGCACTCATAACTTTGATGAATCGCCAGCTACATAAACTGGTGGTTCATGAATATGGACGTACCATCAACACCAATTCTCAACTGTAAGTAGCATTATTCTTGACAATACCACCAACTAGTTGACATACACTTTAACTATAGGGGTGGTCCATGAATACGGACGTACCATTCTCAATCATTGTCAACTGGAAGTTACACTACCCCCGTCATTATGTTGGTGAGTTGGTAGTACTATTCACGATATACGCTTGGTATATCATTAGTTACCTACTTTCCATGATCAATTGCTTACCAATATACTCACCACGCAAACTGTAGGTTGTACCACTTGTCAAGCCACTTTGAACCATTAATAATCATCATTAACCATCATCATTAACCATCACCAACATTCATCAACCATTCTCAACCACTATCAACCACCCTCCGTCACCATGGTAAGTAACCACGGTTTCCCATGGTGGTTGGAGATACCTTACCCACCTGCGTTCATCGCCATGCCCAGCGTCTTCTTGATCTCTTCGTAGGCGTTACGCACGTTGCTCGCGTACTCCAACCTGAGCGCTTTCCGCATGGACCCCACATCGCTAGTTGAGCTGTTGGGATGTTTATCCAGTTTTGGGATGATTGGTGAACCAAACCCATGTACCAAGCATTACATAACCATCATATAGCCAATATATTATAGATAACCACTATCAATTACAAATCACAAGTCACTGTTACATCATCAATACTCGCATATAAGCCAGCGTACATTGATTTATATTATATAAGTCAAATATGTATTCTGCATATATCAACCACGGCCCACTATGACCCATGATAATATAGATCTCAACCACAACCCATCAGAGTAAATGGTTGTTGATTATATAACGAATCCGGGTATCGACCTTTGTATCTCAACCATGACCCATCATAATCAATGGTTTCTCAGTACCGCTTGTCAACCATACTAACTATCTATACCAGCCATAACCCATCATAACCCTCAGGATGGACTACCCAACCTCTGTTAACCATGTTAATCATCACTATCAACCTCACTATTACCTCGTAATATCTCGTAATATTGACCATTTACCCTAGTTAACCATTACTATCAACTATCACTACTATCTTGACCATATCACTATTACCCTATATAAGTATTGCCTCGTAATACAAACTGATGCTAGCTACAGTATCAACTATCAACGATTGATCATCTTAACCATGACCCCAGGATGAACCACCCCACCTCCGGCCCGCAACATCGCCGGGTCACAGGTTCGCAGCACCGCTGGTCGTTTTTTGTGCCTTGGACAGCGACTTCAACGTGTCCTGCAGATGACGGTGCCCCACTGGGGTCGAACATGTGGTGCGGACATGGGAGGTTCTGAAGGGTTTGGAAACGATTCAGGACGATTGACAGAGTTGAGAATTCGATCAGTTGATTTAGGTTATAGCTGATGATTTATTTGAGTTAATTGATGCTTTGTATACTGGTTAATTAAGGATGATTGAACTGCCTGAGAATGGTTTGCCGTAAGCGACACGAATTGTGCTCATTGATGGTTAGCGATGGTTTCATAACCAATAGTAACGAACACACACAGTTGCATACGATTGATTAGAGGTCATTGTTACTCGATTGGTCTAACGCCCAAGTGGACGTGTAGATGGGGTGGCTTCTGAAGCACAATGTGCTAACCTCAAGCGTTGAAGGTTGAAGCCAACTAGAACTCCAGATTGGAACCACAGGTGGCCGCTTCGCCTCTCTGTAACAATCAGCCTGGAATACAATGGAGATGCTTCCAGGCCATCCAACTGCCATGATTCGAGGACACCAGTTGGCAGCCCCAGAAATTGTTTGATGGCTGTGAAGTTCACGGTGTTCACCAACCTCAGGTTGAACCTTTGAAGCCTGGCTGTGAAGCAAGAGCTGGTCATGACCAAGTTAGGATCACCATGGGACACCTATTGATCTGATCATCAACCAGAAGCGCTGCACCCTTCTTACATCGCCAAATGCATAGGTTGGATTGGCCACAGCAAAGCCAGTATGAGTCTTAGCTCCACCCAGCTCCATCAATATCTACTCATGAAAAAACCTTACTTGCAAACATCCATAGTTATTCACTAACCATCATCAATTAATCCTAGATAATCACACTTATTTACCATCTACAGCCATCTTTTGTTCTGCAATGCATGACCACCAGCTTTGTTTGCTGTGATTTGCTGCGCCTAAATCATAGGCACATCATTTTAGTGGTGCCTACCTCTCACTAGCACGTCTTAGGCACAGCAGTTTTGCTTTGCCCGAATTCTGCTTAGGCCAAAGAAATACTCTCATGCAGGACACCAAGGCCCCGGCGTTGTAGGCATTTGCCTTGGAATCGGCTCCTGAAACCTACCTGGACCAATTCAAGAACTCCTCCTTTGTGATACTCCTGACGCCAGTCTGCAGCTGCACTGTCACGGTCTCATTGGGAGACAGCGCTGCGCCCAGGTTGTGGTAGGCACGTGCGCGGTTGTTGTCCAACCTGATGGCTTCCAGGAACAACTCCTTTGCGTTGAATGTCTTCGGACCACTCAACAGCTGCACTCTCACCGTCTCCTCGGGAGAGAGAAGGGCGCCCAGATTGGTGTAGGCACGTGCGCGGTTGTTGTCCAACCTGATGGCTTCCAGGCACACCTCCTTTGCGTTGAACGTCTTCAGACCACTCAACAGCTGCACTCTCACCGTCTCCTCGGGAGAGAGAAGGGCGCCCAGATTGGTGTAGGCAAGTGCGTAGTTGTTGTCCAACCTGATGGCTTCCAGGTACAACTCCTTTTCGCTGAATGTCCTGGGGCCACCGTGCAGCTGCACCGTCACGGTCTCGTCGGGAGAGAGCGCCCAGCCCAGGTTGAGGTAGGCATGAGTGTCCTTGGGCTTCACCTCGATGACCTTCACCAAGAGCTTCTTTCGGATTTCTCGGTAGTCTTGGAGGCCTAACCTGTGACCATACGTGGCCAATTCCTGCACCAACTCGTCGGTCTCAAGCCGCTTCTCCAAAAGCTGCACAATCTCGTCCGATGACTGTTGCGCATCTTTCACACCGATTTTCACAGCCCGAGTTTGCTCGTAGATTGAAACAAGCCAAACATCGCGCCAAATTGGCTGCCTCTCGCCAAAGCAATTGGTGCCTCTCAACCTCTTTCGACCGTTCGGCATCAAAGGGCCATCGGTGATCTCGTCCATGACATTCTTGGAGACCTGCTCGTCGACTATCAGTGGGATGCAGTAGTCGGCTTTGCCACTGTACTGGTCCTTGACGTAATTTCCGATAGCACCATTGAGGGCGGTATTGAAGGGAACATCAGGCTCCGGCAAATCCTGGCCTTGTTTCTCCCGAAAGTTGTCCCTGGTGGGGTAATAGTTGTTGACCAGTACCTCCCCTTTCGACTTCCACTGGTGGGGTGCGTGCTTTGTGGCATAGATTCCCAAGCCAAAATAGCTGTCTTTATTGTTTTCGTCCAGTGGGGCCAAAAGCTTCGGATTTTCAAGACTGGTGATGTTTTTGAAGGAATCCTCCGTAGTATAATATGTATAACGAAATAGGACCTGGTCTCCTTCCCGCAAACCTTGATGACCCGCATCTTCTCTGATATCGATGGCGCATGACCAAATTTTGATTCCGGTAGCTTCGTGTTTGATCGTCAACGCATCCAAGTATGTGTAGCCCTGCGCGTTCAACCGGGCTCCTTGGAAGTACTCGTTGCTGCCGAAAAAGGTCTCTGGTGATTCTGTGCTGCTCATGGTGAATCCACGTGACTCCCGCAGTTTCTTTGGCAAGGCACTGCTCCTACTGTGCTTGAGCCATTACTGGTGGTTGTTCTTCGGTGATGGTTGGAGTGGCTTCAAAAAATACGCCTTTGCAAACCCAAGCTTCACATCACTAATTAATAATGTATAGTTGTTCACCATTTTGAAGTTGATTAGTAACTATACTAATTACTAACTGGTAAGTCGTCTCTCAAACAACTCAATTGTTCCCTATCATTGTTCCCAATTTCAGACATCAATAACCATCACTATAGTCATCACTACCATGATTAACCACAAAATGCCACAAGACATAAATACGCGTAACAATGGATATCCATGGAATTCCATGATAATTCACCACTCACCCCTGCAAACAACCCACATAGTCTTTCAGTCAAGCATCACTAAACCATCCCGAACAATAGTTATCCATCCTCCATCATCCACCATCATCCCACCAAAAACTTCTACCCCATCCTCAACTCAGTCCCCCCCATGGTTCACCAACATCAACCCATGCACCAGCCACCCCACCCCCTTCCCCACCCCATGTCATGCCGGCCCTGACCCCGCCCCCCCATGCATACCCCACGGCACCATGGCACCAGGGCCCCCCCCAGGCCTTGCTGAAGCTCGGCGGCCGCTGCACCACCCCCCCCAAC
>VSDK01003425.1:323143-340505 GCA_009767595.1 Symbiodinium kawagutii | reverse complement strand
AGCGGTTCACCGCAAAGCGAGGACCTTGCCTGGGCAGCATCACATCAGTTGCTGCGGACTTGTTGACGTTGGCTTCGTGATGAACTAACTAATTCTTAACTCATCAACAAGTCATTTGCAGCAAAGCATTCTTAAGCCATTTTCAAGCATTCACCATGCTCAATCTACCATCATTGACCATGAATTCGTGCCTCAACCATGTTGCAGAGACCTCCTGTGTCTCACAGCTGCTGGGCAGCGGCGGAAGCGGCGGTGTGGTCGCCGTTCGGTCGCCCATGGTCTTCAACAGGTCAACTGGAGGCGGCACTGGCGGGGACTGGGCATGGCAATGGGGGGGTTCTCAAGCCATGGGGGACTCCCAAGTTATGAATGGTTGACTTACTAGGCTTACTTATAGTTTTTGACAAAATCGACGAGGGAATCAAAACAAGGGATATACCATCACTAATTATAATGGTCGGTTTATGACATTTTATGACTAAAAATTGTCAAGAATGGATGATTTTGGGGTACCCCTATGGCTTGAGAAACACCCATATACAGCATGGCGATGAACCATCATGGCTAGTTTTAAGCATTGAACCCTATTTGGCAATTCATCTCATAGTTGTTATCATTAGTTGGTGGAATAATCATCCGCAAAAACTGTTAATGATGCTAAGTAATAGTGGCATGTAAGTAAACAAGTGATTGTTCTATACAAAGGGTACCAATGGACCGTCCACGGTCCTCAGGGATTGCAATGAAACTGCCCTCAATAAACCATCCTGCATTGGCTGCAATCCATGATGTTTGATTGATATGGAGTTCCTTCCAATGATATCAGGGACCATTCAACCATGAACCAACCATAATTATATCAAAGAAAAATCTATTCGCCATCAATTGATCAAAAACCATCAAATATCCACTTACCCACTTGTGTGCAATCAATCGACCGTCGAGATGACCGTCAATATAGATATATATATATATATAAATAAAATATAAATGTATAATTAGCCACCAATCACTCATCGATTCGCCATCAAAAAAAAAACAGCAGCAGCATACAACCAGCAAAAACACTAGAGCCATCAACAAAACCTCGAACCATCAAAAAAAACAAGCCATCAATCATCCCTCCATCAGCCATATGTCCACGTAGGACGACGTAGGAAACCACCGTGCGATCGCCCCTCTGCCTGTGAAGCCTTTCAGCAAAGTGCCTCTGCAACATGAGAGCACTTTGCACATTGAGCTCCTTCAAATGCACAATGTTCATTTGCACATGTATGCATATACATGTATCGAATCAAAAGCGTACTGATGACAATTAAAGATGTGCACGTTTATTGGTAACAAACAAATCAATGTAGGCGGTTTTATGATATTTTATGTGATTGTAGCTCTTGATTGCTGAACAAACACACGGACATGTATGCATGCCTATTCAATCGGCACATGTGTATGCGTACATAGACCCCCGGATCAGAAGGTGATTAAGCACTCATATATTTGCTTACTGTACCCACAATGGACACATTAATTCAATAAACATCCATCCCAAGTGTCACTATATGGCCATGGGTCAATATTAACCAACCAACAAATGAACTTGTGGAGGATAATAACCAACAAAGCTATAGGGAAAACAATGGTTAGTTAATGATATTGGAGTCAGGGGGACTAAGGGTTTTGACCCACAGCCATATAACAGTCAATCAGCAAGCACTTCATCGTCGGCTGCTTGGATCCCCAATGAAGATCCAAGGCACCCTGCGGTCCGTCGAATCGCCAATCGATGGTATGATTCCAAACATGCTCGGTGACCTCACCGGATGCTACGCCGAGAGCCCAAAACCATCGGTTTATGATAAGTACAATACTGGTTTATTATAACTATCATGGCTTGATTATAACTATACTTATAAAATTGACATAAATCACCAATTTCCATCAAGATCAAGGGGGTTATTGTATTGATGTAGTGAGGCCAGGGTTGCTGCAAAGAACTACTGTACAAGCAAACTTTGTTCAATGTGAAACACCGAGAGAACCGTTGCTCACTGCTGTCTGCAATCTTCCCAGAACGATCAGTGGAAATCGCCTGGACTTAGTCAGTATCACACCTATATCTTCGAAACCATGGGTGTTTCGATCATTGTTGACATTGTTTTTGATGCTTCTACTACCCTCTGGTGATCTAACGTAGCAATGGAAAATCCACCAGTTATAGCTGATTTCCCAGGGTTTCCCTAGAAAAATGGTGATCTTCCATTGCTAATTATGTTAGATCACCGGAGTGTAGCATCAACAATCACCTCCCAGAAATGATCGTGACATGGACACCTGGCTCCCTTAGGGCACCTCCGTCGTTGTATCATTACAATTCACTTGGTGTTCCCCCGGCGATAAATTCTTTGCACGGCAGGATGCTCTGTACCAAAGGTTTCGAGACAATCAAACCGCAAAACATTCTACCAATTTGGGTAGTTATTGTGATTGAATGAAAAGCATTACAATTTTGACAGGATTTTTGGATAGCTGTCACAAAGTCTCACAATGTCTCACAGATATTCTATGATGCGTCGACAGCACCAAGCCTTGGTCTCCATAGTCCCCGCCAAAAGAATTGGAGACGCAGTGTTCCAAAGCCATCAAATTGCTGGTTTGCATACAATTATGCTCCAGTGATCCAAATGCCTGGCTGGAACACCTCCCATTTTTCATACGGAAACCTGCTCGGAAAGCATCAGTACATGGTGGATTATCCATTGCCAGGTCAATCTACCGGAGGGTAAGGCCTTCAAACATGTGTCTTTTACAGCAACCATCCCCAAAAATCATCTCGTTATGTACCACAGATGGGATGCTTGGCTTTAAACAAATTCTTCCCTTCCCAAGGTGCATTCAACTACAAGGGCACTCCTGGGGGCCGCTCTTGGACTGGCTCACCTAAGAGCTAGCACTGGATACCTCTAGCCTCGCTCACAACCAGCCAGGGACCTCCAGGGACAGGAGACCAAAGGCACCACCGGAACTTCCTTCCTTTCCGGGCCTTGACGGTGTTCCGTACCGTCGAGCGCCAGCTCCCCATCATGGACTCAGTCTCTTGAACTTTAGCAGCTCCCACCTACCAACACTTGCCCCATGGGCACGTGGCTGGTTCTGGTTCTGGTTCTGGTTCTGGTACTGCTTGTGGTTGGTGCTGCCGTGATTACCATAGATTCCCGATGAACAAACCGCATCAAAACTCTGCCGTTGTGTTTATATTTGTGTTGGTTGCAATGACAAATTGAGAACGCCCATGGCCCATGACGCAAGCATGGTCGCTTCATTGACAACCAAAGACCAAGGGCGCAAAGACCCTCCGGTTCGGATTTCATGATATTGGTCAAAAGCAGAAGCACTTGTCCAAAACCAAAAGTCAACCTAGCGTCCCACATGTTCATGGGTGCCAAAATATTCTAGGGCCGCAAATGCAGCTTCAATTTCTTGTGGTGCTCTGCTCATGGTGGGAGCACACCTGGGAACATCTTCAGAATAATGTAGTGCCAGCCTGGATGAACTGCACATCATGAACTGATAAAGCATCTAAAACTATCAACGCCACTATATACTGTGTATTGTGTACAGTGCTCTGTGACCAAGCACAATGGATTGATTGTGGCTTGTGAAAGCAATGATGATGATGATGATGATGATGATGATGATGATGATGATGATGATGATGATGATGATGATGATGATGATGATGATGATGATACACATGCTACTGCGCATACAGCAAAGGCCACACATACCTGATATTGGTATCTTAACTATCATGCGCTTGCAAGAGCATCTACAACTTGCAGGCCACTATGGACCATGGCAAAGCCTCCCTTCAGGAATTGGTGGCCTCGACATCTTTGTCCTCCGTCTTTAGGAAGTTGCAGCTGGAGCACAGTTTAAATGTCAGTCCTTCAACAATCACAACTGGGTCGCAGCTGGCCACATCCTCAAAGAATTCCATGACAAAAACACAATTTCAGGTGAGATGGTCTATGATTTGACAGCCTTTGTTGACCAGCTATGTCTATCGTTTTGCCTTCTTTTTGGTCATAACCTTGCCGTAATCGGCATGCCATGGCGGTTCCAAGCGGTTGGATTGGACCAGCTTTGTTAACAGTCAATAGAGTCAATACAATGCTTCGATATATAATCTGGCTGGTGGTTAGTTGCCCAATCCAAGGAACATATTAGGCAATTAGATACGCATCCATAGGTATGGTTGGAAAAATGAAGACACCAACCAGCAATGGCGAATCAACCTATGCAAGAACCATGAGCTGCCTCGACAAATGAGCTATCAAGCTCATGTTGCTGGCGTCGACAGCAACAAACTGTTTGACCCCATGGGTGATGGGTCATCCAAAAGACCACTGGCCCAAATCACAAAACCGCTGTTGGCCAGTACCAACCAACATGAAGCAATACTAAACAAAGTTACTCCCCATTACCCTGCACGACCAGCTGTTTTCCTAGAGATGGTTTAGTTTGTCCGCCTTTTTGTTCCATTGTGTGGCAAGTTGTCCATCTTTGTGTCCTTGATTCATGGTACTTGCCAAGGCAGTTGCCTTTCGTTGGGCTGCGCTTATCATGGCTGAACTGTTGTAGTCGTGATCTGATTGTCCCATCAAATCCCCTGATAACTTGTGCACGGGTGGTTACGATGGTGGTAGGACAAGTAGAAGCCGCAGTGAAAAGTGACAGCCATCGCACGCCATCACAATATAGTGGCCCACAATCAACAATACGCATGAGAAATACCCCGATCCGAATTTACTTGAACAGTTTGCTACTGGCTTGTCTCAGTTCTCATGGGTTAAAGCAAACCCTATGTAACCTGATAATCCAACGTGAGCCAGCAAACAACGAAATGATTTCCATGGCGCACAAACAAATCTGGCCCCACACGATCCCAAGCAGTGCCGTCCTGTACGGTCTGCAAGGTGGTCAATCGACGTGTTGTTGTGTCCGGTGGTCAGAGACAAAAGATCTACCTGGAGCGACGTCCAAAGAGAACCAAGTGACCTGATTCAGGAACCAGCTGGCCAACGTAGTGTTTGGTCCTGGTTACTGGTCATGGGTAGTGAGTTTTTTGTCAGTATGGCTAGCAATGTTGAATCGTGGCTATGGGCAATGACGTAGCGCTTAGTCATGCTAATTCAGGGTTGGTAGTGCTCAAAATCAACAACAACCAAATGGTGATATGCTGTATTCTGCTGCTTGGCTGCCCATCATTGTCCCAGCACGGTTGAGTATAACCATCCTCGTTGATGGATGTTGATGGTATGATTCCCAGTGGTACTGGTGCTTGCTTCAGCCATCACGTTGTAGATGTCTCACAGAACAAAGGAGCAATGCCAGCAAGCGCCATGCCCTCAAAACAATGGCGATTGTCATGGATCCCACTTCATTGGCGAACCCATCCTCCTGAAAAGTCCTGCTCAGAAAAACAAAGCGCAACCACTGCTTGGCAGTTGACTCAGTTGACTCCTGGTATGTGTGCAACGCGAAAGCTATTTTAAGCTGAAAATTGATTGTGACAATATGTTTCAGGGAAATACGGGCAAACCATCCCTGAATGCAGATGTTCTATGGCGGGACCAATCTACCAAAAGTATGTCAAACATAACTTGATCATCAATTATAATTGGTTGAATTGATTTGCCACCTTTGTTGGCTGGTCATGTTTTCGTCACCAAGCAGTGTTGTTGCCGGTTACTACCCACTGGATCCCCATCTATTACTAACATTTAACTACTGTCTCTGCTGGCAGATATGGATACATTCTCTTCTCAACAAATATTGCTGATGGGTATCCTCTGTTTCGGGTACGTCATCAAAAAAAATATTATCAGGATCAAAAAAAATATTCTCCAAGGATCAAAGAAAATAATCATCAGGATCAAAAAAAGTTATTCCCCAAGAAACAGTCACAGAATGGAGCATAGCCAGCGGGCCTTATCACCCTGTGATGTGGACAAAAACAAGCGGGAGGGGGGATTGGGGGGACAAGGGCGCAGCGCCTCCCCCCAAAGCAGAATGACAACACCTATGCTCCTATGTAGCGTTTGAGCTTGAAAGAAATGAAATGTGTAAATGTAGTGCACCAGTCACCAAGATAATATAAGCGCAACCCCCCCATGAGCAAAGCCGTAGAGAGACAGGCGCAGCGTCGTAAATACATGTGGAGTAGCTTGTTTGAGATGCGCAAGCTGTAATTTGGCGAAAGAAAAGCGGGAAGTGGGCATTGGGGGAGGGTTTCCTTCCTTCCTTCCTTCCTTCCTTCCTTCCTTGCTTCCTTCCTTCCTTCCTTCCTTCCTTCCTTCCTTCCTTCCTTCCTTCCTTCTCTCCTTCCTTCCTTCCTTCCTTCCTTCCTTGCTTCCTTCCTTCCTTCCTTCCTTCCTTCCTTCCTTCCTTCCTTCCTTCCTTCCTTCCTTCCTTCCTTTTAACAATATGAATAATTTCTTTTTGATGCATATGATAATTTATTTTTGATGCAAATCATAATTTATTTTTGATGCATATAATATGTTTTTTGATGCTCATGCCTCCTCTGTTGGTATCAAGTATCAAGAGCCAGTCGGCACATAAGGGTTCAACCTCCCCAAACATGACTTGCTTATCGATAATAGTACCTTCAAATGGTGGTGTCTCATGGTAACCCACCATCAAACATTCAATCACTAGGTTGACCACTATTTCCCTTACATGTAAGGTACGTATAGTGTTGACAATCACTACTTGGTATGGTGGTATCAACCATGAGTTTACCATGAGCTCTACAAAACTTGATTATATGTGGGATACAAACATGGTTACAAACCCTACAAGCTTACAATTCCTACAACATTACTTGGATGATCATTTTACTTCTTGACTAGTTAGTAACCATGGTTAGTAACTACCCTGAGGGGGTCGTGCCCTTGATAAACAGGTTACTAACCATGGTTACAAACCAGTTACTAAGTGGAGGTTTCTCAAAACAGGGGCGACCCCAGATCATCCAGTTTATCAACCATTTATAATCATCAACAATCCAATTTTCGGGGTCCCCTATTTTGAGAAACCACCAAGTGGACTGATCATCCAAGTGAGGTCACCATCTTGGAAGGTCCACTCGATCCCTCGTCGGAACCAACCACCAGGCCTCCGGACCAAGCTTGCAGCTGCCGCTTGCACGCTGAGTTCCACCAACCTTAGGAAGTAAACAAGCGGCGCTGACCATGGGCACCCAGTTGGGGCCTCAAAAAAAACATATTTTGAGCCAATGGTAGCAACAGTGGTTGATAAATGGTTATGGTAAACCAATGGTAATGGTCATGCTAAACCAATTGCCTCCAAAAGATGGTTTATAATCGTTTATATTTATAAGTTTAAAACCATTTCCAAGCTATAGAAATGCTAGGGGTAAACAAGTTGCGTAGATAACGAGCTGAGCGCAGTGAAATGGCTGATCCATAGGTAACTGCGGGTTGGTAAGTCTTCCTTCAAACAGTGGTGCACCAACTGAGGCACCGGCAAGAACTTGTCCTGGCACCAGGTTGCGCGTAGCTGCGAAGCTGGGCAGCCAGAAAGGTGCCACCCTCATGGATCGAACTACAAACATTCACAGAATAAAAACCTGCTTGCACGGTCTGAGTTGAACCTTTAAAATATTGTGTAATGATTGGAACCTATCAATATAATCTAAAGAAAATGTCCAATGTTTTGTTTGGCTTGTCTTACTCTATACCATCAGTGGTTTAATTAACAGCATCATTATTCTAGTCAAAATCTGCAAAAAATGCTTTGCACATCCTATTCCATGCACCAGCTTCACAAAACAATGGGCACAAGTTTATCAAGCCACTTGACAACCGGTTTCTAAACACCATCTTCTTGAACTTAAGCAGTCTGTGAACATTGTAAATATACGTATCCGTATTTGGGCAACCGAAGAAGCGGGGTTGGGGGAGAAGCGGGGTTGGGGGTAGAATTCAGGGCAAAAGCCCTGCAGCTTTGCCTCGGTGACACGTTCTGTCCACATGTCAACGAAACTGTTGGAGTCCACTATGTTGATGCTTCTCTTCACATACTGCAAGAACGGGTCAGAAAATGAATATAAACCAAGAACAAATGCGCAGCTTTTTCTCCCTTCCAATCTAAGCGGGGTCCGGGGAAGGTTTTTCGAAGCGGGTTGAAGCGGGTTCCCGGGTAGAACTTTAGGTAAGCGGGGTTGGCGGAATATTTTTCTTTATATACCGATATACTGGTGAGGAAGCGGGCTTGGAGGAAATTTTGAAAACGCAACTCCTAAGCGGGCTTAGCGGATGAATGTCTGGCTAAGCGGGGTTCAAGGAAGAAATTTGCTTAGGAAAAAAACGGAGAAAAAACTGCTTCGCAAAACTGCAAATTCTTGCGATGATAGGAACTGCAGTATTCAAACTACCGCGCATGAATTCGTAACATACCGCAACTTCCCATATGAAGATTTAGTGTGCTGAAGTGATTCTAGTAAACTTGCTAAAAATATACCTTGGACCCAGCTTATCATGGGAACCAGCTAGTTTGGTTCTCTGACGTATGTATGTGTGTGTGTGTGTCCCAATGTCTCTGCCCCACCCAAAGAAGGTGAAGGGTCCATATGTTCATCCAAAGAGGTCTGGTGATGAGCCCTAACCAGCTTGCCAGTTCTGGCTAGATATAGGATCAATTGAGATCCTCGCAGCCCCAATCAAAAGGAACAACACACTGGACCCTGACGTTTGACTACGCCAACAATGACCAAAATGTTCACCAACCATGAAGCATGGTTAGCATTTCAACTGAGCCCATCAATCCCCGCATCTTGGGGGCAGTCGCGCCATCAAAACCTTTGTAGCAGGGCCACCAGCCGGTCCTCGTAATGGTGTTGCACATCCGCGGGAAAGCGAGGCTGCCTCTCCTGTGTCGGAGATCGGTGCGGAGGGTCCACTTGTCATCAAGATTGATGGCGTCCCAGCGACGCAACAACGAACCCAAGGCACCTCGTCAAGAATACCGCGCAAGCGCAGCAAAGCGTCTTCCACATCTGCCTTGAGAATGGCTGGCAGTCCACACAAGGTGTGGGTGATAAGGTGCACGTGCGGCACATGTCAAATTGTCTGGAATACACGCATTCCCTAAAAGAAACAAGCATACAAAAAACATGTCAAATGTATAGAAATATATCCATAATAGTGTATACCTAGAAAGAATGTGCCTCTACTATGTAAAGAACAACTATATATATATATATATATATATGATCATATTTGTTTGCTTTTACATACAAATACATTCATGTATAAAATATTTAATATTTTTGAGTTATTAGTATACATATACAATATATATATATATATGCATATGTTTAGATATATACATATTTATATAGCGAAAAAACAGTGCCTCTATGATCGACCGCATGCCATCCAGATGGGCCAGTAATAGCTGAGTCTCTCGGAAGGCTGCCAGGAGCAGGTCATCCTGTCGAAGAGCTGCCGCTGTGAGCTGCGCCACTTCACGGGAGCCAAGGAAGGGGAGCTGGTCTATGGTAGTCATTGACCTGCAAAATTTGGGTAGAACAACTGGTATACAACCTAACTGGCACATAACTTGAATGTGCAGGTATATAACTGGCATATAACCTGTGAATGACTGGTAAAAAAAGGTAAGTAACTCGTATATACCTTGTATATAACTTAATTATAGCCGGTAGATTCAGTCATTACCATAAAACTGGTAATTGCATGAATACTTACCCCGGCAACATGGAGTATCTGGGTTATTCCAAAGAAACTATGCAACGGTTTTGTATACGTCAAGGTAAAGAAACGACTGTTGTGGAAGATCTGGGCAGCACAAATGGTTTGCATCACTTGAGCAAAAAACAATTTCAGGAAGGTTCGCGAACCGAACGGAACCGCCGGAACCGAACCGCTGGAACCGGAAACACCCATGGAACCGCTGGAACCGAAACCGAACCGAACCGGAACCGATATGATTGACAATAGGGTCCGAACCGCACGAACCGGGTGTGGGAACCGAACCGAACCGAACCGCCCAGGAACCGTTTCTTCTCTCTCATGGCTTCACACGGTTGGTCTTGCGCCCATTAATGCCACGCATTACATTGGCATGCGCAAAAATCAGTTCTGTTGCTTTGGCAGTTTTCAACAGTAGAGGGAAAGGAAAATGAAAAGGAGACCGGATTTGCTTTTCCCAGGGGCTGGAAAAAGCAAACCCAGCCAAAAAGGAAAAGAAACAGTAGAGGGAAAGGAAAATGAAAAGGAGACTGGATTTGCTTTTCCCAGGGGCTGGAAAAGCAAATAAATCCAGCCAAAAAGGAAAAGAAACAATAGAGGGAAAGGAAAATGAAAAGGAGATTGGATTTGCTTTTCCCAGGGGCTGGAAAAAGCAAATCCAGCCGAAAAGGAAAAGAAACAATAGAGGGAAAGGAAAATAAAAAGGAGACTGGATTTGCTTTTCCCAGGGGCTGGAAAAAGCAAATCCAGCCAAAAAGGAAAAGAAACAGTAGAGGGAAAGGAAAATGAAAAGGAGACTGGATTTGCTTTTCCCAGAGGCTGGGAAAAGCAAATCCAGCCAAAAAGGAAAAGAAACAGTAGAGGGAAAGGAAAATGAAAAGGAGATTGGACTTGCTTTTCCCAGGGGCTGGAAAAGCAAATAAATCCAGCCAAAAAGGAAAAGAAACAATAGAGGGAAAGGAAAATGAAAAGGAGACTGGATTTACAACATTCAAATCAAAACTGAACCGAACCGAACCGGTTTATTCAAATCAAAAACCGAATGGAACCGAACCGGTTTATTGATTTATTCGCCAAGAACCGAACCGAACCGCCAAGAACCGAACCGAACCGAACCGGGAACCGGAAATTAACCAATTACCAGAAACCGAAACCGAACCGAACCGAACCGATCCCACCCTGCAATTTGCGAATTCAGTCGCAAACAGCAATGACGGTTCACGGATCACGCAACAGTGCAGGCTCGATCCTAAGTAAACAAGGACATGGGTCTACATTCTGGTAAAATAGCTGGCTTGGTAATCCACCATATTGTTTAGCCATTACGAACTGCCATTTTCCCACCAGCTGTGTCTGATTTCAGCTAGCAAGCCATGGTGCAATTCAGCAGCAAAAACTTCTTGACAAACTAAACTCCATATATATGGTCTTCAAGTGGTGGCCGAGCAACGCGGCATAAGCTGGTGATCAAGTTATCACACACAAACTGCAGAAGTAACTCAGAATGTCTTGGAAGACGAAAACCAACCTGGAAATTAAAGGTGCAATTTTTGATAGGTAAACCATCTATGGCTGATGGAATGTCCACCTCCATTCCAATTCATTTTGCAAAAAGTATCTGCCAGTAGTATCATGCTGTTTCTTCAAACAAAAATACGGGCTTCAGTACATTTGATGAATGTTTGACCAAAAGAAGTCCAATCCGTTAGAAAATCAGGATCTACAAATATCTACAATCTATGTGAACATCTCCATCCTATTAAACAAAACAACATCACTCATGTCTTGCCACTCAATCTTGTCCACAATGGTATGCTACGCCTCACCAAAACTATGCCTAGTGAGCGACTGTGCGGGTTGTATCCTTGTTCTCAGGCCGGCTGTAAGCTTTGACTGTTGGACATCCCAATACATACTTGCATCCAAAGTGTGAGTTAACGCGAATATGCAAGACATATGTGGTGATTTTTCCAAAATTGAGAATCCCTAAAAATGGATGGCTCATTGCTATAAATGGTACATATTGGATGATTCGTTGGGTCACCTCTTTTGAGAAACCACCATGTTGGCAAGTGCATATCGTGAGAATCAACAACAACGAACGCAACTGCGTTTCCACCACTGCTCAATTGTTTCACTGCTCAAAGTCATTAGCACCATTGTCCAGAAAATGCCAAGTGTCCAGCATGATAAGCCATCACACGTAGGAACTCATGAGATTGGATCATGTATCCACCACTTACAGGATCATCCTTGCCTAGTCCATAGCTGGCGACCATCATGCGACTGTGGAGGAACCCTGGTAGAGAAGTGAACCTTGTGACAGTTGAACGACCACGTTGGACAGCCAGCTGGGTATATCCAATTGCTTGAAAGAAAGCCTCAGAAACTTTGGGCAAGATCAATGACTTTACATCTCCATGTTTGAATGTTTGGTGCACTGGCAAGGGATATCATGATCTGTGTCAAAATCACTCCTGGCATGCTCATACAGAAACAAGAACATAATTTCCCCTGGAAATCCGCATGGATAATCATGGTGTACCCAGAAAAATGATAGGGTTTTCCAACTCAAAGTGAACATGTTCAAGATGGATTGCAAAGTGAACATGTTCAAGATTGGTTGGAGATTGGGTTGGAGATTGGGTTGGAGATTCATTGGGGTTGGTTGGGGGCTGGTTGGGGGTTGGTTGGGGGTTGGTTTGAGGTTGGTTGGAGGTGGGTTGCGTGGTACACCACCAAGCCATCACCCTCCAGCTGCGACGTTCAACTTCGCTGCGCCGCCTCGCTCGGGCGAGCAGCGCCCGCTGCAAGGATCACCTGAGGTCAGGTTAGCCAAAGTCTTGGAGCTAGATATGTATGTTTGTAAATATATCGATATATATATATATATACATATGTATATATATGTATACATATTCATTTATATTTATATATATATAGATCTCTTTATATTTAGCGATATATAAAAATATAAATAAATATTAAATAAATATATATATATATATTTAACCATAAATATATACGTACATGTATATAGAGAGATCTAAAACTTGCAATATGCATTCTCTATATACAAACAATATGATAAATAATGTGTGCAAAGTAGAAACTTAAAGAACATAAATGCATTGATGTATATAAAGATATATTTTGTAGGTATAGATGTAGAGATGCACAGCCGTAGCGGAACAAATATAAAATGATTATATAATGATATGGACACATGAAGATACATGTATTTTTCCATGTCACAAAGATTGCAGGCTAACTAGCGTTCACAATACACCAGCTATGAGCAACCAACCCTCAGAAAAGATGCTTGGGCTCTCAGATCCAAAACTACTACAACCTTGATGGCCTAGGAGAACTTGCACCCGGTCGAAGTCCTGTCTCACTGTGAACGAAGTCTTTGTCTGAAAGAATGGAATGCCATAAGCAATGAAATACTTGCCAAACTATATATATACAGCTGAGACCATCCATGGTCATGACAGCAACAGAATTGCATTCTGAGAAACATATATACACCAGCCTTATGAAAAATGAACTAAACTTCAGATCTTCCTTTTACAAACGACAAAGGCCGTAGCACCGTGTGCACAACAAAGCAGAAATGGCTCTAGCAAATGTCGATGAAACTTGAGCAGGTATACCAATCCCATGTGATCTCATCTCGATGGCTCGCTCTTGCCGCACAAGTGACAATCCAGAGGCCGACGCGGTGGAATGCCATTGAGTGAATGACGATGCAACAAAGGATTGTTAATATTTATCAATATTTATCATCAATCATATTCTACGGAATCATGAATCTTGATTGTCGGATGAGAGGAGTACCTTGAATGCGTTTGGTAGAATGCCGGTAGAGAATCCATAGATATGCACTTGTAGAGGTCTATGGAATCAAACATCCAATACTGCCACTTCAGCTGACATTCCGCGATACTGAGAAGCTTGGAAGCTGGAATTCCAGCCAAGTTTCGGGCCAAATGGAGCGCAATGGAGGTGAGGCACCGGCTGATAAAGCTTAGAAATACTTAGCATGCAAGCATGTTGGTCAATCATATCATAGTGAATCACCGTGCATCTCCAATACTAGAGAAAATCCAAAATACTAGAAATTCTTAGACATGGCTACTGACTAGTTGAATCTAGTTGATGAATCGTCAATTGATGGTTGATGAATGAGACTTATCCCATGGCTCAAGGATCTAGACTCGAAGACCTAGCTCAATCCAATGGGGAGCGGTATTGCAGCAGCAATTTCGATGCACAGAATGCCTGGAAGGTAGAAGTACCAAGTATGGAACCTTAGGTACCTTTGCAGGAGACCTTGTGAATGGAGATATCCCTTTAGCAATCGATCGACGCCAGAATTTACACAGGGATATCCCTTCAAGGCCACACAGACGAAGTGGTACCTGCACAGCCATGGACCCAGGGATGCCCAGTGGTCCATGACCCAAAGACTCATTTGGGTCATTTTCTAGGTATATAAATGTTGGATTGTGTTATCATATATATATATACCCATAATATACTTGCAGCATCTGGTAATGTTTCACGCCCAAGCTCGTGTCATGCTTCGTAGCAGCAGTGATTCACAACCAGGCTTGCTCATGATCATGATCAACAACCACTGGTAACAATGATCAAGGACCTTGACAAACAGATAACAGTTGATGACCACGGTTCACAATAAATAACAGCCACTGGTTTGGTCAGTAGTTTCTTCAAACCACCAAGGCCTCCTGAAGATCTGGTTCCATCCCCCATCCTCAAGGAATGTCGACATCTCCCAAAGGAGGTATTCAACTGACCTTGGCAGCGCTCATCCCTAAGGGCGATCTGCAAAGCTCATGTTTCTGTGGCACCCTTCCATTGGCACTAAAGGTACCTTCCTTTCTGAGTATGACCGCAGAAGCCATATTTGGTGGTTTCTCAAAGGTCCCTCCAAATCATCCAGTTTACTAACCATTCATAGTATCAACATGATTAACATTAAACCAATTATCTGTTTGGGGTATTTCCAGTTTGTAAACCACTATATTTGGGATGGTTCAAACACTGTTTCTTTTATGGTTTCTTGTCCCAAGGTTTGGTAAAGGCCGACAAAGGAGCCATGTTGATTGATGTTGCCAATACCAACTGACAAACGCGCGCAGATCAAAATCTCTTACAAGGATATAGTCACTGCTGCGCAAGGTCCGCGACCTGAAAATCCTCCTTGATAAGTACACAAACGCTTGTGCTGTAGCTGCCTGCAAAAGCTGATGTTTCTTCTTTGGTTGAGGGCTGCAAGTTGTGATGTGATGGATGGGGCTCCCCAACAGTAGTAATCAAAGCCTGAGACGGGGTGTACCGCCATTGATGGGCCGTGCGGCCGTGCTATGCAGTTTTATATCAAATGGATAGAAGCAACATGGAATGAGACAAAAGTGCTAAGTTGCACTTGAATCCTTGTTGTCCGCGGAAGGGTTTTATAACCATAATGTTATAATCCCCCATTGGTAGTGGTCACAAACCATGACCAGTCAGGGAAAACAATGAACATTGAATTAAAAACACGGTCGACTGCGATTAAACAACCATGGATCATAGTGATTTGCTGCCAGGGACAGGCATAATCAACAACCATGTTTGATACTGACAAAGAGAATGGCTGGCACTGGCACTAACCGCCTTGCTCAATTAAGATGGTCAACACTGATTAACAACCAAGGCAATTAAAAAGTCGAACGGTTTACTGACAAAAAATGGTCATTGACACCCACAGTCAATACTGGTCAATAAAGAATGATTCCACTGATGGACAAACATGTTTCAAAATACAATAACTGACAAGCATGTACAAAACAATATCAATACGTGTGGAAGTGTGGAACCTCAAAAATATGACGCCCCCAAGCTTCATAGTCGTTCACAACCGGGGGGAACAATAATTCACAATGATGATCCATGCTCATGTCCCTAATGACTAATATGAAACAAATTACTTTACTTCGAGTGATCCCCACCATGTCATTTCAACACCGCTCTTGTTGACTCCACTTTTGTCTGACATACTCTCCGACATGTAGAATGACATTCTTTCTGACATTCTCTCCGACATATCTTCTGACATTTTTTCTGACATATCTTCTGACATTCTCTCTGGCATACCTTTTGACATCCTTTCTGACACCCTTTCTGGCACATCTTCTGACGTTCTTGCTGACAACTTTCTAGTCGGACATTCTTTCTGGCATATCTTTTGACATTCTCCCTGACGTATCTTCTGACATATCTTCCGACATTCTCTCTGACATTCTTTCTGGCAAATCTTTTGACATTCTTTCTGACATTCTTTCTGACAAATATATCCTCTGACATTCTCTCTGACATTCTTTCTGGCATATCTTTTGACATTCTTTCTGACATCTCTTCTGACATTCTTTCTGACATTCTCTCTGACATTCTTTCTGACATCTCTTCTGACATTCTTTCTGACATATCTTCTGACATTCTCTCTGACATTCTCTCTGGCAGATCTCTTGACATTCTTTCTGACATGTCTTCTGACATTCTCTCTGACATTCTTTCTGGCAGATCTTTTGACATTCTTTCTGACATCTCGTCTGACATTCTTTCTGGCATCTCTTCTGACATTCTTTCTGACATTTTTTCTGGCAAATCTTCTGACATTCTTTCTGACATTCTTTCTGACATATCTTCTGACATTATTTTTGACATCTCTTCTGACATTCTTTCTGACATATCTTCTGACATTCTCTTTGACATTCTTTCTGGCATATCTTTTGGCATTCTTTCTGACATCTCTTCTGACAATCTTTCTGACATCTCTTCTGACATTCTATCCTAACATTTCTTTTGACATTCTCTCTGACAATCTTTCTGGCATATCTTTTGACATTCTTTCTGACATCTCTTCTGACTTTTCTTCTGACATATCTTCTGACATTTCTTCTGACATATCTTCTGACATTCTCTCTGGCATACCTTTTGACATCCTTTCTGACACCATTTCTGGCACATCTTCTGACGCTCTTTGTGACAACTTTCTAGACGGGCATTCTTTTGGCAAATCTTTTGACATTCTCTCTGACATATCTTCTGACATTCTTCCTGACATATCCTCTGACATTCTCTCTGACATTCTTTCTGGCAGATCTTTTGACATTCTTTCTGACATATCTTCTGACATTCTCTCTGACATCTCTTCTGACATTCTCTCTGACATTCTCTCTGGCAGATCTCTTGACATTCTTTCTGACATGTATTCTGACATTTCTTCTGACATTCTCTCTGACATTCTTTCTGGCATCTCTTTTGACGTTCTTTCTGGCATATCTTTTGCAATTCTTTCTGACATCTCTTTTGACATTCTCTCTGACATTTCTTCTGACATTCTTTCTGACATTCTTCCTAACATTTCTTCTGACATACTTTCTGAGGTTCTTTCCTCTCGGTTGAGGTCCGGCAGCGACCACTGGCCGCAGATTGTCGTGGTTGAGGTCCGGCAGCGACCACTGGCCGCGGATGGTCGTGGTTGAGGTCCGGCA
>VSDK01003425.1:260366-322963 GCA_009767595.1 Symbiodinium kawagutii | reverse complement strand
CGGGGTATGGTCGTGGTTGAGGTCCGGCAGCGACCACTAGTCGTGCATGATCGTGGTTGAAGTCCGGCAGCGACCACTAGGCATAGATGATCGTGGTTGAGGTCCGGCGGAGGAGAAGGAGGAGGAGGAGGACGAGGAGGAGGACGTATCAGCTCTGATAAAATCTAACAACCCTCACCTGACAGGTGGGGAAATACTGAAATAATGACATTAATCATGAGAACACTGTATTACATCGTATTATAGGTTTTTCACATTGATGTCAGTAGATATTCAAAATGATTCATGAAATGTCATAACCGAAGTCAATAGGCAATTAATATGTAGATCAATGTGGTGTAGCCAAGCTATGCCAAGCTCCAAGGTGTTCTGGGTGCCCAGCTCTCACTGGACTTTCCATGCGATAGCAACCTGGTGCAGCTCACACAGATCGATCAAAATTTGGGTCATCAACATAGCCTACTTTTGCAGTGCGAAGGCCTGGGGCTCCGCGGAATCGCGAAATTGCGGTGAACTGATAGGATGCGGCGCTTCCAAGCTGAACTCTGCATGTAAATGCCTACCATTCCCCCTGACCACAGATACTCAAAACCACCTCTTGGCACTATGCCAGGATGCAATCTCGCCAGCACATAAGTGCCGATCTCCGTGCAGCACGATCAACAATATGTGAGTCTCATTGCCAATCTGACTCTGCTAAAAGCCACAGAACTGTTCGCTGGTTACTGCTGCAAATATCCTTTGTAGAAACAAACATAAGCTGGATTAATCCCCAATTGAGGAGACTACTGGTATCATCATACTCGTCCTTCAGGAACAATATCAATATTGTCAATCCAGCGTAGACACACAAAAGCACACACACACACACCAACCCTTGCTGGTCTTGAAGGGCTTCTATGTTGTATTGCACTCAAACGAAAGAAATTCTACAGGTGGTCAAATTTGAACACCTTCCGGCAAACGGTGCTCGATTTTGAATTATCTTCTCCGGGTGTCTCAGGCTATGACAAAGGTTCTGAGCAATCAAGTGCATCTGCCACGGTCGCATCGACTCGTCGCGATTGTTGTATTGCATGCATGTTTGGTTGATGATGCTGAACGGTGGCTGATGATTCATATAGATGACGGTTGATCATTGTTGACGTTGGTTTCAATGGACCATAGTCGTCCCAAATTCCATGGTGCCCTTGCCGTGTCCGGGCCTGTCATCGGTTTCCCAACCAAAGTCCTCCTAGCAAAGCTAAGGGAGGTGATGCTGACCATTCGCTGGAGTCACGAGTCTCAGTTTATGCAAAGAGCACTTAATGATACAATCAAACGAAGGACAGAAGCATGCGCATGCCCGAATTCGGAACTAGGGGTTGTGTCTCCGTTTCTTGTTTCTTTCAGACTTGTTTGAACCACTGCACTCGTCAATTCAATGGCTTCTGGCAGGATGATGACGAATACTGACGGACAAATATTTAGTGATGTTAGCAGGAGTCGTCTGAGAATAAGACCTACGCCAGAAAGCAAATCTGCAATGAAGTAGAGAGTGCCAAGATAATTAGGTGAAAAAAGACTAACTTCCCACACCACAGATGAGCATTCCCATTTCCAGTCGAGATGTCACAACTTCATTAGCACACTATCTGATGTTGATACATGCTGTGATTTACCCGTGTCTGAAACATCAGAACCAATTGCCCCTTGCCTACAAAATGTCCAGAACTCATGGCCGGTTGATCGTGGCTGATAGTTTTCCACGATGATTCGAAACCCATCCAAATACAGTCCATGATAACGCTCAACCGTTGCGAAGTGTTCAAACTAGAATCTCCTACTTGGCCAAGTGTTGGAATCGCGCTTCATGCTGTCTCATCATCTCACAAACTTGATTATACTATACACAATGGTGGTTGGTACTTCCTCGCCGAAACACATACTTGTTAACAAAACCAATCATCCCAAAATTTTAGGGTAACATAGAAAATGTTTAAAACTACCCACCAGACTATCGTTGGTTATCCCCCAGTGAGTTGACCCCTTTCAATCATAGTATTTGTGACCAGTGAAAGGTTGGTCAGCCGCACGGTCGAACCTCATCCTCTTCGTCTGCCAAACGGTGCCAATGAGTCTGGCCGCGGAAGCCAGTGGGATGTTGCTTCACCAACGGGGTACCCCAAATTGCATCGTTTCCATCACAAAAATGGATGCTCGTCACCTCCGGCATATGGATTTGCGGTATGTATGCACAAATGTTCCATATCTCTTGCACATTCCTTCCTCATAGCTACTGGTAGGATCAATTCCGATCTTTGGATACTGCCCACCTTCAAATGAAATAATTAAGATCCCAGTCATGTGAGGCTGAAAATGCTTAGAACTACCCGCTCAGATCATGTTTTGTCGTCCGAAGTTGGCTGCGCTGCCATTGAAATCTCCAGGTTTTTTCTCTTCAAATGGTGGTTTCTGAAGCCATAGGGGACCCCCAAAAATGGTTGGTTAATTAATGAACAGCGATTAATATGGGATGGTTTGTGGTACCAAGTTTTTGAGAAACCACCATACCCTGGCTTTGCCTTGTAGCAGGATCGGTGTCCTATTTCTCGCGCGCCAAGCAAAGCCGTACTACGGGGAATACTGAGCAACCGCATCAATCGATCCGGGATACAGTCGGCCATGTTAGTCACACAACAGTGCAAGAACGTAGATATACCGATCATCTTGATATGCGCATCTACGTATGAAAAAAATGTGGACATAAAAGCTAGGATCATGATTAAATCCGTAGTTGCAATATCAATCAACACAATCCCAATTGATGATTCAATATAACGAACTGTTCACCAATCAATGGTCAATGCGCGTGCTCAATGGGCAAGCTCAATTTTTTTGCCAAAGGGCATCAACCGATTCCATCTCACTTGAAGGCGCTCCCATGCTGGCCAGTTGCCAAAGATCGATGAGCCGGGAAAATTGATTGATATTCTGATTTCGACCTGTTGATGATTGACAAACTTACCAGGCCTATCATATGATGAGCTGATATTCATTGACATTCTGATGACTAAGACTGTAGCTTTACCCACGGGAAAATTATATATCAGCCCTGGTCAATCATTCAAATCATGCAGGTCTTTCAAGTCCACTATGAATCACCTATAAACCATCAATTGTCTGTGGGCCCCCTGTACCCCAGCTGTTCACATCCCACAAGTGACCAAAGTAGTCCAATAGTTGGCATCTTCACCGTTCACCTCTCCATTTTTTGGATGGTTGGTATTGACCCCTCCCCAATTGAAGATCTGTTTTGTGGTTCAACCGCCCCTATGAAACAAAAATATGTCAACCAACTTCAACCATGTGCAATGCTAAAACCAGAGATCAACACCAGAAACATCCGCAACTTCACTTGGCAAAACGCGCCCCGGCACCGTTTCGTGGTCTCGGGAGTTGCGCGCAAACCTGGCTGGGCGATGAGCTGAACATGGAAGAACTATGGCTGAAAATGATGGTCCAATTCTGCATGCACAAAGTGGGCCCCCAACCACTTATAAGTTGGTTTGTAACTTACTTAACTAGGGGTAACTACCAGTTATAGGGGCTTATAACCCAACTTATAACTACTGAGGGCCCACTTTGTATGATATGGGCGGTTCTCAAAATAGGGAACCCTAAAAATGGTTGGTCTATCACTACAAGTGCATGGTTGATTAATATAGAGGATTATTTCGGAGACCGCGTGTTTTGATGAACCGCCACATGTTTACCAACATGTTCCTTTAAAGTATCCCAAACATAGATAAATATACACGGAGGATCTGAGGAACGGTGATGGTGATTTTGCCGGTTTGTTGAAGCATCCTAACGAGATGCAAAATGGAGCTCACACGCTTTGCCAACAAAAATCCAACGCAAAAACAAGTTGAAATGGAAAAGATTCATTTCTGAGGTTGCAGACACGCAGTGCCTGGACAAGTTTTGGGGTGATGCAAAGCAATACATTCCCAGACAGATTGGTGGTAAGGCAAAATAAGACAAATATAACCAGCTCTTTGAACCAAAGCTTGTGGCAATATATCTATTTCTTTCAATGGCGAAGGAACACAGCTGGGTGTCTCTGGAAGGCGGTGGGGAGCTGGCTTCTCTGAGATGAAAAAAGTGTTTGCTCGCGACGTTCAAAGCGTCCAGGTCATTCACACCGTCTTGACCTTGTTTAGTTAAGGATTGTGATGCTACTGAGTTGTGACCATGTGACAAAAATAGATCCTTGGTTGAACATTTGATGGTCGTGTTTATGGTCAACCTTGAGATTTGGGATGCTCGTCTGTCAATGACCGGTACCCCTCAACCATGGCCATGATATGTGTCTTTGGAAACCAAGCATTCTTTCATGCGATGCCTTGCTTGCTACAATGGCTGTACATGTTCATTTGGACTAAGGTTCCTACACGAGTTCGAACGAAAAACATAGTGAATACAGAATGATATAGGTTGACAAAAAAAACATATTTGAACCACTGTCGAAATTTGTGGTTCGTGCAACATGCCTGACAGGATTAGAGAGTCCCCTATCGTTTTACAGTGTTTGGCGTTCAGGCACGTAATTGTTGACAGTATTGGCAGCGTTTGTTTGAGAGTCCCCTATCGTTTTGCTGTGTTTTTGGCAGTTTCTGGAATCCAATGCAGGGCCGCATACTACATGAATGAACGCAAATTCTGACGGAGCTTCATTTACAGAAACCACGTTCATCGCTACAACGCAGTACGGGCTGTAAGCCAGCAAAATTAAAATCTGGTGCGTACATATGCAAATATAGTGTGCATGTGCATAAATATGTGAATATGCATGCATGTAATGTAATGTAATGTAATGTGATGTAATATAACGTAATGTAATGTAATGTAATGTAATGCAGTGTAATGTGAGATAATGTAATGCAATGCAATGTATGGTATGTATTGTATGCACAGTATGTATATATGGTATGTATGGTATTTGTGCAGGGTATGATATATGTTATGGTATGATATGATATGGTATCTAATGCAATGCAATTCAATATTTGTATGCATGTATCTATATGTGTGTCGAGAACTTAACGACTACAATCACACAGAAAACGTGGATAATGGCGAAACAAACATACAGATATGTGTGCTATCCTGCAAGACATACCTTTGGATGTTTTGATATAGACGTGGATGAAGTGCAGGTTGGAGGGTTACCCCTGCTGACCCCCACTGCCAGCCCAGGGTTCCCGGCTTCATCTGCATGGAATGCTTGATACCTTCCTCTGCCATGGCCATCTCAAGCGCATCTGGCGACAGGCAACGGTATTTACAATTTGAGGGTTGTTCCATACAACCTAAACCTGTATGTAACTGTATGTATGTGGGTCTTAAAACAATGATCAAACAATGGTGGTTAATAATGAAAATGATGAACCATGATAATAAATTCCATTAAACCATCAATGGAGGTTAAACAATGGCAGCTAATAAACCTATTAATCATGACTAACAACTGTGAACAATGGTTTACAGTGGTTAGTACCCAGCTTCTATGGCTGTTTCTCACCATAGGGGGCCCCCAGCCTTCATCCCCAAATAGTCTGTTTTAGATGATCAATGGATGGTGATAGGTGTCCCCCAAATTGAAAAACATATAAAATCATATATGCATATACATTGCATGTAATTGTATGCATGTGTGATGTGAACATGTTTTGATGTCTGTATTCATACTGACAATACATGCAGCTTGACTCGTCGGCATACTCTTCCCTACCTTCCTTCATGTCGAACAAGGGGTTCACGCAATTGTTCAACACAACCTTTGACTCTTTCATGATGTTTTAGGGTTTCCAGTATGCAGGGCGATTCACAAGTACACCAATGTCTTGAGCCGTGTTTGCTGTTCGCAATGACAAGGCGTCGTGGCTGTGTTCCAACCTGAATCCATAATCCATTGCCAACTGAGTGCTCCTGTATGTCTATTCACACTTGTGGATTCGTACAAATGCATCTACACATGTCTACACACATGTGCCATGTACTGTCAATACAATTGCAACAAACAGAAATGTGTTATGTATACGTTACAAATATATATATATATATATATACTGCATAACACCCAGATAGAATATTGAGAAAAGACTAAGCAACAGATAGAATATAGGAAATCCTATACGTGAAAGAACCAACAGATAGAATATCCCAATCCAACATATAACATGTTTCATAGTTAATCTTGAAGTGTGAGCCAAACCCACAACCAAACATATATCAACTATGTATATATATACATTAAATGCTACATCTCTTTGTGTCTCTCTCTCTCTCCCTTTATGTATATCTATGCCTGTGCATGTATATATTAATATGCTAGTTACTTTCTATCTTTCTATGTTTATATTCCCATGAATGTCGATGTATACATGCAAATGGAAATATATATATATATATATGATAGTGTTTAGGAAAATGTATTGCAGAACAGTATGCGTTTTGATTATACAGTGTATAGATATATATGTATTGCAGGTGGCTGCACCTACTGTATACATCTATGGCCATGTGGCAGCCAGCAGGGCTGGCACACCAGACTCAACCCACTACTTAGCCTGCCGAATATTCTATCTGTTGATTTTATGCATGTTTGAATAAATGAATTAATATATAAAAATAAACCAGATAAATGTATATCGCCAATACTGTGTTTGGTAAATTGTAAATATACATTCAGCCAAATGTAGCCCATACCCAGCAATGGCACACCGAACTCACTTCCTCAGCTTTGTTTGTTTTTCCGTGCTGTCAAAGCCAAGGTATGTATTTACATACGGATACTCTTGAGGTATCAAACCAAGTTCTCGTAGTGGATCAACGGTGCTTCCATGCTCTGGCGATGCAATGCTTGCAGACCTCATAGGAACTGAACTTCAATGATTTCTCGATGCCCAAGCAATGCTTATGCAAATGTACCTGTCGCGGGTTTGGGATTGTTTGTATGTTTGTTTGTCTGCCTGTTTATCTGTCTGTTTGTTTGTCTGTCTGTCTGTTAGTTTTTTTTGTTTGTCTTGTCTGTCTGTCTGTATGTCTGTCTGTCTGTATGTCTGTCTGTCTGAATGTATGTATGTATGTATGTATGTATGTATGTATGTATGTACGTACAAATATTCTATCTGTTGTTTTTGATGAATATGCTTTTCAAAAATCATCATAGAACAACATAATGTTATATCTCACGCTAAAAAAATATATATACTTAAACAAACATGCGCATACTGTTTTTTGTCGGCCTTGTTCTTTGCTCCCTGAAGCATGTAAACCTCAGTGCAGTCGAAATCCTTCAGTGCCGTAATTTGCTCGACCTGCTCGCCAAGAGTAGATGCACTTGGTGGCCGCAACTTCGATTTGCAAGATACTTCTGAAGTGCTGCGGCGCAGAACCCATGATATGATTGCCCAAGAATCCCTGAGCAAACATATGGCTATGTAGCCCACAGCCAATGGAAACAGCAAATCCATCCAACGGTCCATAATCCCTAGTTCTATTTGTTGGGTCCTACAAATCTGGGCCAAAACACTAGTGAGGTCAAAATAGAATGTGACCCTCAATGATTCTCAAGAATTATCAACCTGTGAACCATCAATGCGAATTGCCAACCCAGCATGCACAAGATGCTCGTTGGTATGTATGTATGTATGTATGTATGTATGTATGTATGGATGGATGGATGTATGGATGGATGGATGGATGGATGGAGGGATGGATGTTTGCATGTAATTGTAAATGTATATGTGTTTGTGTGTGTGCTGTGGTATGTATGTATGTAGATGTATAGGTATTGTAGGTGGCTGCACCTACTGTATACATCTATGGCCATGTGGCAGCCAGCAGGGCTGGCACACCACACTCAACCCACTACTAGCAGCCCTGCCGAATATTCTATCTGTTGATTTATGCATGTTTGAATAAATAAATCGATACGTATAAATCAAATATACGAGTGTATACGTACATTGTGAGTCAAAACTATATATATATATACATATACATGTACATATATTGGAAACATTTCAAGAATTCCCATATATTGCTTGGTATGTTAGTAGCGCCCCTCCGGTCACCATAGCAGCAGCCAGCAGCGCTGGCACACTGCACACAGGCACTCAGCATTTTGTTCATTCAGATTCAGACTGCTCTGTGTCAGCATCGGTATCCTTGATGTCATCGCCAGTGATCACCGCTTCGTTCTTCTCTTTCATGCAGGGTTCATCGTTTGGTCGTTCCTCACCAGTGATCACCGCTTCGTTCTTCTCTTTCATGCAGGGTTCATCGTTTGGTCGTTCCTCAATGTGATCTCCTGGGGTGCTGGTGATTCATGTTTGCAGTCTAAATGTTTCTTTCATGTCTCCATGATTTTCCATCATGAATACATGTATTGCATATAGATAAGCATATGTGTGTGTAGATATTATGTGCTTTTGGTTACTTGTATGAAATGCACATATACACACACGGTCGCAAACACAATTCTTCCCATGCATATATGTATATGTGATTAATATCGACACATGTTCTGCATGCAAACTACCATGTGTTTTGCAAACCAGGTCCTGATGCATTGTCAGTGTCGTTGATGTCACCTGTTGGAACTTTGTGTTGCTCTTGTCCTTCAGTTATCCAAGCTGAAGCAGCTTGAAGCAGTTCATTTTGTTCGGCCTGTCGTTCTTCCTTTCGTTCTTCCTGTCTTCTATTCTTTCTTTGGCGTTCCCGTTGATTTTTCTTATCTTTTATCTTGCGAAGTTCCTGCTCTCTCTTGCTCCAGGGTGAAGGAATCCATTTCGTGGTATGCACCATGGCTAAGCATTGCGTACGAATGAGAATATCATGGAAAGTTGATGTTGTTTATATTTTGTTGTTTTTTGAATGTGAGGTATAATGACACTGCAACCGCATGTTCAAACAGTGAGACAGGTCTGCGCAAATAGATATGTATGTACAGATATACGTATATATATATATATACTAACATGTCAGGAAAATATATATGCACATGCAAGTGTGATAAAGTGTAGTTACTGATGGGAAACAAATTATACAGACATATACATGTATATATATGTAATTTTTGTCACAGTGCAACTACTGTCCGTGCACATGTGTTCCCACAAACAGGTTTGATTCACACGGCAGAGCACAACAGAAACTAGTTGTTTGACACCCAGCTGAGCTCCATCCAAAACCTAAGGTGGCAGCCAGCAATGCTGGCACACCATCAAAACCCTGAAGTGGCAGCCAGCAATGCTGGCACACCATGCAAACCCTGAAGTGGCAGCCAGCAATGCTGGCACACCATGCAAACCCCGAAGTGGCAGTCAGCAGTGCTGGCATGCGAAATTTCCTTGCGCACCAATACAATCAACATATTTCATTGTTGAAAGCCTGAATTTGAATATTCTATCTGTCCAATCCAGTACATACGTGATCTATTTTGCATGTCCACTTAATCCCACTCCTCAGCAACACCTTTTCCGACTGGTTTCATGTGTTTGTTCTGTTTGTTTAAGATGTTTAAGTCTATGACGAGTAGTTTAGTCTATATATATATATATATATATATCTATATATGTTAAAAACATTTATGTAGATACACTTCTGCATATTTCACTGTTGGAAGCCTGAATTTGGATGTTCTATCTGTCAAATCCAGTACATACGTGCTTATATTTTGCATGACCCCTTAACCCCACGCCTCAGCAACACCTTTTCTCGCTGATTTTCTATGTTTGATATGTTTTTGTCATCCCCACCTTGCACTGAAACCGCCATCACTCTTGTCGTGGGCAGATTTCTATGGTACTTGAATGAATTCGATGGTTGGCCGCGCATAAAGCTGCTTGCCGTGCTTGCACTGCTACTGCTTTTGTCCATCTAAACCATGCTACATTATGCAACAAATGCAACCAATGGATACACCGCATATCGATGTGAAAACTTGTTGCCATACAAAGGTTCAATGAACATGTATTGGTTCATATCTGATATGTACATTTGATAGCTAGCATCGCAAACTGTCGCAGTAGCAAGGCTGATCACTGAATTGATATGGAGGCTCAAATTCTGGTAGCCTATCAGGATTCATTCCAAGCTTTAGTGACTCTTGCCAACTGTGCTTTGGCAAGCTTGTCACTTTTATGCACACTCAGATGATCCTCTAAAATGAGTTTCAAGCATTCCAACAAAGCTTTCTTCGGTGTGCGGGTGCCTCCCCATGATCTACCGTAGTGTTTTGACCCAGGATAACTTGCACGCCACGTGCAAGACCCAGGATGTACACCTAGGGTGGCTCCTGCTGGCTTCATAACCAAGCCTGCTTTCTGCAATTCAATGTACTCTTCTCGAAGCTCTGCTACGCGAAGACGGTGTGCACCTTGAGTACCAGAAGTCACCTTCTCCTCCTCCTTGTTGCTTTCGCAGGCAGGTTTCTTGTCCGTTTTGTCATTGCAACCATTGTCATCATCGCACTCGGAATCAGACTCTGAAAATGCCCAATGCCATCCATCGATGTCTTCAGGAATTGTGTCTTCCATCTCGTCATTGTCATATTCAAAGTCATGCCCATGTGGCCCATGTGCATGTTCGGCATCGCCCGTATCTTCTTCTTCTGCAATGTCATTGTGGTCTCCATCTTGGATTGCTTGATTGATGTCTTCAGCTCCTTCAATGTCACAAGGTATGTGCAGGTAAGGTACTGTAGCAATATGAGTTTATGCTGCCAAGAAGACTCATATAAATGTATATTTATTTACATGTGATTGTAGAAGTGCCAAACCATACATATGTAGACAAGCACATCAGAAATGATTGGACACCTAACCATCAGCTTGGAATATTCTATCTGTTGATTTACAATGTTTTTATAATTAAACCTTAGTCAAAAGTACACGCAACCCAAACTGTTGATAGCGCTGGTTTGTCCTGGTTTGTGATCAAGTTCCTTCGGTATTTCGATCGAAGGTTTCATGCCCTGCATCAACGCCAAACGAAATTGTTGTCCATTACCTGCACGAAGTTTCAATTGTCCTGCATCGGCTGACACTTCCAAACGAAGCATGATGCAGTTCTTGGTGATGAAACTGCTGCTCTTGTTCTGCAAACGCACCACCTGCGTTTGCCGTGTTTTGTGCAGAACAATGCGTCGTTCACCTCCACGAAGAAGCCAAGCCTGAATCACATAGATGACTTGTCCAATGTCGTAACATGTTTCAACATATAAACAAAGTGTTAAACTGCAAGCAAAATGTGAAAACTATATAGTGGCATGATAAAAATGAATCTGTACAATATATATATATATATATATACATACATATACATGCCGTGCCTGGTACTTCTCTTCAGCACCCTTTGAGAGCTCATATGTTCCAAATTTGTTGAATCTAGCTTGACGCTTGGTCTCCCAATCTTCCTTCTCACGCGTCCAGATGGCAATAGTTCTGTCCAATGGAATCTTAAACCATTCAGGTAGAGCAATTGGCTTGCAACTGCTTGAGGATGCATCACAAGGCATAACGCACCAATGAGTCACACTTTCACCTGACAGGGCCATGGTCAGTGGTTCCCGCACGAACTATATACATGTTCCTCCTGATTGATGTTGATCGTTGGTAGCTTTGCCTTTAAAAGAACAGTTTCTGTTTATATGTGTAGGATAGCGATTGCAAAACATGTATATGTATATATATATATATACATAACCAAGTAATGACATCTCAAATATGTTTAGATTTTATACAAGCAATTACAAACATTGGTTGTTCGTTTTGACAATGTGCGCACACCTGGCAATATAGTATTCTGAGCCTTCTCCTGCAGCTGTTTTGCATCTTCGTTGCCAACTAGTGGTACACTTTCCAGTGACAAAAGCTCTCTCATACAATGAGGAGTGCGTTCCATGAGTTCACCAAGATCGGATTCATTTCCACCGAAGCGCCAAGCAGCAAGGTCTGCAATGCTTGTGAGCCCTCTTGTCAACCAAGCGTGCATGATCAACTTTCCATCTTTGAACTTGTTCAATGATTGAAGTGCAAAAGCATCTGATTTGATGCTTGTTTCAAAGTCGGTCCTCGGTTTCGCACTGGTAAAGCGTTGTACCTTTGCACATGTTTTCAGTCTTGATTATAATTAATTAATTATTCAGGATGGGAGTATTCTATCTGTTGTTTTCTGTTGTGTCCTGGCAACAAAAAGTCTAAAGGTAAATATGTCTGTCTGTCTGTGTGTATGTATGAATGTATGTATGTATGTATGAATGTATGTATGTATGTATGGATGGATGGATGGATGAATAAATGAATGAACAATTCAACGAATGCATATATAATTCAATGAATGAATGAATGAATGAATGAATGAATGAATGAATGAAGGAAGGAAGGAAGGAAGGAAGGAAGGAAGGAATGAATTAAAATTCATGTCAGGATATTCTATCTGTTGCTTTTTTCAATGATTGTCTATCAACGTGTTTGTCGAAAAGTTGCAAACTATTGAACAAGGATCATAAATCGAACAGAGCCGTCCACTGCCAAGTCCAGCTGGTCAAGTGCTTGCCGTAACTGCAAGTACTTGCCTTGACCACATGCAACTTTCTGAAACGATTGGCGCAACAAATGATAATGTTGGTGCCAACCATCATTTGGGGCACCGCTTGCCCCCCATCCAGGGGGGATGCGGACTGTGCCCTCCGAACTTCCGTGCACGATGTAGGCGTGGTTCTCTTGTTCCCACCGAACTCGCAAGGACTCAAAGGCTGTACAGGCATGCACAGCAGCCTTATCACAGAGGATAAGAGCACGACCATCCTCAATGGTCAAGTTGTGCTTCAGTCTTTTCATACGGACCTGTACTGATAGGAATCGTAGAAAATGCAGCATCGTTTCACTGTTCCACATGTGACTCTTTGAGTCCTGAACATGGATATGTAGAACTCCTGACAATTCCTCGTTCAACCTGGTGATGACATCGTCAGGTGCGGAGCCTTCCTTTACTGTCACCCAAGCTGAAGCTAGTTCTCCGTCGCTCCATGAAATGGTAGTCGTCGTTCTTGGAAACCTCCATCCCTCTTGAGGGCTGAGGTTGGCCTGTGCGTTCAAGATCACTGGCTGCACTTCATAGGTCTTTGTCTCCTTCTCTTCAATGTCTTCAATTCGCAGAGCTTGACGAATGGAACTGATCAATTTTTGCGTCGAAGGTTTCCTGTGGTCAGGATATTGACCTTCCTTCTCAAACGGTTTGTGAAGAACTCGTTTGGCTGGAGCTCCCATTGTGGTCCAAACCTGATCAAAGTTCAGAATTAAACGTTTGCATACAGAATGCGTAGTATGGCAACGATCAATAAAGGTTCTCACTGCAGCTACCTGCGGGTGGTGGTAGTCAAGATGCTTTGCAGGAGCACTGGTGCTGTGGCTCTTCAGGCCAACTCGCTGGCACAATCTCCATGTTTGCATCCTTGTGGCTGTGCCAAGATGAAATCCAAACTGAAACAATCAAACAATAACATGTTTTAGATATGTATCAGCTTTTGCTTGGAATATTCTATCTGTTGATTTTCAATGTTTTTCAATAGAACATCACAAGTGCAATTCAATATATATCTCTCTATATATATATACATACATAAAGCCATAAATGCACATGTGTAAGCTCTGAATGCAGTGCAACAAAACAACGACAACTATATAGAGTGCCAAGGTTCTTCAAAGCTGCTGGTGTTTTTGCAATCACAATGGTTTTCATCTCTGCCATGGTCTCTTTGATGATGTTCAGTGTCTCCTTGGAAACCTGCTGCTGTGTGAGCTCCTGTGATGCGTCTGGATTTGTTTCCAATGCTTGCAGTGCCTGCTGCCCCATTGCCTTCGAAAAGTCTTCTCGAAGTTGTTGAATATTCTCGTTCCAAATGTTGATGAGATCGAGCAACAGGTTTTGGCCAAAGATGCAGTCAACCTCTTCACCCAGCATGTGTCTTCCAAGAACGAGCTTTTCAAACGCAACTGCCACTGCTGTTGGTATGCTGTGAGTAGTGCCATCTGATGGAAATTTCCCGTGATTATACTTTCCAGCCTTAGTGAGCAAAGGGTATGATATATACATGTATGCAGGTCTATATATATATATATATAATATGTATATAATTTTAATATTCAAATCTTTGCAAATATGAATGCAAATATTTAGATGGGTAGCATGGAATGTAAAAGAAAACAAATTGTTGTTTCCATACTTCTGTGACCAGGAACCGAAACTCCCAGCACTTCAAGCAAGGCATTTGGTACTTCATGAACTTGATTTGCTAGCTTTGGGCAGTGTCGAATGAAGTCATCCCACTTGTATCTGACACGGCTGCCCAACCACTTCGTTGTAGATAGACACCCCTGGTATCCACCTTTCATTTTGCCGTTCCGAAGCATGAATGATTCCACATGCTTGATTGTCCCGAGTTTCTTCAATCTCTCATACTCCAGTATGATCTGCATCTTCTTCCAAACCGTCAATGATCCCTTCTTCCCCTCTCGGTCCACCTGTTGATTTCCTGTTTTTGAACCAGTTGGACGTCCTTTTCTCTTCACTATCGACTGATTCCCCCTCTCCAGGATTCTTTGCACTTCTGAGTTTTCCGGATCGGGTTGTTTCCCTCGACACCTTCTTTTGACCACTGCTTGGCTAGATTCATTGGGGTCTGCATTTCTTTTCTGCTGACCACTGCCATCTCCAGTTTTGATTTGTTTGTGCTGTCGTTCCTCTGGGCTCTGCATGATCTGCATGTGACCTGATGTTGTTTCTGCAAAAGACCTTTTCACTCTTTGTTGCTTTTGATTGTCAGTTGCAGTCTGAATTGTCTTTGTCTTCCTGATTGTGCTCCATCCATATGCGTTGCATAAAGAAGCAATCAGCTTCACTTGCGCAGTCGTGCTCGCAAATGAATTTCCTGCCAACAAGGAAGTGTTCTTTGTGAATATTCTATCTGTCGATTTTGACAATTTTTTAACAATGAAACTTGAAAACGAAACCCACACATGCCAACCCCTGCATGTTGATACAAATTACCTTTCCAACTCTCCACATGAACGTATATATACGCACATTTAAATTCATACAATGATCTGTGCATACATATTCAAACATATAATGCATTGTGTTGTTTTTCTCATCATGTTACCCTGGTCCTGCCAGATCTTGAGCTTGACCCGGATTCTGCAAGATTTCTTCTACAGCAGTAGGGTTTGCAAAAGCTGACTGCCACAACCCTTGGCAACACCAAAGCTCGGGAACGCTCACATAGCGTTCCATCACAGAAGAGTATATGTGATGGCTAGGCCTGACACATGTAGTGACATCCTCAGCCGATTCCACACCTCGATCACTCCCTGTAGCTGTGTCAATGAACACATTCGGTGTAGATGATGTGTCATTGTGCTTCAGTCTGGCCTTTTCAATGGCTTCCTGCGATTTCTTTCGTTGTAGTTTGTTGGTCAAAGCTTGTTTGGGCAACTTCTGGTCAAAGACTTTGTCAAAAGGAAACCGCGTTGTGCCAGACATGCTTTCCACTGTGTCTTTCATCCGTTTCTTATAATCATCTTTGTTGGTTGTGTTCAGCAAATCTGCTACACCCCAAACTCTCAGCCTTCTCTGTCTCAGCAAGAATTCGTCTGCACTTAGCTTTTGCCATGAGAACATGTAGCCCAATGCTTCCAGATCTTCTTCTACTACCTGATCAGGGTTGCATAATGCTTGTAGAAGTCATAGCGAATCCATATCGTCAGTCACATGCATAAGAACAACCATATCATAGAAACAATTATAAATATACATATATATATATATATATATCACTTTTGCAGATGCAACCCAGAACCTCGATTCGTGGACGTTGTTTCACTCCGTTCTTGTCCTTCACACGGTCAGCAACGCCTTTGGTATTCTCGAAGAAAGCAATTGCTGGGCAGGTCACTTGGACTCCCTTCTTGAATCCCAGTGCATAAGTTTCACCAGAGCACCCGTGACCTTCTACGTAGTCGTTTGCATAGTTGGCTCTTTGGTTGTTCTCTGTGCTAACATTCTTGCATGATGGCCCAACGAAGTAAACATCCACACTCATACTGGTGCTATGAACTCGGTTGCACGTGTAGCAATGAGCTTTGGACTTGTTGAATATAGCCACATCATCGAACAGGCAAAATTCATGAGCTTGGCCGGGCACCGTGTGTGCTGATTTGATAAACTCACGTTTGTAGTCTTCAAGCTCCACCGACAGCACGTGTTTCACATCCACAGATACCTGCACAGTGTGGGGTTGTTGGTCAGAATATTCTATCTGTTGTTTCCAGGTGTTATTTTCAATGCACAATTGTTTCAATAAATGAATGTGCAAATATCTATGTACATAACTATACATGTTTGCTAGATAATACAATTTATACCATATATATATATATATATATCTTAGTATATGTATATCTATGTATTTATGTATTTATATATATACATGTTCAAAAGTAAACCATGGTACCATGATACACCATGCCAAGATGCATTGAAGTGCTTGGCTAGCGCTGACAGTGAAGCCTTCATCACACTCACTGCAATATCAGTTCCAGAGCATGCTGTCCCAACTCTGATGGTGCATTGATCCAGTCTCCTCATAGTTTGTTCTAGACGGTTCTGATCTTCTGACCGGAGCAGTTGAAAGAAATACATAGCTGTATCTTCAAGGTTGAAACCAGGTATGGGAATTCCTTGATCTGAACATATACGGCGCAAACTCATCTGAAAGCTCCTTGAACAGCCCTGCATGCGACCAGATACCTTCTTGGGTTTGTCAAAAGATTGTAAGCCAACCATCTCCCACACAAACAGTGACCGATGTTCTTTCAGCATCTTGTCTTTCCACAGAACTTTCATTTGGTTTGGTGCATCTTGAAAGCATTCCAGTTGTCTCAGTTCGCCAAAGAGTTCAATACGGTTTTGTCTTGTAACTTTAGCCCTGCCAAAGACTTGAGATGAGTTTGTCTTCGCTATGTACAACACCTCCCCCAGGATTTTCTTGTTGGACCAAAGCATCACAACTTCTGTAGGTTTCGAAATCTGTGAAAAGATTCTGCTAACATCACTGCCAGTCAATCTTATCACAGTCACCATGTCATCGATTTCTTCAATGTTGTCCTCCGAGATTTTCAGCGATGCCTTCACTGGTGTCACATCTTTATTTGCTTCCTGACTGCCTTCATTGTCACAGCTGCCTTGACACGAACTGCTTGCTGCAATGTTTGAAGTGATTTGTCCATTGCTTTGTTCACCCTCAGAATCATGATCTGATTGTGAATCACATGACTCATCTGAATCTGACTGACTTGGTTTCTTCCATCCTCGAATTCTACTGACAATGCCACTCAAACGGTTGTATTCATTGACATCTTGTATACCCTCAACATCATCATCATCATCACGACTTGCTGGTGGCTGTTCTGTTGGTTGCTGCTGCTCAATTGCTTCACCCTTGCTTGGCATAACGTGAGCCGGTGCTTGCTCCTCTGCATGCTGTGATGCTGAAGCTGCTTGCCCTGTTGCTTCATGCTGTGCTTGCATGTCAGCAGTTGCTGGTGGCTGTTCTGTTGGTTGCTGCTGCTCAATTGCTTCACCGTTGCTTGGCATCACGTGAGCAGGTGCTTGCTCCTCTGCATGCTGTGATGCTGAAGCTGCTTGCCCTGTTGCTTCATGCTGTGCTTGCATGTCAGCAGTTGCTGGTGGCTGTTCTGTTGGTTGCTGCTGCTCAATTGCTTCACCGTTGCTTGGCATCACGTGAGCAGGTGCTTGCTCCTCTGCATGCTGTGATGCTGAAGCTGCTTGCCCTGTTGCTTCATGCTGTGCTTGCATGTCAGCAGTTGCTGGTGGCTGTTCTGTTGGTTGCTGCTGCTCAATTGCTTCACCGTTGCTTGGCATCACGTGAGCAGGTGCTTGCTCCTCTGCATGCTGTGATGCTGAAGCTGCTTGCCCTGTTGCTTCATGCTGTGCTTGCATGTCAGCAGTTGCTGGTGGCTGTTCTGTTGGTTGCTGCTGCTCAATTGCTTCACCGTTGCTTGGCATCACGTGAGCAGGTGCTTGCTCCTCTGCATGCTGTGATGCTGAAGCTGCTTGCCCTGTTGCTTCATGCTGTGCTTGCATGTCAGCAGTTGCTGGTGGCTGTTCTGTTGGTTGCTGCTGCTCAATTGCTTCACCGTTGCTTGGCATCACGTGAGCAGGTGCTTGCTCCTCTGCATGCTGTGATGCTGAAGCTGCTTGCCCTGTTGCTTCATGCTGTGCTTGCATGTCAGCAGTTGCTGTTGGCTGCTTTGGTGGTTCTTCGTCTGGTGGTTCTTCGTCTGGTGGCGGTAAGGGCAGTTCTGACATTGGGGGTAGATCAGTTGCTTCATTTGGAGACTCTGTCACTGTCTTTGTTGCTTCGCCTTTGCTTCCTTCTGGTTGGGTTGATGCTTCTTTAGTTGCTGGTAGTGGTTTCATGGCTCCTGGCCACGTTTGAAAGAATTGCCTGACTATGGCTGGTGTGGTGTGCCGTTCTTGTGGAAGGTCGGTAAGCTTGATCGTTTTTGGCTTGGTTTTGCTGGATGTGGTTCGGTCAGTTTGGCTCGGCTGTGGTGCTGGTCTGGTTGCATCACATCCCTTGCCCTGAGTAAGAAAGTTGAAATGACAGTAGACATGTCCACTTTCAGGGTTTGCTTGGTATCGGAAAAGCAAGTGAGCTTGATACTGCTGCAATCCAGATTTGCTTCCATAAACTGCATCTTTTGGAGGGCAACTTCCTGTTGCCTGCTTGTATGTCTCGTAGGCCTGTCGTGGTGAAACACACATCATGATGCGTTACTTGCAAAGGTACGTAAAAATATTGTGTGATAGATGATTGCAACCAACACTTGTGACTATAATATATAGCTATATATATATACATATGTACAGATGTAGCTTGCATGCCAGCGTTGCTGGCTGCCAGCCTTGTGCAAACGACTTTCGAATTGGTGGTTTGCATGCCAACATTGCTGGCACACAATATGCCATTATCCTTGTACTGGTGTCTCTATTCTGCTTTGGTGGAATGACTGACTGGTGGTTCGAATATTCTATCTGTTGATTTTGAATACTTTTGACAAAAGGAACATAAAAGAAAAACTGCATCACCCTGCCTCATCTGATATAGTGCACCGTAGATTCATTCTCAAAGCATCACAAATCCATGGAACGTCACAGAGATCAACACATCCTGCGGTTCTGATGCCCTCAACCTTGAACTCGTCAACGCCGTCTAAACGAGCTCGGTCCATGGTGATGTTCATGAGTTCACGGGCCCTGTCTCCTTCAGATTGAACGATCCTGCTGTTCTCCGCATAACCAGATGTTTTACGAGTAACACGGCTCCACTCTGTAAATTCCAATGCTGCCAGAATACAGTGCCAAAAACACAGACCGTCGGCTGGTACAATATGTTCTTCTAGGCTCAACGTCTCATGTTGGTTCGACTTTTGCAACTTGTCAGCCACTTTGTTTTGGATCGACGTCTGAAACAATGTTGATATGGTATCACTCATGTTGGTGAAAGTATTTTTCCTAATGCGTTGAAATCAACAACTCTGTACTTCACATCCTTTCGTCGACCAGAGTGGCTGTTGGGGCCACTGCATTTTTGCCATTTCACCTCATTTTCTTTTGCTATGCTTACATCATAAACTTGTGGATCATTTCCACCACACATGACGACAAGCAGCAGAGTTTCAGAAAGTTGGAAGACTGATTGCAAATGTTGAAGGGATGGTATGAACGGATCAATTGGAGCACTTTGATCCTTCACCCAAACCGCCAGACCCATTGGCTGAACATCAAGAGTCTCCAACCTGTGTAAGAACGATTCTGATGTGATGCATGCTTTGAAGTCCGTAGACATGACTACATCGATGACTGATTTCCCATCGCCGGCCATCACCCCAGTAAGCTTCCCGTCGTAATCATGTCTCCCCCATGACAGCATGTTTGCAACTATGCCCTTGTAGATGCAAAAAGTGCTCTCAGGAGACATAGTTGCATGAGGCTTCGTTTCAAACATAGTGTGAGTGACATCCTTCAGTTCGACCTCTGCATCAGCGGTTGGTACATTTTCCTTCATGGTGTCCATGAATGTCTTCTCGCTCTGGTCAGCAATTGCATGGAGTGCTTTGTCCGTTGAAGCAAACGACTTGCCCACTTTCTCGACACTGTTCATGGATGTAGCAAGAACACCAGCCTGGAAAAGTTGATCACTCATAATATTCTATCTGTTGTAGTGGCTTGAATTTATGAAAAGGAAAACACCATTTTGAAGAACACAAACACAATTGTCCGTTCATGTTTTAGAATCATAGTTTCTATTGGAACTCAATATTAAAAATACAAACAAATAAATAGATGAATAGATAAATAGATAAATAAGTAAATAAATAAATACATATATACATACATAGATAAAAAATATATATTTTTGCCTACGGACACCAATAACTGAACTGCAGGAACATAAACGTCATTTGCCAGCCTCTGCACTCTTCCCCATGGAGAGAAGCCAGTTTCGAGCATCTGTGAGGTTAGTGAATAGCTTTGAGATTGAGTCACCAACTTCACCCAGTACAGCTTTGAACTGTTCTGATCCTCGATCATATGTCAACGAAAGTGCGCTTGGTTTTGCCAAATCTGGAGCTCCCCTCACGGCTGCCTGCATCATACTAGCCTCTACCGAAGGAACTTCTCGACTCACCAGACAACTCACGAGTCTGGCCTTCTGAGCAGCAAGGGTTTTGCCCTGCAGTACGGCATCTGCCCCAAAATGCTGTTTGATAAACTCTTTTCGTTGTGCAGGGGCCCTATTCAGCGAAGAGAATTCAAACAACAGGTATTTCCCATCCGAAAGAAACTGCTTTGCTGCTTGCAATGCTTGAGTCTTCCCCCCATAGGTGGAGTACTCCAGCTTGCGTCTGGTTTGCTCCAGTGACGCATAGCAATGCTTTTGGAACTCTTGAATCTCACTCGTGGTTGCCATTGCTACCCGTGCAGGCATGCAAAAGTGAGAATGCAACACTGTTCTACAACCATGCTAACATCATGTTTGAATGTTGATGTTGATTGAATTGCCTGCCCGTAAGGACCACCCCAACATGTCATTTGGCTTATGCTTTGGTATATTGAGAGTGCTGGAAAGTCCCCAGGGTGAGGATTCCAAATGACCCTGGCATTTCCATGTTGCAGTAAGTATATGTACAAGAATGATAGAATGGATGCTGATGTATGTGCATCTCTTTCGTGCTTTGACCCGAGAGCAATTTGCGAGTAGATCCAATCGATCGATTCTCATGCACGTGCCCTTAGGGTTCAACAGATAGAATATTACAGATAAACCAACCTATATACTATATCTTAAGATATCTTAAGTCCTAAATTGATTTTGATGATCCAAGGAAACCCAAAAACTATGTTACATATTTCTTCAGTACCAACAACTATGTTAGCTTGATATAGCTTGGGGAACGTAACAGATAGAATATTAGAGATAGGCCATCAAGATGAATACATCTTAAGTCCCAGATTGCTGTTGTAGCGCCGGTAATCTGTATCTTTCTTTATCACGCATATCAGCCTATATTATTTTGTCAGGCTTTTCAAGATCCCTGCTTATCATGTCGGACCCCAAGCTCGTGATATAGCTTGGGAACGTATCCGATAGAATACAACAGATAAGCCATCAAGATACATCTTATGTCCCAGATTGCCTAAGATCCACATGCAGCATGCAGAACCTCTAGAAATTGCTTGGAAATGCAACAAATCGGTTCACATGCATATCTAATGAACAGTCTACAATTTCTAGATTTAGTTTGGAGAAAACAACAAATTGCTAAAGTTCAAATCCACACAAATCTATAATGTCCTGATATAGCTGAAGGAAATTAACAGATAGAATATTCATTTCACGTTAGCATGATGCTGATATTCTATCTCTTGGCATTTTCACGTTAGGGACTGTTTTAAAAAAAAATATTGGAAACAGATTTTCTAAATAATATTCTATCTGGGTGTTACCCAGTATATATATATATATATATAGATATCAACAAAGCGTCCAAATATGTCCGAACAAATACCCAGCTGCCCTCCAATACCGTCCGAACATAATGATGCATCCAGGACTTTTGGTTTGGGGCATCTATTCCGCTGGGAAGCATTACTCTTGTCAACAAAACAATTCATCATATCAGAAATGAAATATACACGACCTGACTGAAACACATGAGGCACCCCCGAAAATGAATAAACCACAGTCAAGTACCAAATCACCGAGATGCTCCCTGGTGTGGCATTGATCAACGGCCTAGATGGCCCAGATTTCTAGGCCCATGGGCCTAGGGTGGTGTCCGAGGGCCTCGTCTGGGCGACAGTGCAGCGTCGCTTCTGCTGATGCTCCGAAGCCTGACCAGCTCAGCTGGTCCAACAGCCACCGAACAGCCACAGTTGGCCAACTATTTGGGGTTGCTATCCATTGGCAACCAAATATTTTGGGGTAACATGGGGTAACTATGTATGGTCAATATTTACCAACTATTTGTCGGTAGCCAGCTATTTGGGGTTGGACGCACTTGCTGGATCTTGCTGGATGCAACTGGATAAGCCACAGTTTGCCAACCAACCATCATTAGCAATCTGTGTGCTTTAAGCATCGATGATCAACCCGTCTTGACCACTTGCGGATACCAATGCTGTGGGTCAAATTGCTGCACCCTGGTGAACATCCCCTAAACAAAGCCTGTTTTTTGATGTTCAGCCACGTGCCCATTCTGATAGTTGTTGATATATGAGCCATGGAGCTATATCTGTCAACTTGCCTGTTGTCGCTTATTGACCCCTATTATCCTTTTTTGTTTACCACTCATCAACTTCTGTTGGTTATTGACCCTGACTATCACCTATTCTCAACCACTTAACCCAACTCATGGTGGATCCATACTAGTAAACCACCTTCACTTTACCTCAAATTGCTGGTGATTTCTCTGTCAAAAATGAGGGTTAAGTAATATGGATCTATCTAACATCCTACCATTTGGTCACACAACTCCTGCTAGCTCCTGGCCTCGCTCCTCCTTTAATACGGCCCCTTAAAGGGCACCCCGGGGCCGGCACCCTGGTGCCGGGCCTCTGCTCGGATGCTTCCACCGTGGAGGCTGCAAGGACGGCCATGACCGAAGGACCGGTGGCGGAAGCCGGCAATGAATGTCGTTATGCATGTGCTACGACCCCATGGGCCCGTGGGTCGCGGGTCCACTTCTCATCGAAATCCTTAGCCACATTTGGCAATGATAGTTCAATGTTGAGAATGGTGGTTCAATCCTCAGGGTCACTATAATCCTCTGCCACTACAACACTTGAACGTTCATTGAACAAATCAGGGTCCTTGCTTGCTTCACGAGGTTTGTAGCACTCTTCAATCACTGGCGCGTATGTTGCGACGACTCTTCATACGACAGTCTGCAGCCCAGAAATGGCCAGAAGCCCGGCCAGCCATGTGGCAGTGTGGCACTGGCGACGGTTGATAGCTCCAAACTTATCACATCGTCTGACATCTACTTGAAATAGGTGTCCACTAGGTTCAAATTCCATGCTTAATCCATGAGTAATCACTTGATATAATCCATGGTTAACCCCTGCAAAATCCATGGTTTCAATGGTATGGATTCTTGATTACTCCATGGTAAATCGATTAACACGTTAATCCAATCCATGTTTTTTTCCATGGTTCATGAATGGTTTTCATGGTTCATTGGTGGTCTTCATGTTTTCATGGTTAATCCATAGTTTCCATGGCCGATTAATGCTTATATGGCTGTGGGTCAAAACCCTTAGTCCCCCTGGTTCCCTATCATTAACCATTGTTTTCCTTATGAAATTGTTTGTTATTATCCCCCATGATTGATGGTTAACTGCTTGACCCATAGCCATATAGCTGGTATATATCCCCTATAATTGCTAGTTATCATCCCCTATCATTAACCATTAACTAGCTATACCATTGGTTAATATTGACCCATTGACTAACCATTGACCATCCCGTATAGTAGTTAGTTATCATCCCCTATTATTAACCATTAACTAGTTATTATTAACCATTGGTTGGTTGGTTAACTGCTTGACCCATGGCCATATCCATGGTTTTTCATGGCAAATCCTTCGCGGATCCGCGGCGGCTGAAAACATCGCATCGCTCCTCAGAGGCGCGCACAGATTGCCGCATCAATCATCGCCGGAGATCGCACAATTGCCGAGTGGCGGAGCGCCGTTACCGTTGGAAGCAGTTGGTTGAAGTAAAAAGGCAAGATAACTTCCAACCATGTTTACTGCTATGATAACCAATTGCTTATAGTTGGTTGAAGACTTGAGGATCATGACTTACTATGCGGATAATACTAGTAAATGTTTAGTAACATTTAGTAAATAAGGTAAATGTTTAGTAATAAGGTAAAATCTAAAGTAACTTTCCAATACTAATACTATATCCGTAAATGTTTAGTAAATAAGCTGAGTTCAGAGTATAACTTAGACCAACCATATGATCTATAAGGTAAGTAAAGATGTATCTACATGTAATATCTACAAATGGCTGATAGAAGGTAAGTACAAAACATTTACGGCCTATAGTAATAAGGTAAATGCCAGCCATTTAAGGTAGCTCAAGGTAAGTACCAACCATGTGTAGATATAGATGTAGGTGATGATAGATATACACAAATGTAGATAGATGTAGATAGATGTATAGATATATATAGATGATGAAAGATGCAAATAGATGTACACAGATGTGATGCAAATAGATGATGATAGATGTTATAGGTATTAATCAAATAGCTTAGTTCGCACTGAGGCAACTACCAGGCGAATGGATGCTAGATCTAACGATCGCTGATGGCGAATCACCAACGAATCCACTAGACATCCCACCTTGCAGAACTATGAACATTTCAACCTCTTCTGGTCATCCATTGGCATTAATTAAGCCAAGTTACAAGATCACACACGAAGGCATGCTAGTACATGTGGAATTGGAAGCTAGTACCAGGCTGATTACATACCAGCAATTACGTCAAATACAAATATCAGAAAGTCATTAAATATGGTCAGAAACTGTTCGGTTGGCAAAGTTGCTGGCACTTCCGCGCCAGCAGTAGCCTTTTTTTCATGTTTTTGGCGTGACGAAAAAGCGGCAGCTCCACGTTGGCCTTCTGGTTGGTAGTCCAAATGGCTCAGCTAAAGCTTATCATGGAGTGGATCAATTCCACCACATGACCATCGCTTGATTCCGAAACGAACCATCTTCGGGGCAGTTGCGGCTACCCAAATTGATGGATCCATTTCCCAGATTTCGGGCCGGCCTTGGACCATCCGCCAGTCCCCCGTGGGACCATGCCTTTGACAACTACTGGACAATGTGAAACTGCTGCCTCCGTTCTGACAGCTGGCACGAAAGGAGTCATCATAGCTATGAAGTCGCAGCACAGCAAAACGTTCCATGACATTTCTTACAAATACAATATTGAAATCTGGATTATCAATGGAAAAGACGAACAATTGATTAGTTCCTGTGTTCCAACTGATGGACGAATTCAACTGGATAACATGAGGACTCAGCCAGCTTGACCATGCAATCAGCCAGCGACACATGGCTGAGCCATGAAACGAAGCCCTGCCCCATCATAGTGACAGGTTGGCGGTTTGCTCAGATTTGTTCTTCCACCATGTGCTGTGAGAAATGCCGACATAACTGGCTGGTATACTTGCATGAGAAATCATGAGAACAATCAAAATCAAAGGTCCTTTTCAGGGCTCAGAACTGCGTGTGAGCAAAGGAACCGTTTGGATTCCACATTCCGACTGGGGCAACGCAAATATCTGCAAGCATTTCCTAGCCAAGAAACGTGCGGTTGTTCAAATTCATTTTGTCTTGTGTTTTTCGGTTCAAACGCAAAATGTTTATATACACTGAATAAGTAAGTGTGTCACTGACCTTGTGTGTAAATCAAGAGATCTTCCACTGTCACGTGCGAATCAATGCGACATGAATCATCACAGAATGAAAGGTCGTGACCGCAATGCTTAACGTCAGACTTGGTGGTAGAAAGCTTGCATCAACTGGCTAGATGAAACCCTGTGAATCATGAGATGGACCACCTATCACAAGGGTAATTGCGGGTCTATTTCATTCAGAGTCTATTCTACTATGTTAGAACACATACTTCATGATTTGCGTGCAGTTCTATTGGTATAACTATGTTGACATTTCTGCTGTCCATGGAGCTATAATCACACTGAATAGTACTAAGCATTGTTTTTTTTACAAGTTCTTTGAATCACAAGCATCTATACACGTGTGCAGGTGTACTTGGCAGTACTTCCTAATCTTGAACACACACAGACTTTTAAAGATCATCAGCAAAGACTTAGAGCTATGAAACCATCAGTTCTACTGCCAGGTTCCGTTCGGTGACTTGCCATCGCAGAAGCTGGTGATGATTTCTTTCCAATAAGACATCGAGTGGCTATTGTACGAGGATAATGACATGCATTTCTAGAAATTTCAGAGGCACAATAAGACTAAGGAGATCTAAGGAGACTTTGTAATTGTAAGCGACTCAACTGCAACTCAACTGCGGTTGTTCCCCCAGCGACTTGCGACTCAACAGTTCAAGCCGACCCATTCGGGCCAAACTCGAAGCGACGAGAGGCAGAACCCGAAGGCACCATCCATGGTGAGAAGTACGTGCAAGTGAGAGCCCAGCAAATGGGGAGCAGGGAAGTGAGTTACTTCCTGGATTTTCCAACATGTTCTTGTAAATGCATCATCCAGGCAATGTACCTTTTGTACATGTAGATTGTTCCTTCAGTCAGAAGCAGGTAACAGTACATGTTCTTAATTGCTCCAGAATCAAACTGAAGGAACATGTACTCAAAGATTACTATAAGCTCATATGTGTACTACCAGGCTTTTGAATAAAAGTGACAAGTTTCAAAAGTCACCTCTTTCAAAGGCTTTCTGGGGACTCAATACACTTGTTTTAAAATCGGTGAAGTCACAAGCTGCTGCTTTCATCGCTTTGGCAGTACTTACTGCTCATCTTGATAAATGCAACTGTTCTTCAAGAAGGTAGATATGTGCATAAACAAAACAGTGTGCGCACACATCTCCTACTGTGACAAAAATATGGGTATGTGTGTTTGTATGTAATTTTCAATAATTCAAATAACCATAGTGCGAACATTAGTTGGCAAGGTGATATTCGATACTGATTCTTGATAGCTCCAAAATCCGGGAACTATTTTGCAACCACTGAACATGACGGTTGTGGTTGTCGCGTTGTTGCTGGTGCTAGCGGTGGTGGTAGCTGTGGTTCTTATCTAGCCTGCCACTGAAACATCATTCACCGCTACCAGACATCATTGACCACTACCGGCCATCATAAACTGCCATTATTAACTATAACCCACTATTTATTCTTTCTGGTAGTTATTCGTGAACCATCTTTAAACATCATCGCTGGCAGTTGTTTGAGTGTTTCTACAAATAGGCGTACCCCCACTTATCACCCCTAATCAACCAATTTATAGATAATCTTAGATAATCAATAAATCATTTTTTGAGGGTACCTCTATTTTGAGAACAGCCATTAAATGATAACAGAGAGTATTCGCAAACAATTTCTTCTTGCTGGTGCCTTTGGGTATCACATTCGCGCCAGTCAGGCGCTGTGCTCCACTCTGAAGGAATGACCTTGCCAAACAATTGCGCTTAGCCGTGGTTAGTTGGTAGTCGAATCACCCAGAATCATGAAGCTATGCTATGCTGAAATAGGTCCCAATACTCCTCTTAAATCCAGCACAAAGATAAGCGGCTGTGCCCATCCATTTCCAATCAATGGAGCTAATGCTACTTATCTAATATCAATTGGAGTAATCGATGGGAGTTATCCCACTCATCCAAACTTGTGCCAAAATAGTGGTTGGGGCCAAGGCTTTCCATTCGTAAAATGAACTCATTAGCTTTGGTGGGTTAGTGGTTAATTGCCCAATGGCTTGGCACATAGCCAAATTGGGATCTTTCGCAATCTGGGTACCCCAAAAATTGCTGGTCTAGTGCTATGGATGGCTAATATACAATAATTTTGAGGGTCCCTCATTCTGGCCCATACCCAAATTGGTCTTATTGTTGCTCTTTATCCCCTATCATTGACCATTTCTAACCATGGTGAATACTATGATAACCATTACTAATCATCATTATCATTAATCATTAACCATTACTAACCATTACTAATTAATCATTATCAACCATCATCCGAACCATCCACTACTCTGGTACGGGCGCCCACGGGAGTTCCCCATGTGGCACCTCGCGGCCGTGTGAGGCATGGCGCGGACGCGGAGGCCTGTGGCAGGTTGATGGCCAGTTGGGTCAATGAGTTCACCATCAACTTTATGGTGTGGCTTGTGTATGGGTTAATGGGTTAATAATGATCAAGGGCCATAGGTTAATGGGTTGATAATGGTGAAGGGCCATGGGTTAATGGGTTAATAATGGTGAAGGGCCTTCCTTCAGTGAAGGGTATAGGTTAACTATGGTAACTAGTTGGAAAGATTAACCTTGGTATATTTCTGGATGGGGGATGACAAGCAACAATAGTAGGGTATATATGGTCAATATGAATCATCATTGTTGTAGGGGATGATCACCAACAAGAGTGTATTCCCCGTGAGTTAATGGTTAAGAGTGGTAACCAATGGTTGGTAATGGTTAACTATGGGAATAACTGAGAATGATAGTTGGTAAACAATGGTTCATGATAGTACGCCAGGGGTAAAGGGACCCATAGCCTGCCAATCTAAATGATCAGCAAGCAGTGCAACGAGATGCTAACAGTGATTATTCGAATAGTGAGTCGATGATTTGGTTTAGTGATGGTTATTTGATGGTGAAGTGATGGTCAATGATGGTGAATTCATGGCTAAATGTTGGTTACACTCATGGTTGAACTCATGGTGAACAGCACGAGTTCATGACATGATGAATGATGGGTTCATGATCGCCAATGCATGGCCAAATTGTCGTTGATAATGGTAAAATCAACGGCCAATCAATGGCTAATTCTGGATACAAATGTCTAATCGTCGCTGCCCAAACCAAGATGGTGCATGTTATGCAAATTAAGGTCAACAGTGGCGAATTCATGGCTAACCTGTGGTTGATAAGAAGGGCAAACCAATGACTGATGATCAATCCGTCATACATAGCGATAGTGATCTAATGGAAATGTTGGTGATGGTTGAACATGTTTGCTGACAATGTTTGCAATCCTGTTGTTGATGATGTTTAAGAATGTTAAATCAATGATAACAAATGATGGTTACTCACGAGTTCATGATCATGAATCAGTGATTGATGGCCAGTCCAAGCGAATTTATGGTTGAACAAGGTTAATGAATGCTGATAATGATTCATAATGGTGGGAAATGATGAAATCGTGAATAATGGCGAATATGGTGAATGATGGTGATTGATGCTTAATTGTGGTTCAACATGCTTCATGGTGGTTCATCATGGTTTACCCTGGTTGACAGTGGTTCGCTTGGCAACGCTATGTAATGATTAATAGTAATAATGTTGATGGTTGATCATGGTTGAACCTAGGTAGTGATGGTGAATCATCCTGAACTACCTTTAAGAACAGGTGATGACAACACAAGGGGATTTATGCATGAAAGGTGGTACACCAAAAGCGAGCTCCAAATATCATTCTCTATAAATGTGGGTGTAGCAGACCCAAATATGACCAAAAATGACCACAAAAAAGAGAACCCCCCCATCATGTCCCACGGTTACTCTAGCAGCCTCAACTTTGGGTCACACCTCAGGGACCCATGCTATCCCACCTTGAGCAATGGCGGGAGCGCCGCTACCGCACCGCTGCGGCCGTTTCCAGCGGTGCTGGGTGTCCTATATGGATCACCCCAAGGTCAAGGTAATGGCCCCTCCCAAGCCATCGTAGATCAACCTTCAGAAATCCAAACAGAGTGGTTTCTCAAAATGGGGGTACCCCAAATCATCCAATAGTAATCATTCTTAGCAATAAACCAACTATTTTGCGACCCGTCATCAGCCCTAGCCTCGGCACTCAGGCGGAAAGGACTATATAAATATTGATGAAGCAAAGCGGGGTTCTGCCGGGAAGGTAACATATCAGAAATCCGACTCTATTTTTTTCACATGTGAGTTGTGACCTATATGCATTCATAGTAAGGACAGTAAATTGAAAATTTGGTATACTCATTTGTATGTTAATAACTGTTCTGTACAAATCAATGAAACCCATACATACTAATTACATATCAGAAAATAATCTATAGTGAAAGTGCGGATGTATATTCTGTGTGAGCTCCGTCTGTGAGTTCATCGTTGCTAAAAAGCCAGAAGAACGCACTCTGACCAGGTGGCTACTGGTTGATGGTTTCAACCATTTTCAGCCCGTATGAAAAAATATGTGTCAACCAACCGTTTGTTAATAATGTCAATCAAACCACCAATAGTTCTTGGACCATTATCGTCAGTTCCTGTCCCTATTATTAGCTATTATAAAAGGTTGTAACCCCTATAAAACCACCAACCAGTAGTTTGTAGAACCACTATTGTTGCCTATTATCCCCTATCATTAATTAACCATTGTTGATGCTTATAAACCCTATAACACCCCATACCACCACCCGCCCGGGCAAGTTTTGGAATTCCTTTCAAGCCCGGTACAAAGTGCCGGCAGCTTGAGCCACAGTTCCGGTCCATGTTCCAAGCATGGCCCGGGGGTTCTCCGTGGTGACCCAGATCCCAAGAAACCAATATGGTAGCTTCTCAAAATAGAGGTACCCCTAAATCACCCAATAGCCTATATCTATAAATACATATATAAACAATGATCTATAGTACTAAATTCTAAACTTTCCATTTGGGGGGATCCCCTATTTTGAGAAACCACCATATAGCTGACCAGCAACTGTTTTACCACGAAATTCGTAACCGCTGTTCACCATCTATATACCCTTTGGTTAAAACCCTTCTGGTGGCTCCTGGCCTTGCTCCCCCTTTAAAGGGCTAGAGGGATACCATCGGCGACGCTCATCGCTCCAGCGAGTTACCCAGTCGTCCTTTGCAGTTTCGCAAAGTGGGGCGTCTTGCGCCGAAGCTCTCTATCCAAACCTGTGAAGTGGACGGCGGCTGCTACTGCGCGTGTGCTACTGGCCGCTGCTTGTTAGATGGGGTTAGCAATTGTTTAACAATGACGATGGTAGGAAAGTAATGGTTCACAGAAGTGAGTTGACATAGGGATGACAATTCACAATTCACAATGCACACACACACACACCTTTTGTGGGCTTCGGGAACGGACCATCCCATGGGTCCATGTATTAGAGACCAAATACTAGAATCCCTCAGTATCAATGGTCAAACAAGTGAAGCAAGGTAAGCAAGGATTTTAGGGACTGCTTATGTCCACTTTCGCTGCCTAGGAAAAGGGTTTATACTCCGATGATCATGGCATATATCATGATGTCATAGGCAAATGCTTTCTGGAAATGCAAGAATCGACTAAGTTAGGATTCATGACAAGCAGTTCCCACGCGGTGAGTATCTGAAGTAACTTACTTTTGGTTGGTCAAAAACTAGATCGTGATTAATCCCAAGGATTGTTCAGAATGGTCTTCAACTAATTCGACGTCGTACTGGGATGTACTGGCAACACAAACAAATGTAGCGGTCATACGGCCAGATACCCGGCAGAAAAGGTGATGGTTCCTAGCAATAGCCCCAGGCGACAGAATGGTCTCTTACTGCGTTCTCTGGTGGTCACTCGCGAACACGTTGTCACCCTTGATAGGCGCTTCATCTTAGAAAGGCTTCATATCCAACTGCAAGGCTTGTGATTGCTGTTCCTTCGGTGATACTTCTTGGAAACCATTTCAACAAGCCCTGAAACTTCAACAAAACCTTGAGTAAGTGTTTCACTGTGGTGCAGGTACTGAATGCGTTTGACATGTTTGGCAGGATTCTTGCAAAACATTGCACAACACAAAAAAAAAGCATATATATAATACAAAACAAAGGTTGGCTGTATGTTGAAGATATCGCTGGCAACAACACTTCAAAAAACCAAGCATCATCATCAGCCCTTAATGAGAATCATGGACATCATGAAACAATTATATGCTTGTAGTTTCTGATAGCTGCTCTAGTATATTATTTTCATCATGCCTATAAAACCACATATATCATACCTGAAACAAAAATAACTCTTGGAAGACGCAAACATAATCGAATGCACTGCCAGCACTGTATATGAGTATCAATGCAAACGCAGCACAGTGCTCGGAGATCCTGTGCAGCATGTGCACATATCGTGCCTGCACAGTGGTACTCCCAGGTGCAAGTTGGTCAATAAGCCACTTAACATATAACTATAGTTTCACTATACCTATTCAAGTTTAGTGGTATTCCTTAACTATAGTTTTCGTTGTTTGTTTGTTTCCGAGTTACACTTACCATATCTTACCTTCACTACCACCCTAGTTACAAACTTACGATTCTAAATTAAGTGAAGAAGAGGTACCAAAGTCATGACAAAGTTCAAAACTCTGGTAGTCACCCTGGTTTTAACTGGTACTTACCACTGCTTGAAGTAACTGAGGGGCACCACTCTGTGTTGCCAGCAACAGTTTCACATGGCTTGCTGATCCGATGGGTCAAGGGCAACCATTCCCAGCGGAACCGCCTGCATCCAGGGGGTGGGGCACCGGATCCTGGCGGAGTCAACCAAACAAACGAAACAAAGATACAAAGCACCCACCGAACCAACACTTAGCACACCAATGACAACTGACAATGACAATGAAAATCACAGCTAACAATGACGACAACAACAATCCAATCAACTAGCAAAACAAAGACTACAAAAACATCAACATCTACCCCCATGCCATCCCTCACCTGCGCCGCTGAACGACTTCCTTTGCTCTGGGCTCGGGTTTCATCGTCCTTGCGCCACCTGAGCATGTCGGGGAGGTCATTAGGTGCACAGGTACTCATCATCTATGGACACAAAGAAGATGGAAAAGCACAAATGTGGTTCACAATGACCCCGGACACTCGCTAAGACCTACTGCAATAAGCCTCGGTAAACATTTATATTGCTTGTTTATGGTCTTCTGATGTTGATGAATCACTATCAAATGCATCCACAGCTAATGATATTGGTTGGCGTTGGATATCATTAGTGGACGAGCATTAGTTGGCACATCAAGCCCCCAGCTTCGGGAGCAGTGACTCACATCATCTCATTGGCAACCTTGCAGGGTTTCTCGGTGAACCAGTCCTGCCATGATGGTTGTTTGTAACAAGGCAATGTCACCATTCCGAAGCACAAAATGTACATAAACATGTGACTTTTGAATGTGACCTTCATATAGAGCAATGAAAATTGTTTATTTTTGATTCACATACTATTGCCTGATATGTCTTCCAACCTAACCCCCAAGTCTCGGGTTGACTTCTGTAGCAGTGATTTATTTGATGGTAAGGGCCGGCTCAAGCTTGGTTGTTTTTACGCACCCTGGCTACTCTAACATGGCTGGAACATCCACCATTGAGAGGCAAAGAACTGGTTGCGACCGTCTATCACCATCCATTGCTCGCCACCAATGGAACCATCCACATCAGTAACATCACAAAGAACCACCAATAGGAACCACTAGTCATTAGTCTCACCAAGCACAAGCTCATCAGCCGTCACAGGTTCATCATTGCTTCCCGGCCGCCTGGACTGATCCTTGCGATCCATCTTCTGGAGGGCCTGACTCCGTGAGTCCAAGTCCTGAACATAGCGAAGCTGGTGGGCAAGGGTCGGGCCACCACCCCTTCAAATCACTGAAGCATGACTTAATCGAATGGTAGGAATCTTTACCATCACATCATCTTTGAGAACTGACCGTAATTGAAGCATCAATGAAAAGCGAACATTTGGGAGCCAGCTCTTGGGATGTTGCCCGTTGAAAAGGCCTTGTAAGCCATGGCCACTTAAACGCATCTCCTGAATGATGCCGAGTTCTGATCATCGGTAACAACCAGCCAATTTGGGTCAAGTACACCACTTGTGGACAAGCTCTGCTATGACCTATTGATATTGGTACTATATATAGATATACTGTAAGGTACTATATAGTAACAAATGGCATAATCAAAGTGCCAAGCACAACAATAACAGACCATGCCATGCTGGGCCACAGGGCGCCCGTGTCCAGGTTGGTGGCATCACGCCCTTGGTCCTCCAATTGCTGCAGAAGCAGGTCCACTTCCGTGTCCAGGCCGCCCTGGAAGAATGGTGGCGCTAGTGCTGCTTGTTGCTCCTTGCGAAGAATCTGCATGTACATGCATGTACCACATATCACCGCTTTCCTTAATCTTCAAATACTTTTTGCTGTTGTCAATCAAGACTATACATGTATAGATATATGTATATATATATATATACAGATACGTAATGTATGAGTCCATGATAGTCCATATGAGTCCATCAAGAGGATACTGGTTGACAAAAAACATGTTTTTCGTACACAAAGGAGCTTGATAAGTAGCAACCAAAGGTCATTGGGTACCAGTTTCAAACTACTCATGCTCAGGCTTTTCCCGAAGGATTGATTTATTGGAGACACACCAATGGGTTCAGCACGGTCTTTTGCCTAGCCTTAGAATGCATGAATCAGATGTAAACCAGAAAGTACTATCAATACAAATGAATTGGAACCATCAGGCTATCAGAACAAGTACTAGGCCAGGTAAAACGCGTTACCTCAATCAGCCACCCCCAATCCCCTACGACTATGGCTACCAATCTGCCCGTGGGTTTAGGTGTCCGAAGCTCACCCATCCCATCTCGGGGAAATAGGAAACAGCCACACCCAATGATAGTAAGCTGCCAACCAACCGAATGAGCAAGCAAACAACCAATCATCACTGTTGGAATATATGTGTTGTTGTTGGTCAACTGCAATTGTGATGATTGATTGTCTAAACATTACGGAACAACCAATCATCATAGTTAACCATAATTGTCCACTCAAACGCTCCCTCGCAGTAAATTGGTAGCCATTCAGTAAATCAATTGTCTGTCGAGTCACCACCGTTACAGTTTGAATTGTTCACAATAATCATTGTTGACTGTATGTAAGCATGTATATTCCTATGGCTCCTGATTCGTTTCCCGGTCCACTAACAATAACAATCATCAACAAGTACCTTCATTGGCCATCATCAACTGACATTGACAGCTTAATGAACAAATGTGGACTTTCAATGTCTTTGGTCGATGTTCAACAACCAGCAACGATGACAGCACCCTCTGGCAGTCCCCAAGCATGTGGATATCCCAACCGCGATTCGCACCACCGAAGCTTTCCGCCTTGTCGACCGTGACCGGCCGCCTGTCCATTGGGCGCTGTACACCCAGTGGAAACAAAGGACTTTGTCCACAAAAAAATCAGTTAGTTAGGCACTAATCATATCATAGTTCTAGGCACTAATTATATCATATAGTTATGGATAGTTATGGATGAATCATAGTCTGTATAGCATTCATAGTATGTACAGCAAAGCATAGTGAGTCATAGTGAGTCCACCAACAACGGTCAATGTGCATCATAGTTATGGATGAATCATAGTCTGTATAGCAAAGCATTCATAGTATGTAATGCAAACACCGGATTAATAAACCCCCCCCCCTCCTTCAATTGTTTTTAAATTGATTTCAATTGTTTTTAAATTGATTTCAATTGTTTTTAAATTGATTTCAATTGTTTTTAAATTGATTTCAATTGTTTTTAAATTGATTTCAATTGTTTTTAAATTGATTTCAATTGTTTTTGAATTGATTTCAATTGTTTTTAAATTGATTTCAATTGTTGTTAAATTGATTTCAATTGTTTTTTAAATTGATTTCAATTGTTTTTAAATTGATTTCAATTGTTTTTAAATTGATTTCAATTGTTTTTAAATTGATTTCAATTGTTTTTAAATTGATTTCAATTGTTTTTAAATTGATTTCAAAAAGGGGGGTTCCAGGCTTGTGGGGGGTACCCTTTGTGAGCTCCTAAAAAGTTGTTTTTTAATGGATTTTAAAAGGCGGGTAATAAAGAAAAACACATAGACTTTTTGGGAAATCTAAGCCCACTAGCCATGAGAAGCAATTGGATTGATAGGGGTTTTCAATTAAAACTAATTTAAAACTAAAGGAAAAAGCAAAAAAAAAATCCTAGGGATCCAGAGGTGGTTGATTAACTAGGGGGTGTTTTTGGGTGAACTTATCTTATTAGGGGGTGAAATCAGAGCCGAATTAACTTTAGTAAGGACCAGGGTCTGGGGATGAGGAGGTGGTTGATTAACTAGGGGGAGTTTATTAATCCTGACTTTGCATTACAGCAAAGCATAGTCAGTCATGGTGTTAGTCATGCTATGGACCATAGTTTCTGGATGCACCTTTGTTGTGTCAATCACAAAAATAAACAACAACATCAATCATAATTAGTCATGGTGTGTAGTTGCTAAGCGTCCATCAAGCGAGGGTCACATTAAGTAAGCGGCTAATGACAAGTAATGAGCGCGGCCAACAATGGTCTACCAGAAACAGTTCAGCTGTAAGTAGATTCATGGTCAGCCATCCACCAACAACGGTCAATGTGTATATATGTTTATTCATTTTTGTCCAAATATAATATCATATATGTATATGTAAACAATTGAATATAAACACTGCGTTTATATATATATATACATAAATACTGAATATATGTATATATATAAAAAAATCCTTTCAGCCATAGCAAACGTGGTGCATCTGGAATGGAATGAAATTTCCCCAAGACTGGCAGCATTCCTTCCAAGAACGAACGTACCTTGGGTTGCTGTACAAGCAAAAGGAAAGGAAAAAGAACCTGCAAATTGCGTTGGGCCAGACTGCATCCCTTGGGTTCATATCCCAAGAATAAGTCATAACCCCCGCAAAGATTTGACGCTAAATCCCCAGCCAAGCTGCTTCATGAAAACAACAACAACAACAACAACAATAACAACAACAACAACAACAACAACAACAACAACAACAACAACAACAACAACAACAACAACAACACCTAGTGCTGGAGTTTTGGGTTTCTCGATACGAAACTCCCCTGAGGCGGCACCTGACTCTTCGTGTTGAGTCAAGATCTGAACACCTAAAAAAACTTTTATCCATCACTTAACTATCATAAGCCATTCCCAACCATCATTTAACGAGAATATAACGATCATAAGCCATTCCTGAGCATCATTAACCATCCATCACCGCTATTTCTCCGTCCTGATCGGCTAAGCTGGCGCCTCTCCAAATGTTCGGCCTCGCAGCCATCGCCCAACTTCTGGAGCTTGGCACCTGAGGGCCATGAGAACGGAACCCGCAAAAAAAGATTGCTATAGTGGGGAATCAAGGATAATAATAGGGGATAAACTAACTTACCATGAAGATAATAAAAAGGGATAAACCATGAAGAGTGATGCAATAATAGTAGGATAACCACAATAGTGAACCAACAGGGAATCAATACCTCAATAATAATAGTAGGGAATGAATAGTAGTAGGATAATAATAGTGGATAAACCATGAAGAGTGGTTCAATCATAGTAGGATAACCACAAATACTTTACTAGGTATGAACCAACTATATGGCTAACAAGACGGTTTAACCAGCTAGGGGATATACCATTGTACGAGCTATATGGGGATTTCTCAAAATTATACAGGATGATTTGGGGTACCCCTATTTTGAGAAACAACTATGTGGACGATGATTCAACCAGCAATATTGCCAGCTATAAGGTTCAAACCAGCTATATTACGAGCTATATTCACAGTTATATGTTGAATAAGGTTCAACCAGCTACATTGCCATCTACATGGTTTCCTAGGGTTCAACAACGGTCTGGGAGTCTGGGATGATAACCAACTATCAGACAGCTACGAGGTTTACAACAATGTTTTTGAAATAGTCATGAGAACTAGCTATATGAGACATGAAACTAGATTGTGCTACCTAAATGGCTCTATCTATATAATAAATAGTAGTTGCCAGCAGCATACGGTTCATCCAGCTGTATTGTCCGGCTCTATATTTTAATAGTGGCTGATGATGATTCGAAAATGCTGATACAATGAGCAATCATGGTTAATCAATTTGTATTAATTGGTGTTGACTATGGCTGGCGATAGAGTCTGATGTACAAACGACCGAAGGAAACCAAACCCCCATATCATTGGCCTTGATTAGCACTAGTTGACAGACACAAACGCCAAAAACACAAAGAAAATCACAACATACTGCTGCTGCAAGATAGGGTTAAGGGTCAAACCTCGGGTGAATCATCATAGCAAACTAACAACAGGAACAACAACAACAACAACAACAACAACAACAACGTACTACTTCTTCTACTACTACTACTACTACGACTACTACTGCTACTACTACTGCTACTACTACTGCTACTTCTGCTACTGCTACTGCTACTGCTACGACTACTACGACTACTACGACTACTACGACTACTACTACTACTTCTACTACTACGACTACGACTACGACTACTGCTGCTGCTGCTGCTGCTGCTGCTGCTGCTGCTGCTGCTGCTGCTGCTGCTGCTGCTGCTGCTGCTGCTGCTGCTGCTGCTGCTGCTGCTGCTGCTGCTGCTGCTGCTGCTGCTGCTGCTGCTGCTGCTGCTGCTGCTGCTGCTGCTGCTGCTGCTGCTGCTGCTGCTGCTGCTGCTGCTGCTGCTGCTGCTGCTGCTGCTGCTGCTGCTGCTGCTGCTGCTGCTGCTGCTGCTGCTGCTGCTGCTGCTGCTGCTGCTGCTGCTGCTGCTGCTGCTGCTGCTGCTGCTGCTGCTGCTGCTGCTAGGACTATACTATACTCCTGCCGCTGCTACCACGTTTCAGGCACATACGCAACCAAGCAAGCAAGCAATCAGCCAACAAATACGCAAACACACAGACAACAGAACCATCATGAATCATGAAACGAACATAGAACAACAAAGCAAGCTCAACATCTGAATCTATGGGCAACAACACCTGGGAGCCGAGTTGCGCAATTCAGGATGCAATGCCGACATCGCACGCCATGAGCCACAGGAGTGGTCGACAGGGAGGTGGGATGGTATGCTTTGTTGGTCGTTTGGTGATTGAACCTGCTGCTACCTGCTGGGTATATGATGCTGCGTGTATTACATGATGAAAAATCATATACCGATGAGGCTTGACATGTCCTAACTGCTGACTCAAAAGCATAGGTCTCAACTAAGAAAGTAAACTGCCAGAATGTGCAAAATCACACGCACAAAATCAAGCATACTGAATACTATGAGAGCACAGGTCTGTTTACTGTTGCATCTGATTTTCAAATGACGGGGCAACATCCTGTCTAGATACATGAAGCGTGATTTCCGACTCATACTTAGAGTTCATCATGCCACGAAAATACGGGTATGAAAACGAAACATCAATATCCAATTGAATGCAAAATCCGTTAATTAACAAACACATAATTATGCAGCTATCAAGCCTTGAGCCACGAGCATTAACAAGCAAGTTAGCCATGCAGAGTTCTAATGAAGACCAGAATGCCTGCAAATCAAACATTGTCGGCCGACCATAAAATCAGAGGCAGTTTCAGGCGTTTCTTGCTTCGCAGCGCCCTGCACCTACAAATTTCAAAGTATTCAACCGTGCAGGAAGTCACTGTTTTTTCTTGGTCGTCTCACATGGCAATGATCAACGGACCTCCATCATAGCAAATTTGCCTCAAAATCCACCCCCTTCGTTTTCTCCCGTTTGTTGACCCAACCACGGCTTTCTCATGGCACAGCCGAACCGAACTCAACCATCACGTCTTGGACGCGGACGGTCCGAAAAAACACATCACGGGCTTTGCCCTGAAACAAACGCATCGATCCCCCAGCTGCTTGACATGAAGCAATCGGATGTGCGTTTCCGCCGGATCTCTCCAGTGGAATCTCCGAGCATTTTTTCAGCAACAGGGGAAGCAGCTTGTAGTATTTGTTGAATGGTGTACAAATTGCTGGGAAAGCAAGGATTTGTTCAAACAATAATTACCTATTATCTCAGGTTGTTCAAAAAATGGGTGATGTACGACTCAAGCGTCCCACTTTTGCAGGTCCTGTCTGCTAGACAAGCTCGATGGATTTCAGCTTATGCTTCACGTCAAGCCGAGGCAAATCGGGATCAACTGTAAAGGGTTGGCGGAGCAGCAGAGCTGTCCATCATATGTGCACAGTGCACCTATGTGTTGCAATAAGAATAGGTGGTTTGCCGGATTATCAGCTGTGTTTTTTTTCTGACAAAAAGTATATATACTTTGTCTTTTTTCTGGGGATTGTTGACAAACAGTACAAGACAAGCCCGTATGAACATGTCAAGAACAAAACACGGCCAGGTATTCACGTGGCTGTGCAAACGTGCTTGTCATCCACTACTGCTAGCATCTGCTGTTGTTGTATGAGTCGGTATGAAAGATATCATGTACCCTGAAGACATGAAATAAAAGTCAACTTTTACAAATGCCCCTTGACTCTGAACCATTCGTTCGACAAGCCAGTTGACTCGTGTAGGCCAAGGCATTTTCCTCCAAGAGGCCCCGGGTATTTTACAATCCATAGTGAACCAAGCTGCTGGCTTCTCCTGCCAAATTGGACAAAGATCTCAGCACATCGAAACCGTGCTGGCGTTCACCATATCTTCACTTTGGCCTGGCACTAGGCACACAGCTTCTGGTTGCGATGATTGATCTCACCAGTGACATCTATAGCAATGATAATTGAGGAATCCGGCTGAGATGATAAACAACAATCAGCCTTTTTTTACTGGAGATCTACCATCAAATATATATGGGAAGTGGCGGAAAATGGAATCATGAAAGAAAAGGTCTTTTGTAAATGGGATCTGCGCAAATATTTGGTGCTACCCCCAAACCATCCCCCACAATAATCTTCATGTTTTGTAGGAAAACCAGCAGTATCTGCCCATGTAGACAAGCGGAGCTGATTCCTTCGTATTATTATCCTTTCCTTTGTGTTAGATAGCGGATCCTGCGCTGTATCTTGAGGATGCCCGCTTCGCCTTTGGAATACAAAGCTAGTTCATACAACGACCGGTATTCTGCAGCGAAAAGCAAAAGCCTTGTGTAATGGACTTGCCAATGGGCGGTTCAAAGTACATGATGAACATATAAAATATTAGTGGTTCATGGATGGTCACTAATCAAAGGTAATAGAGATGTAGTCAGCAGTGCTCAAGGATATGATGAAGCCATGCTTAATCAAAACGACCAGGAGTTGGGTTTCAACCTTGGGAAGTGGCTGTTCATGTTGGCCCTGGTGGGACACGGGACCTCCAACGCAGAGATGGACATACCGTACCTCAACCTGGGGCCACACCCAAACAGCTTTAACATCTGAAAGTCTGAGTAGCACTTGGACTGGCAACATGCCACTTAGCCACTTAGCCGTGTGTCTTTGACCCGCTGATGGTCAAGGACACATGCCGTCCTAGAATCATCGCAAATAAATGAACATGATGAACAATCAATGACGCCTCAGGGGGTTTGTGATGGTGCAGAATGCTTCGGTATGATTGATGCGGTTTATCGTGGTTGATGAAGGGTGTCCAGCAAAATTCTCGCCGCTGGATTCCACCCCAGCCTTGCAGGCATCCCCAAACTGTCCACAGTTGCCACTGCTGCTACAATGGCCGCCTCCAACAGCATTCCCATCCACGCCTGCGCTGTGACAGTGAGGGCTCACTCAGCGATTCCTCGCGCTTCGCTGATTTCCCATGGTGTGCCATGGCCATGAAGAATGGCTATCATCGGCTACATAATGTGATAGTTTAGGTTTTGTTGGTTTAGGCCATGAATAGTGGCTATCATGTGACCAAGCACTTTAAAGCCAGGGGGTCAACGGTCCGGCATATGCCATGGAAAATACCCTGGGAGCAAAATTTAGGCCGCACGAATTGACTGATTTTACAGGTGAACAGTCCAATATAGTGGAACGTCCAACAGCAGCAAGTGATTGGCATGAAACAGTCTGAGCCAATCAGTAACTGAGTTGGGGTCCCTATTTCAAGAAACACGCACTGTTGTATGGGTGTTTCTCAAAATAGGGGTACTACAAAAATGGTTGGTTTACTACTACTGATCGTTAGTAAAGGATGATTTTGGGGGTCCCCCTATTTGAAACCACCACTTAAATATCATATAATCCTCTACGGTTGGAACAAAAATCAACCTAGTATGAGTTGCGCCTTCCAAATCACGGAATGTTCATACCACCGGAAATAAGGTTCGAACCTACCTGGGTAGAGAGCAAGACATGATTGCATGGCCCACCAAAGGCCATCATTTACCTGCACAAAAAGGTTCTCACTTTCCAGCCCTGCAGAACCCAGTAAGAAATTGCTCTGAATCACCAAACAATCAACAATGTATCTGCATTTAAATGGGGAACCATCTGTCTCGTGCCGAAACCATCCGTTTCATTTTGACTATGTCTCAAACCACAATTGGGTAAAGCGTGGATGTCCAGGAAAGGGTTACAAACTATTTACTCCAAGAATAGCAACTTGCGCGGGTCAACTTCTAAACGCTGGACCAATCAATGCATGACATTTCAAGAGAAGTTGAATCTAGCTCGCAAAAAGAATCAATGAAACAAATCAAGTCAACAAAGGCTCACCTTCTCTACATTGCACAATTGGACGAGATCGACCGCTCCCTACCGGCGGCTTCCCTGTCTGGATCCTTTCCACCCTTCAACTGGTGGGTCTTAATGGCAAGAGAAACAGAAAGTAATCAACTCACAAAGGTACATAGCCAAGTCTGTCTGCATCAATTCACGTGTGTGTGCACTCCCTTGATACTCCATGGTGTTGGCATATTTGCTACGAAACCAGGTCATTTTATCCATAAATGTTGGTAAATCTTCATGGCGGAGCTGGGCTCATTCCTTCCCCAAGCGATTGACGGCTCCTGCATGGATGGGGCCCTGCTGGATCTGCTCTCACAGGCGGTGCTCAGACTCGCCAAGGATGCCACCGCCGCGAGTTTTTGATCAGGTTGCTTACTCGGCCGCAACGCGGTTGGGGTAAACCCAGGGCCCTGGAGTCTGAACTTGGGAGACATGTGGCAATGGTTCACTCTTGGGTGACATCACACAAGATGACAATTCACAATCATTGCATTTGATGTGCTGTCCACAGGTCTGTCTATGAACTCCGTGGACTTTGGCAGTTCCCAGGGGTCTGCCTCGTCAACAGTTCGAGACTAATTACATGGACGATGCCAGCGATTTTCCGGCAAAACACCACGGGATTGAAAGCCACCATCACCGCAAAAAAACCAAGACATGTTGAGCAATCATAACAATGAGAACCGGGGTTGTATGCAGCTGGTGCAGTTGTGCAGTCGGTCTTGCGTCATATCCATTGTTGTTAACACCCCCGAAACTCGAAAAACGTAACGGTTGAAGTACTTCTAGGTCCTCGCACCTACAGTCCTTAGTACCCAGCCGTTGCTGGTACTGAGCTGAGGTCCCAGACAATTGCCGCCCAAAAACTGACCGCACGGGTCGGCCAAACTGTCTGCCTCGATTCCTGAAAGAAATGGCCGCGGCTGAGATGACAAAGCTGTGGAGACAGCCTCAATACTAAGCCGGAATCTAGCAGCTCAAATTGCACAATTAGTATATGTGTGGTTATGTCGTAAAATCTAGTGACAAATGCCATAAATGAAGGGTCACATGGTCACTGTACCAACCAAATGCACATCAACTGAAGCATAGCTGCAAAATCATGCCTGGAAACATGGGATGAATCCCCTTTAGGATGCCGTGGGCACCGACAGGAGAAATCAGGTAGAAGTGATCGATCAAACTGCACCTTCGGAATACTTCATTGTGGCGGTCAATGCACGTCCTGTTTGTGCCTATGATTGATAACGGTTTATTAATAACTAGACTATAGACTATAGGTAGAAATGGCTAAGACATCTTAATCATTGCTATCAAACTATCTGGCTGATAGTAAGTAGCAATTCTGTACTGGTTGAGAACAGTTTCCGATGGATCTACCAATGAATCGTGGTTAATAACTCCATGGCTAATAATCTCTGCTTTCGTGGTATCAACCACAGTAACCAAGAGTTGGGAACTCCGTTAATATTGTTGAACCAAACCCCATTCCGTGGTATGAACCAATAGTTTCATCATAGAATCATGGTTAATAACTCCTCGCTGAATAGTGGAGGCATAATCATCCCAAATACTCCATGTATGATATTGTTACCAAACCTTCATCTCAAAATTGAGCCTATTTTATAGGTAAATATACTGCGAAGTATCTGGGGATGGGTCACACTATCTCAGCTGGATCATTTACCTGATAATAAATAACTGCTTGGATCATGGTGTCTTTAAATATACTGCGAAGTATCTGGGGATGGGTCATATGATCTCAGCTGGATCCTTTACCTATACTAAATCACTGCTTGGATCATCGGATCATGGTGTCATTTCTCAGCTGCTTCATTTATCTCTGGGGATGTTTCGCAACCAAGCTGGACACCATGATCGCAGCTGGACGGTTCCTGAACGAAGACTCGATGCCGTCGGCATCAAAGTAGTGCCTGCCGCGCGTGCGACGCGCTGAGTTCCGCTTGGCATTGCGCCAAGCATGGCGGGGAGGAGGTAAACAAGATTCGCTGAGGTTTGGTGGAGGGGAAGGTCTGTAGGAAACGCATGGAAAGCCTTGTTTTAATCACCAATATCAGCAATTCCAGGGGAGAGATGTTCAAACCATTTCTAGGAAACGGTTGCTACTTCTGTGGTCATTATGATGCTTGTAAACATGAACAATCTGATAATTGGTTATTGTATGTTCTTGTCAGTTTTGTGAATGTGATTGTGAATAATTAGTAAATAATTTTGAACAAACTGTCGATTCTGTCGTTACTGGTGTTCGATCATGGATTTGGTTGTATACGAATCAAGTTGACAAAGAATGACATGAAATCGGGAAAAAGGGAAACAAGTGTTGAAACGTGGATACCCCAGTTCAGAGATGAACAATGACACTCCTGAACCCCCTCCCTCGACATGCTTGGCAACTTGATTCAGCTTTGTTTGTCCTGGATTGATAATTTTTGTTGATGGGTACTCACTCCAATTCAACATTACTCTCAGTTGGTAGCCACTATTACCAAGCCACAACATTTTTGTTGGGTGGTATTTCCAGGTAGCGATCGCTATCAATTACTGCATATTACCGAAGGTTATACATGCACAAGTTGCACATGATAGATACACAAATATTGGCCTGTGATTGACCAGTGTCAACCAAGGGTGACCTTTCATCACTGTCATGTTGCAATTCTGAACCCATTTTAAACATTGGTGACCCAACAGCCTGTACACTAGCTGGTTGAAGCGTCCTGGATGTTCCATGCCATTCCATCCCGGTGGTATCCATCCTTGAAGACATGGTGGTCCCTTTTGGTTGTGAAGGACTCATAAGACTTGATAGTAGTCACGTCTGTTTCCCATACTCCCCTATTTTCTATGCCCAATATGGAATATCTTTAGAAAAGCGGCCATTTTAACGTTCAAAACAGCAGAAATTTCCCCATCACCAGCCGGCCACCCTGCCCGGCACCGTAGCAAGGGATTCATCGCTGGATTGTCTTCCGATTCACTGGGCGGCGAGGCGGTTTGCCAAGACACCAAGGATCCAAACAACGGGTAGATGAACAGTAATGAAAATCAACTATAATCAACTAATATCACAATACTCAACTAATACATGTAGACTCTAGAATCAATAGCAACTATCACAGTATCATATGTAAACTCTATAATCAACTAATATCACAATGGGTTGATGGGGTTGATGAAAAATGGAAATACATGGGACATAAGGTGTACATGTGTGTAAATATAAACATAGAAGCATCTACTTTGTATCCAAAAAGTACGGATTCATGTAATATCATACAGTGTATTACAAATTGTATTCAGGTATCGAATATGTATAGATATAAATGCAAATATAAATATAAATAAATATGAATAAATATAAATATATAAACATATACATATATATATATATATATCCATATGTGACTGTAAAAAAAACATATGAATATATAGGTATGCAAAAAAAACACCACATGCATACAATTAGATTTGCATGCGTATATGCGCAAGCCAGAACCAGTTGGGAAGACGCAAGGGCAAATGGGTTCAGCAACAGCACAGCGTAGCAAACCCTGCAAGCGTCCGGGGGGTGGCGAATCACCATCATCATAATCATCATCGTCGTCGTCGTCGTCATCATCATCATCATCATCATTCATCATCATCATCATCATCATCATCATCAGCAGCAGCAGCAGCAGCCTCACAACCACATCACTTTCACACACATCTACTACATCTGTATAACTTTGTCAACACCACATCTTCATTGTGCACATCCCATCTCCCTGCAGTGGTTGGCAAACCTGCGGTTGTGGTCGTAGACCCAAGGAATCTTGTGCGACTTTGGCAAGTAGTGATGAGCCTGCCGCCCAACCAGCCCAGCCGCAGCCTAGGCCTTGCTCAGCATGGGTCCACCAAGTGGTACGCCCAAATCAGTTTTTGTATGATTGTTGTTTACACCAGTGAAAACTGGATCTCCACAAGCCAGAATTGAATTAGAACTGTTTACTATGTTTTGTAGGTCGCAAACTCGCCAAATCGAATCAAACCACATAGCTTGTCAAGTTGAGTAACTTAAACCTTGTTTATATCTCGTCAAGTATTCTAATTCATCATCAAGATTGACCATTTCTGGGCATCATTCATCACTATGCCACCATTTCAAACAATCCTACAGGCACCGCAGGGAGGGCAACCCGCACAGAAACGCCATGGCGAAGGGCAGCTAACTGAATCTTCATCGCATCCACCGTGTCGACTCATATCCATTCCAGTGCATCGAGTGCAGCCAAAGAGATATTCCAATAATATGAGAAGTATATTCTACTATGGATATTCGATTATTCAAATCTTGGATTATCAATAATTGTCAATAATGGATGTATATACATATATATATATATACATATTGTAGGAATATCTCTTATTCCAACCAATATCAACCAAAATATTTGTAGTGCAAGCTTGGATTCATGTAACATGAGTTGTAGAGAAGTAGCCAACCTGCCACCGGAATGTTAACTTCAAGACACATGTTCAGAGATCCCAATTAATGTTGATATGTTCAAAGCAGCCTTGAAACCAATTCAAGTTGTTTTGTTGCAACATGTCGAAGACCGTGACTCCAGTAGTTGAAAGTGTGGGGGAAACATCCTAGGATTTCCCGCGCCCACAAGCTATGGCTTGTGCACCCCCTGCCTGCTAGGAGCCTTGGAAATCGGTACTGTGGACTACAATCTCACCATGGATTGGTAAAGGACACTGTGGGCCCCTACTTGTAATAAGCTACAGATATTCTTTTACATCTTTTTTGGGATGTGACTAGCTGTTCATCGTCTCATTGTCCTTTTGGTACTGGTTTTTCCAAGTGCAAATCTTGTTTCTGGTTTCAGCCACATCATGCCTGGGATGATTAACCAGGGTTGGCTACTATGTCTTATGATTCTTGAAGTTCCCAAACCAATATTATGTGAGCAACCCAACACACGCAGGTCCGTTGTTGTTGATGTCTTTGGGGTAGATTGTTTATAGGCCCTTGATCCTGTCACTTCAGAATGAATGATCTCCTCAAGAACCATTTGTTTGACACTTGAGGGTTTCCGGGTTCTTGAACAACCACTGAGCCAACCCACCCATGGACCAACTCACCAGCATGTTGCTATGTCTCTATGTTTGCTGATGATGTGTCGTCTGTGTTTGTTAAGCAATCCTCATCGATTGCAGGGCACCTGGTAGTCACCACCGTAGCGCAAACACCTGGAGGAAAACTGGAGCAGGTTGATGATTGTACGATTACCGATGGTTAAATCTGTTAGTAATGATTGCTGTTGGTTACCCATAGTGAATAGCAATAATGGTGAACAATGGTAAATTTCCCTCAATGGCTCAATGGTTCATACGAAGTCCAAAGTGCATGAACAATCACTATGCATTGATCCTGGCGACATATGAGGGTTAATGTATATATAGGCAGTAGCAGTAAGAATAACAATAATCAACAACATCGACAGCTACAAATGATGTTTTAGAAGCATGAGCAGCCCTAGATACAGCAAATTCTGTCAATAGTTTTGATAGTGCAAGATTTTATGGGATCAATCACCAACAGCACGCAGCAATCACCACAACAAAGATCTTGAGATGCCATGCTATCTGGCCAGGGATCGTAGGTGGACAGGTGCCAGAGGCTCCTAGGGGCTTCCTGGTCATCAACAATGGGGAGTCATCCCTGAGCACCACTAATTACTGTTGGATGAATGATGATCAGTTCCATTTATCAGTTTCTTGATCTGTTATGGATCTATAAATGTTTTTGTTTACTACTACTGCCCTTACTGCTACTTCTACTGCTACTACTGCTGCTGCTACTATCTGTCTATTTTTCCATCTAGCTCTCGATCCATACACAAATATTACCATTGTTCTCAATTAATCAGTATTCTGCTTCATGATGGTTGACGACAGGGTCATGTTAATACTCATTGGCAGCGATTTCAAAGATTGTAGTCACCATCACAAGCAGTCCATATAGGGGGCCACCAGGTCAAGTCGATTGCAACAAGAAGGGGGTCTAGCAAAATCACTGGCTGCACTGCCGGCTGGCAATCTTCAGATCTATGTCACAATACTTGGTAGATTCTTTGGAACTGGAGACACCCTGTCACATTTCAGATCTTCATGGGTTGCACCTTAGATGCTTTAATCTGTATCACCTTTCCTTCGCCAGGTCCACCCCCACTCCCCGGGACCCCCCAGCCTCACACCCCAAGGGATGCTCTTGGCCGGCGCGTCGGGGTCCGGTGGCTTCGGGGCCATGGTGGCCCGGTTGATGATCTTCGTCTTCAGTGTCCTGAAAGCGCGGACCCTTGGGATGGTTGTGAGTAGTAACCCAACCATACAGAGTGGTACCCCCTAGCTACAAATCAGAGCTTATTATAACTGGTTTGCTAAAAATCAGAGCTTAATAGTTTTAGTTTATGGTAAGTATGACTACAGTTATGGTATAACTTGTTTATGTCGGTCGTACCAAGATCTGAATAGTTAAAACCTAAGACCTAGGTAACAAACCATCTGAGTATAGCTATACCTACCAAAACTGGTACTTGCCTTTGTTATATCCTAAATTGACTAATAGATACTAATAGTCATACCGTCATACCCCATGTGGCTATACTACTAACCAAGATCACTACTACCCACTTAGTGTTACCAACCACTGCTCCCCAAGATCTCCAGTGGTACCCCATGTGGCGGTGCACCCATGGGCGCGCTCCTTGCCGAGGGCCGCTGCGGTGTGCGCGGCGGCAAGGTCTGTAGCCAGGGGTGGTCCGCTGTGGGCCGCTGGCGATACGAAGACTCGGTGCGCTGCGGCTGCTGGTGGTGGGCGGTGGTGATTAATATGGTGGTTGATGGTGAATGATGGTGTTGATAGTCATTAACATAGTTAATTGATATGGTGATTTATGGTGATGGTGGTAATGAATGATGTATGTGGTGTTGATGCTTAATGGTTAATTGATATGGTGATTGATATGCTTAATTGATATGGTTAATTGGTATGGTTAATTGATATGGTGATTTATGGTGATGGTAGTAATGAATGATGGTTGACGGCAAATGATGGTGGTTGATGGCGATTGATGTTAGTTGATTGATACGGTGAATGGTGGGTAAATATTCTGCAGTGGTGCTGGTGAAGCATGGTTGACTGTGTTAATAAAAGTGTTAGCCATGACTTTTGATGATTGACAATGGTTAAGGACAGCCGTTACTACTCGTGGTGGTTAATTGGTGACTGATATGGTGGCCACTACTTGTGGCAAACACTGGTGTCAAAGATGGTGGTGAATGATGGTGGTTATTGGTGTCAAAAATGGTGGTGCATGGTGACGGCTAATACTGGTGTCAACGACGGTGGTGAATGATTCTCGTCGTTTGGGTGTTATATAATGGTTCATGATGGCCAAGTGATGGCCGATTGGCTGTTATAATGATGGGTCGTGATGGGATACTGTTGCCATGATGGTTGATGATCGTTGATACTGGTTGATACTGGTTGATAATAGCTGATCGTGGTTGATAATGGTAAATGATGGTGCTTAGTGATGGTCTTAGTCACTATTGATGCTGGCTAAGATAGTCTTAGTACTGATGGTTGTTGATAATCATTGATGATCGTGATGATCATGGTGTGATCGCAAAATCAAATTGGTAAAGGGTTTTAACAATGTTCGACTATGGTTCAAAACAATTGTTACTTATGTTTGTTTTAAACAAGTTGATAATGCTGGAAATATTTGTTGGGCAAGTGATTGATTGTAGTTTCAAACCACGGGGTAACCACGAAACAACAACAAGAACAACAAGAACAACATCAACACCATTAACACCATCAACACCAACTGAAGCACCATCATCTAACAACAGCAACAACAACAACAACAACAACAACAAACATCAGCGAAAAGAAGCAACAACAAACAACTAACATCCCAAAACACAAATAGAAGAGTGACAATAGATAGAATCAATATCAGCAACAGCAACAGCCTCCAAAAACCAGGACCAACAACATCAACGTATTAGGTCGGCGCAAACAATGACAACAACACTGAATGGCTGCATCTATTAATATGGCTGCGTGAGGTATAGTCGTGATGATACTTTTCGTAGCTTTCAGTTGCTGTAAATGATTGAGCAAAACAGTACGAGTAGCGATGTCTGATTTAAAAAATACATTGTCATCAACATCAACATCAACATCAACAGCAGCAGCATCAACTCAATGACGATGTGTATAGTCAGTACGCAACTCCTATTCAAGGGGGGTTGCTGGTACTGAAGTTCACAGCCAAGGGGGTTTGCTACTCTTGCTTGTGATATATGATATTCATTGATATTCTAGACTTGTTACACATCACCACAATCCTTGGATCTGCGAGCCCATTCAAGCGTAGAACTACTTGCGGATCACCGGAATCTCAACCTTCCTGAGCCCAGTAGCTTCGATACCGCGATGGCCAAAGTAATGCCTGCGGAGAGTCTGCCATGGAGAGGCAATACAAATAGCAACTGATGATGATCATGATGGTAAACTATAAACTGTAGTAAATGACAAAAGAAACCCATAATGATCACGCAAATGAAAGAAAATGACAGGAGAAAACCATAATACTCATGCTGGTACAAAAAGGTGAATGATGGAATGAGAAAGCCATCACGATCATGATGGCAAATGATGGCTATATAATGATGTTTAAGGTGACTAGCAAAGTGAACATCGCAAGTTAAGTGTGGTTCACCTCATCAGAAAAAATCAGGGTACAATAGTTGCAAAACACCAAAGAACGTTGTACTTATTCGTTGTTAGTGTCCATGAACAAAAACTGATGGCTTCATCAATCGCCAGTCATGCAAAGTCAGGATTCATAAATCCCCCCCAGTTAATCAAACCCCTCCTCATCCCTAGACCCTGGTATGCATTACTCAAGGTGTTTTGACAGATTGTTCATCCTCCCTTCAGGTTTCGTCAATGGGTAGATCCGAAGAATCCCCCACTGTAGGCAGTGGACAGCTGCACGTCCATCTGCTCCAGCTGTTCACAGTGGGTTTTTTCTGCTTGGTGGTTCGAACTCATCGCCCTCAAAAATACACACGTGACCGACTAGAAGCCAGCTGAAACCACGGCAGCACGTTAATCAACCAATCATCAACCAATCATCAACCAATCATCAACCAATCATCAACCAATCATCCCAAATAGAAATGGTGGAAAATCAACAATGATTCAAACCACAAAGCATCTTCCGGACCACAAATCAACTACATTCCAACCCAAATCAAGTCCAAATCCTTCAATGTTCACAAGCACCATAATATTGGCTGGTTATCCCCCATAGTTAACCACTACTAATCATCCTTAACCATAAAACAATTGGCGTAAAACCTCGAGATCTCCAGCGCCGCAGTGGCGCCTCAGCAGTGGATGCAAGGAGTCATTGTCAGAGGATCCCAACTGCGTCCAGCAATCCAACCAGCCGTTGCCATAGAGCTGGCACGAGGCGTTCGATTCGCTTCACATGGGAGCTTTTCAAGCCATAGGAGACCCATAGAAAACAGTTGGTTTGTTGCTAAAAATGAGAAACATAGAGGATGATTTGGGGGCACCACAATTTTTGAGGAAACACCGTCTGAGAAGATCCATGTTGTATACCTTCAGGAATTAAAAGAGATACGCTCATTATTGTATACATTTGATTCGATCATGGAAGCCTGATATTGGAACCATCTGGTAGGCTAAGGAGAAAAGTTTTGGTTTAGCCAAGTTGTCCCGACATAGAATAGCACTGCGGTGGATATGCACGCACCAAGACAGGCCTACCATTGCATACCCAGATCGGTTTGCAGGAAAAAGCAAACGGACTCTGGATGAATCACATTACATAAGGTCAGTGGATTGAGAGTCTGACCCAAAGGTAAACCTGTTTTACGGACTCTGGAAGTTTGGATCGATCACATCGCCAAGTCTGTAAATCTTTTGAGACTTCCGCACACACAGTGGGTTGACTCTATCCCGAGTAGGATACACCGACACACTGAAGCTTCCAAGTCGATGCGCACACAAAGGAAAGAACATGCGTACTTACAATATCAAATCGTAATCATACCATGCATATAATCCCTTCTAGTCAAGTAAATACACTTTGAAGCACTTGAGCTTTTGTTGTTAGTGATGGCAAGTCGTCCCCCTGCGCAAAATGAAGTCTGGCTAACAATGACTACTTAAAGTTATTTGATAATGGCTAACATAATTACCTGTGGTTAAGTATGAATAACTATGGATAAACACCAGCCAGTAGTTGTTTAAGCACTATTGGTGCTTCATATCCCCTACTATTTACCATTATCTGGTAGGGGGTTTCAGCCCCTATGAAAAACATTAGTCAATCAACCATTTGTTAATGATTACTAGAGAAAATAAAAAATGTTTGAAACTACCAACGGGTTCTGATTTACTTATCCCCCCTATAAGCCAACCATCCAGTGGACCCATCTCTCGCTGACCAGCGCTTCGAAGCGATCATCTTCTTCGAATCGAGGCTGGCAGGCGGTGGGCCCCCCAGCTGTGGGAGAAGAAATGGTGCTTTCTCATGTCACAGGGCTACCTCCAAATCATCCAGTTTATTATATTTATATATAGGTGTTTATAGTATTAGGTGCTTGGTGGTTTATATGATGTAACTGATATAGGTGTTTATAGTAATAGGTGTCTTTGTTTATATCATCCAGTTTATTAAGTGTTTATCGTAAGAACCCAACCATTCTAGTTGGTATATCCTTGGTTTTGATCCCCGGTGTTGATCTTATTGATAACCCTTATGAAACCTTAAGAAACCATCAATTTGTGAAGTCCCTCGGGATTGCACCAATCTCAGTATTCTGACGACCAAGGACCATTTGATATTCACTTGCGGTTCATTTTGACTATCAGGAAGCTCCCTGGAAGCACAAGAGAACGACGACTGGAACTACTGCAGTAGGAATGGAACTCTGCGATTTTACATTACTACTGGCCCATGACTGGATGAATGTGTTTTTTTTTGATGAATGTTTCTTTTATCCGTGGTGTCATCCACAGCAGAATGGCGTTATCCCTTGCAATGAAGAACAATGGGCCTGGCGCAAGCGGCTGTGGATGGATTGCTACTAGACATCACAATTCAAAATGACCACCAAGTTGGCAACACCATTCAGGTTTTGGCCAAAAGCTGGAAACCTTTGTGAACATTCCACTGAATGAATGAACATTGTTTTCAAGTGTGGGGACTTTCATCATGGACTTTATCATACTCTATCTAGAAAAATAATGAGTGTTTCTCAAAAAGGCGTACCCATTATTGATCATTTTCAGAAATTAGCCAACCATTTTTGGGGTTCCCAAAATTGGGGAACAGCCCATACAAGCTGCTGTGATGATCATCATCCCTTATTATTAAGCAGTATGAGTTGTTGTAACCCCGTTGATGGTCTGGTCATCTCTCTCTATATCAATAATACTAATCTACCAACCTTGTGATGTAATGTTCCAGCGTGGCGTTGATTGAAATGGAGACTCCTTTTCGACTGCGAGACAACGCCTCCACCTTTGCCATGGTGGGGCTACACAGCTCTATGTTATGGTTCAAGACATGGTGGCATTGGTCGCATTGGTACCCCGGCGAAGATACAGCAAAGAAACAAACATGTGTTTTTTCAAAGCATGCCTTTTGGGCTTATAATATGCACCATTAAAGTGATTGGTGTAATACTGGGGAATTGCAACATACCTTCAGGGACCCCACATCCACCAGTTGCTTGTCATGGCGACGGCCGCCCAAGTCTCCCGACGTTAAATTCTCTCTTGCGCATGTCAGGACGAATGGGCTGAGCAGGCAGCAGAAGGGTGCAGATTTGCGCGTGGTGACGTCACTTTTTTGAAATGATTTCTTGATCATCAAGCTTCTGGAATATCAAGTGTGATATATCAAACTATCCAGCTATGAGTACTCATCATATAGAATTCATCCAGAAAGAATCTAGGTATTCTAGGTATCCACCAAGTTAACACCTTTCTGTTGCACCAGTAAACGTCCCCAGGGTGCTTCAGGTAATGCCAGAGGTGGGCTTGAGACACCGAGTCCTGTCTTGGGGAACACCAGTGATGGGCAGCCGCAATGACCCTGAGTACTGGAACCAACAGACCAAACGGAGATTCATTAGATGAATCAACCAAGCACAATCAAACTCGACATCCGTGAATGATCATCTAGCAATGATCAAACTGGCAATCACTAGTCAATTTGTTTCATGGGTTCTAGATTTTGTGATCAGGGGGCCCCCAAGAATAGATGGTTCGTTTCTATAAATGGTTCATGTTGGATGATTTGGGGGTTCTCCTACTTGAAGAACCCCCAAATTGGTTAATAATAAAAATAGGTTCATAGAAATTAAGAATAGTTGATAAATGATCAGCAATCATGGTCAATAGTCGTTCAACAACAAATAATTGCTGTGGTAAACAACAATTAACACTAGTGAATGCACAAGAACCGTTCTTTACAGTGCGTGCTCGTCAGTCATCGAGCCCTCAAAAGCCTCTTTGGTCTTTCTTGGTGGGAGCTTGAAGGTCAGTGCCTCTCGTTCATTCCGGTCATAGGATGTCGTAGGGTTTATGAACATTCTTCACGATGGCTATACCCATCATATCCTGAGTTTCACCGGTGTTGAAGTTCCACAGCATCAACTCTGACTTGTGTCTGGAAGCCCTTAATCAAGGGCATCTCAACTAGTCAATTTCCTGTCAACTAGGGATCAACCCTGGCAAATGACGCTTGCAAGCAAAGTATCCTTTTGATTCAGAGCTTGCTGGCTAGATCAAGTTCTAGATGGTCCATACCTGGCAGGGTGGCTTCCCACCAGCATGGCACTATGATTCACTTGACTTATAATACCATCAATAACCACTATTGACTATCTACCATCTGGTTTCACCACTCCCTGTAGCTCTTTAGCTCCCCTTAGTAAAGGGATTTAGGGATACCCCTGGCTCCGAATCGCTCCCTGAGAATCACCAGCTAGCTATTAACCACTACTAACCACTAGTAGCTGGCCATACCTTCCTGGCAGGCGCCAGCTGGTGCGTCTCCTCCACGGGCGGTCTCGTCTCAGCAGGCAGGCTATCGAAGTACCTGCGGCGGGTTGCACTCGAGGCGGGCGCACTTTGTTTGGAAAGTGGCCCCCAACCACTTATACTAGGATCCACTACTAGTTATAGGGGTATAACGGTATAACTAACTATCTACCAGTTAACTATCAGTAATATCTATAAGTTGGTTTGTAACTTACTTAACTAGGGTGATTTCTACCAGTTATAGGGGCTGAACTAACCCAACGACTATAACTACTGGGGGCCCACCTTGTTGGAAATTGATTCCTCCCAACTTGCGTGATGAGTTCCCTCGTCCAGTCGTCAAGGTAGCTTAGCAACACCACCTAGAACTGCCGACCGCTGGATACCGCTGAAAGGAAGCCGCGGAGCAATACTATGCGCCAGCTGCATGTCGTTTTCCTCAACTGTGAATTAGCCTCCAAAGTTCCCAATCAGCTTTCCAGCAACTCAATCACAGGTCTGTGGTGCAACAACTTCATAGATCCATCATTCCAGCTATTAAATAACTAGGCTCTCACCATCTAAACCAAGGCATTCCCATCTCCCAAGCCCCTCACAACGAGGTGCCCATGGACGCCCTACCGCCCCACCGTTCCTTCGCAAAGGAGCAGGTCGACGACTGTCAGAACCGATGAGGCTCCACTTCTGGGGCCGAGGAGGGCCCTGGGTGATCATCCTATGGGCCAAGGAACCCATTTTTGTGGGCCAACAACCGATCTGGTGTCTCAAGTCGTAAGGGTACCCCAAAATCATACAGTTTAACCATTTATAGAGTCATAAAGGATTCATTTTTGGGCTCCGAATTTTGAGAACCTCCCATATATCCACCCAAGAAACTATCAAAACTCGGAGGAAAAACGGAGGGTCTGACCGTTTTGAACCATACACATGATGGGTTAGACGAAAAAGGGTCGGAAGGGGTTGGGTGCAGCAACATGATGGGTAACAGATGGTAACAGATCCGTTTTGGCAATGCAGGATTTCATCTATGGCGAGGTCAAAAGTCTTAAACTGCTGGACTGGTAGCTAACAGCGATAAGAGAACATCAAACATAGATCCGAATGATTCGTGATCATTTAGCAATCATCAATCATATCAATATCGAACAAGTGGTTGTAGAAATTCCAAATAACGATGACGTCACGAGCCCCAATCAGTAAAGTAGTTCTCTTTGTGGTGCTGGCAGCCAGCGGACAGCCGTTGGTAATGTAAGATGGTAAATCACCAACATGATCACCTCCAGTCATGAACCACTATGGATGTGATTCTCATTGAGACTGCTGGATACCTTCTTCGGTGTGCCTGGGACCACTAGCGATTGGTGCAATACACAATGCGTCATGATCATGATCTTCAGTGTATACATATATGTACATATATCAATCCCTTTAGGTCAATGCTGAACCAGGAGCAATATAATTCTAGCTATGTTCCAACAACAGTGGTATATGGTATATGTGCTTGGGTTATCGTCATCCCCTGCCAGGGTGGATACATGATCCGCCAGTAGCTCCTGTTGGAAATAGGCCAAATATATAGGTCGAACCTTTCACAATTGGCATGGTTCAGTTCGGTTTTCCCTCTGCAACAACCTCTGTAAATAATGGTGGTTTTTGGAAGCCATTTCACACTGGAAGATCAATGCGGGAACATCAAATGAGTCATGGAATGGTACCACCGTTGGGCAGCTCCGCAGTGCCATCCAACAGCTCTTCGCCCAGGGACCCAGCGCTGGGGCGCCTCGTCCCATTTGGGCCGCTCTTTCTTCTTCTTCTTCCGCGGCTCCGTGGGCCTTGGTCTACAGTGGTGAGGAAATTGGTTGAGCAGCTGATGGTCAGTCTAGCTTGGAGTTACCAGTGGTTGACAACGGCTTATAGCAACGAGTTATACAACGACAAATTCAACCAATATCAAATTGTGATAAACTGTGAAGATCAGCTCTCTGCTGGTGACAAATATGGACCAATTACATTATAACGCAAGCATTCCCAACGATGTTGCCTGTAATTGTGCTAAAGATTCGTTCAGAACAGGTGAAACTCTCAATGGTACAGCATTTGGTTCCCCTGTTTAGCAAGGATTTGCCATGGTTAATCCCAACTGACCATGAAATTTACCATGGTTAATCCATATTTTACCATGCTTAATTCCAACTGACCATAAACCCCTCAGGATTCCCATGCGAAATTCCCCATGGTTTCTAGTACTTGGGCAGTACTTGCTGCCCACCGTTGCGAGTTCGACCCTGGGTTCTGCTCCCGGTTCGCTTCACAAATGTCATGGGAGTCATGGGCTTGGACATCTGTGACTGAATTGTTCATGACGGCTCATGGGGGTCTAATCATGGCTAATAGTGGTGAATCGATTAGTGTTACTAATAGTGACTGTTCAAGTGTTACTAATAATGGCTAATAGTGACTAACATTTAATAGTTCATGGGGTTCATCTGTGACTGTTACTAATACTACTGGTTTCATCATGGCTTATAGTGGTTGACTGACATTTAATGAATGTTACTAGTGATTTTATCATGGCTAGTAGTGGTTCATTTATGGCTAACAGTGATGACATGAATGTGAATGATGCGTAATGTGTGAATGATCGACGGATATTATTCATATCGTCCCAACTGATTTGCAGGTTTTTCAGGATAAGCAGCCCTGTCTATGGGGAAATTTAAAAATAATAGCAAGACACCGCCTATTCGATGGGGAAACACTTGAACACTTTCTCTTTAATGTGCACACTTGCCCATTACCATAATTTCATAGAAATCTCCTGAGTGGTACTTTGCTCATACAACGTTCATGACTGTACCGGGCACGCTTTCACATGCTTCAAAGAAATCTATTAATTACTCCTGCGATTTCATAGACATCTTGTGAGTAGATCAAAACAAAACATTACCGTAATGGGCACAATTTCGCATGTTTCATAGATGGTTTCTATTACTTTTGCGATCGGCAATATCCGTTGTTTGTTCATAAACATCTACTGGACGATCACATACCACCCCTAGTTGCCTAAGGCATTTGCTACAAACATTTATTTCTAATCTACACATACGCGAACATTTGAGATTCTATTTCTGCAAGACTTTTCAACCACAACTTGAACATCCTGAGTGGCAACCCAAGGGCTGCCACCTGCAGAGTGGCTGATCCGCCAGTTTCATCAAGGATAAAAGGCGTGTGTTGGGAACGCCATAGCAGGCGTGGTCGATTAATGTACATTCTTAACCCCTTTGCTTTATTGTTATAGCTGTAAATTGTCACCCATATTTGGTATGGTTGACACTTTCCTTCTCTATGGATTTTGGTGCGAGGTGTAGCGGTTAATCATCGCATAGATGTTACAATTCATTGGCCTGGGAATTACAAGACCATTACCCATCCACTATAAGTACAGGGCGATGATTCTTAAACATGCAACTGCAAATAAGAGGGAAATTATGTATAGGAAAATGGGGAAATCACCGTGTTGATCAAACCGGCAAATCAACTCGGTCGCAATGTAGTCAATCATATGTAATGGATCACATCCAACAACAGATTGATAGTCCAATTGCATGCATTTCTCTATGAATAGTCTCCGAAAACGGTCGGTTTTCCTACGTGCCAGTGTTCAAAACCCTGTACCCCTGGTTTTCCCTATCATTGTTGGTTATATCCCCCATTTCTGGTTGATGAATATTGACCCAGCCCATAGCCATGTAGCATCATCATTTTCTCGATGATGATAGGGGAGTAGCATCTCTGAGGGATATGGTCAAGGGAAAAGCTGGTGGGCCGCGATGTGACTTAGGGTGATTATTGGATCGTTGCTTCCCAAGGACTCAAACTCAGGTTGTACCTGTTCGACAAATGGCCAAGGGCAGCACAAGGTTTGAACCATCCCCAGTATATCTCAATATGGGTTATAACCCAAAAAAGCATTCAACCTTGTGTGCCAATGGCAGTAAATAACAAGTCGAAATTGCAAACAAACATTATCAACCAGTTGATTGTGTTCATCTGTGGTGAATAACCATCATCATCCATCAGCATATGATCATATGATCCCCGAAGCTCATATGCACACGCATGCAACACCTCTGTCTGAGTGCAGCTGCCACTGGCCACTCTGGCTTGCCTGGCGGCGGCGCAAGTGCGGCTGAGACTTGACCCTTGGGCAATCTTAGATGGATGGATCATCCGAATCCAGTGGGATTTTAGATGCAATTTGGATTTTAAGTTCAATCCTTGGGTAGTCTATCCAGTCCAGTCATTTACGGATCGTTTGCTGCAGGTTAACCATTGGCAAGAACCATTTTCCAGCTTTCCTGAGAGCTATGGATTGTAACCACACTCTTCACAAATCAATGACCTCAGGACCAAGTGTGTTCCAACGAGTATACAGCAGGCGCATGTGAGCCAGGTGGAGTCAACAGTCCTAAAAGATCGACGGGCAAATGGTGCTCATGGTCTCTTCTCTGACATCCACCTGTCTTGACATCCATGGTGAATAAGCTGGCAAACAAGAGGGGATCATAAACAATAATGGTGGATATATGCAATGGTTGAGTATGAACAATCATACATCATGCAAGCCAATTCCAGGCAGCAACACAGGAGTCCAAAGTGGCAATAAGTATTTCACAGGTCAAAGTTTCTATGGATTCGTCTGTTTCATGGCCAATGGTAGTTGATATTAATTGGTGTTGCTTGAGATCATGTGGTGGTTTCCCAAAATAGGGGTACCCCAACAAATCACCCATATAAGCAATCAGTTTGAGTTTGAGTAATACGAAAACATCTATTCTTTGGGGTCCCCTATTTTGAGAATACCTTACCAGAATCAATCAGGGCTTTTCCCAGCAATGCAAGAGAATCAGGGAGGTGCACCACACGGGTGCTGGTCACCAACTTCGATTCATAGGGACCTTTACGCTACTGTTAGCGTCCTGGCAATGGTGGCTGTCCGATTCCCTGCTAAAAGTCATGGTAGTGGATAAGTGGGGATTACCACTGTACCCGAAACACTCAACACCTCAAGGGTCTGCCTGAAAGCCACCAAGTTACATGGCTTCGTTGTCAACTGCACCCCCAAGATTCACTCTTGGATGATTCCATGAATTCTTCTGGACACCGCAGATCGATCAATCTTCGTCCCAGCAATGTTCCGGTATCCCCTATATCAGCTGTTGGCTGACCCTATCCATTGTTGGCTACGCATCTTACTCATCATTAAACAGCAACCATCAGCTTGTCATCAGCCACTAAGACAAGGGTTTCATCCTGTTTGGCTTGTGCCGATGGACCCCTTCGCTGCGTGACATGTCAGCAGTGCCATGTAAGATCCTCCCGAAAAGCCTCATGGCTGGCTTGCTGGAAAACAAGGGGGTCCAGGTCTGGCATTGTTATGAACCTTTACTCATGCCATGTAAAACCATTGTTGATCATTGTCAGGAAATGATTAATTAACCATTGTTGATTATGCCATTGTTAACCAATATTGACAACCATTATTGACCATGATCAGGGAATGTTAACCGTTGCTGATTTCGCCATATCAACCACTATTGGATACCTGTTGTTAACCATTGTCAGGGAACGATTTTCCAGGTTGGAGACATTCCCTTATCGGAGAAGCATCTTCGGTTTGTCTCCCAAATCAAGAATGGAATGTCAGTCCACAGATACATCTCTTACTTTGAGATACTTTTCGAAAAACAAAACATGTTGCAAACTGTTGAAATCATATTGACATTGGATCCTTGTATCTTTGCTGCGAATTAGACCTGGATTTGTTGGATCCTTGTTGGCTGAATTCCAGTTCGTGGAATCTATGATATCTATGGTCATGGATTTGACGATATCCCAACGGGCAATCACAGCAGCAAGGGGAAAAAAGGAAAGGATCTTGTATGATCTTCTCACCCTTGTCTTTCTTGTGCTGAAACTGGAAAGGTGGACTGTTGTTCACAACAAGTGTTTCTGGAAGAATGTACAAGTCTAAACACAAGTCTCATAGGATCATCTGACATTTTACTTCTTGTGCTCTCGCAGGGTAAATCTCGACACTTTTGCACTAGGGTGTATCAATCAATACTTGCAGTGTTGCACAAGCGATGCCGCTACCCCAAACTATGCACGACTACAAAGTGCTCAAATTCTCTGAACCTAGTCCAGGGTGGCGTAATAAAGTTGGACATGTGCACAATGTGCCCCCGCCTCCGCAATAGATCGTGTCATGTATGAAGCACCATCCCAAAAGAGGCGAAAAATGTCAATTACTCTGTTAGACTCTATGGACCAAATAAATACAAACCAGCACCCCCCCAAAAAAAGAATGAACGATGATGAACGTCAAAACACAGGTACCACTGTCAAGTTAACTGTTAAGTTGACAGCCCAACA